>CM074179.1:17757545-18357545 GCA_037179385.1 Holothuria scabra
AGCGCTCATTTCTGGAGGTGAAGGGAAATAGGGCACCAGAAGCTCTGATTTAAGTCTCCGGAGAGATACAACATTTCTTCTTTCCTAATTCCTAAAGGACATAACTGGAGGGGAGGGGCAAGAATGGGACAAGGGCACAATCTGGGGGAGGGCAAATGCCACCACTTGCCCCCCGTAGTGCCGCCACTGGCTGCGTATACTCCTCTAGACTGTGATAAGAGGGAAATAGTAGATATCATGATAGTAGAGTTCCTTCTTGCTTGTACGTTGAGTTCATGCATTTATCTGGGATTATGGAAACCTGCATTTTCCAGGAAACTCGCAATATCAAGGTTGTGTCAGGTAAAGCTTGAAATTAAGAAAGATCTCCCATTGTCGAAATGCACTTTTCAATACCTACACACTACAGTGGTATCGGATTGGATAACAGTCCGATTTGGTGTGTCATCTTCTACATTTCTATTAAAAAATTTTTAAACCATGCATAAATATGTAACTGCATCTCATGGCTACGGGAATTAAACTTGTAATAACTATTGATGCCTAATCAAAATAAAGACGTTATCGGGCACATGAATGTAGTCCCATTAAAGGTGTCTATCAATGTGACGGAACAATTAGTTATCCTTTCATTCACGTAGTCCCCTCTGACACAAATAATATATTTACACAGTTTGACAAAAATTTGGACTGTTTCTGACCAGATATGGATCCCTTATTTTCCACAACTCACAAAAACCGAGGTCTATGAGGATCCGGTAACGCTGTAGTGGTCTGCACCTAAATATTTAATTTTAGTTTAAATACACATAAGGATTTTTCTTTCCGGCATTCATCTTCAGATTGAAAGAATCCCGTGCAACCTTCTAGATCTCTTTTCTACAATACTTGAGATTACTGGAGGACGACAGTCAGATCCAAAGAAGTTGCTCGACGGTCAGAGTCTTTGGCCAATGCTAACTGACAACCACTTAGACTCAGAGAAGAAGGAATATAATTTTTACTATCGGGGAACAGGTCTCTACGCCGTAAGAGTTGGTCAATACAAAGCTCATTATTGGTCATGGAATACATCCCCAAGGGTAAGACTTGTAACAATCGAGCATTGTACTGTTCATGATATCATACATGAACACTGTAAACTTAAACATTTGAACGTCGTATTGCTTTCGTTATGAAATCAACTATTTGTCGTTTCTCTCAACTTGACACTATAAAATGTGATAATGGACTGAGGAATCCATATTTTGAGTGACAAAGTTGAATGAAAAGATCGCCGTACTCTTAAAACATTACTATTGTCGTAACTCCAGATTCGTTTTAAATTTCCCTCTCCTTGGAGTAAACGGTTCTATGAACATCTTCAACCCTTTAAAAATCAATGACGTAGGATAAACGTCAGTCATCGCAAGAAAAAAAAAAATACTCATTTATAGTAAGAATTTTAATTGAAAAGCTTGACAAGAGCTAAGAAAATATAAAAGTAAATTTAGGTGAATTAATTGTGTTTGAATGTACGCTTTACTTATTGTCGATGAGAGGACCATCTCTGGCAACGGTAAGCAGTCAATGCTAGCAAAATAAAAGAAAAAAGAAAATGAATAATTAAGTGCTTCAAGATGTTCAAAAATTTGTTTGCACAAAAATATTCGAAAACTTGTCTATCTTTACGAAAAAGGCTTTGGTAACTCCAATTTATGGCAACCCCTGTCCTGGTGTTTGTCACGAAGGATTCATTACGCTTGAACAAGCCGACCATCGGGATGAGCCGGTCTTGTTCCACCTTGGACGCGATCCAGGAGAAAAGTTTCCTATAGAGTGAGTCACAATTGCATAAACAATTTTTAGTCCCCTTTGGAAAGTGTTGGTATACAGACCGTTGGCTTTAATGAAAAATAGTGGTTCAGTTGATGCAAGGGGAATGCCAACTGTTCTCTCTCTCTTCTCCTTCTCCCTCGGTTTTGTTGTTATTATTGTTGTTGTTGTGTTTTGTGGGTTGAGAACGTTCCAGTCGTCCGCAACGCCTACATTACCTTAGAAAAACCAAATTTGACGACCTTTGTTATTCTTCGAGGCTTAAATAATGTGTTTCGTGGCAACATATTATGCATTGACAACTATTTGATTATGTTAGATGCACTGTGATATCTGTTTGATTTCTCCGTAGACTCTTAAAATTCAAGCTGCTTCAAATTGTGGTATGTGCAATACCGTTCGATGTAATTTAAATATTGTTTTGATACAACTGAAACACAAGAAAATTGATATGTTTGACCGAGGATTATAAATTTTAATACATAATATATCTAAAGAATTTCGAAGTTAGATTTCATTTTGGATATATATATATATATATATATATATATATATATATATATATATATATATATATATATATATATATATATATAAACAAAAACGATTTAAAGCCCATTATATTCTTGTTTTCGTGATATTACACTCTGGAAAAAAAAACCCAATTAAACGCTCATTTTGTAATTAGCACTTAGTAAAGGGCACTTCACCACCAAATGTTTTCTGAGGCGCTTTACATAAAAATAGAAACCTTCTTTGTATTAAATGCTTCATTAAAAAGGTGGGTTTTAAACTTAGCCTTAAAAATTGTTAAACTTGAACTACGTTTGATGCTTTTTGGCAGATCATTCCACAGGGCTGTTTGAACCCACTTTGGAAACACGTTTACGATAAGCTTAGGAATTTATATTTCAAATGCAGATTTTTTGCTTGTTTTGTACCAGCTTTATCAGATAAAAACACTTTTACCTAAACTAAGTGAGCTTTCCAGTTTCAGACAGAAATGGAAACTGCATTCTCCAAAATGCTCTACCCTACCTAATGAATAGTTTCTGAGAGTCGTGTGAATTGCGAAACTTAGAAAGGGTACCGTAAAGAAAAATATCTTCGAGACCCTTTCTCCAAATTCTATAAACCCAATGGTTTTATTGGGTTCCAAATGGTTAAAAATTGTTTTCATAACGAGTTGGTTTATTCAAGGGGTAAAATTGTAATACTCTTTGTGTTTGTCTAATTTCAGCCAACAACCAAAGGGCATTCGCATACGGGGGTTATTTGTGTAAGCGGGCAAGAGCAATTTTTTTGCCCGAATACTGGCACGGTGCCATTTATCATGTTGTGTAATGCTTTGCCCGAATGGACCATATGTTTTTGCTCGAATTAGGAGGGCACCCTTTCGTACTCTTATGGCAAACAGAGCACTTTCTACGAAAAGTGTTTTCCGAAGGGTTTTATTTTAAACCTTTGGGGATAAAAGAGTTTTTCCCCAAGGGAAATTTTCAGCTGGGCTATTAAACTCGTAAGGAGTAATATAACCTTGGATATAAAATATTTCAGCAATACAATGACAAGTCCTTGAGGAGAAGATGGATAGAGATATTGGTACGTATTGACTGTCGGTTCAAAGTAAAGGTTAGGGGGAATGTTCCTGCCTCTTAAGCATATGTATGTGTTACACACAGTATTTTTCTATGTATTGCAGTCCCGAGTCGGCCGGGTATGTGGCACAGATGGCGATTATTAACAACGTTCGTGATGAACATCTTCTGACTCTGGAGGGTGATGTGGGAGTTCCACAACTAAACTTCGTCGACAGAAGTCTTTGTGTAAGTGTTAATATTCCTTGTGATTTATTGGGTATACCCCAACCAAAACAAATTAATCTTTTTTAGATTTTTCTAAGATACCGAATACATTTTAGCTAAAGACGGGAACGAATTGGTCACTGTTACATTGAAAACAGAAACATTTTCCGAAAAAACTCGAAAATAATATTTAACAATGTTGAGATTCAAAGAGGCATCTTCACAAACAAATTACTTCATAACTGCTTGAGAACGTTGATGAGACAAATTTACATTTTCCTCCCAATTAAATGTACATTTTTATTCGTGAAGGTTCTGCTTACATTCGCTATATCTCTGCCCTGGCAAATACCTAACAGGCCAACACCGACCAATGCCAACCAGTGACGTCATCGTGAGTGGTCTAATCCAATAAGATTTATTAAGAAACTATTTTTTGCGTTTTGCAGGGATGGGCTCCTCCCGGCTGCGAGAAAATTGACATGTGTCTCCCAGTCCCAGAAAGTAGGATGGTCAGGAAAGACTGGTACGTGTAGGATGAGAAAGGACTTTGTTCAAAGCGAGATGATTTTGAAGAAATTTACCCAATTTACAGCTCACTGTTTCCATCGTGAATACGTTTTTATACATTTTGATTAATGTTAGAAAGTGCATGATCATGTCCAATTTGATTTATCCATAACTAATCACCATAATATGTTTTCTGCTTTATTTCACGGTATGCGAAACAACTTAGAAATAATCTTAAAACATAAATGGTTTAATGGTAGGGTGGAGTTGGGCGGGTGGGCGTGGGAGAAGTTGGTTTGTACCTTTTTGTTGATAGTGCTCTTGCATGTAGGTCCGGCTTTGTGTCCTCTCTGCTGGTATTGTATTCCTTATGCTTAATACCTCCTCTAGTTAAAATTCGTTCTAGTTTTCTTTATCTGTTTATTATGCTTGTTTTTTTCTATTTTTCAAGGAAGTGTTCCACCTTATTCCACCATATTAAGTACAATGGGGTTTTGTGGATCATCTTCTTCTGCTACCTTTTCTAATCTGTTTTTGCCCTAACAATCCCCCTTTTCGTTTAATTTTTCAAATAATGTAGTGGGCAAGAAATAAATGGAATGAGATGTAATGAAATAATGCATGAATTGAGTATCTGGTGAATTTATTTCAGTTGTATTCGAATTTTCAGCTCTTTGTTTGGTCTAAACATGGCCAGCCTGTAACACATGGTCTACTACACAGAATAATACACATGGGCACTTGGGCCAGATGTCAACCTTTGATCTCATCAAGGTACCACAATATACAAATAGCATTAATTACTGAATTAATTTGAAAGATACATCTCTCTCTGATACACTACCAGTGTAGTACTTATTCACTCTTGGAGTTGGTTAGCTGGTTAAATAGAATTTTACGGCCAAGCCTAAGAGAGCGAGCCAGTCTAAGAGAGCGAGCCTATTTGCACCCGGACTGGAGAGGGCATGTGGCTAGTTTGGTACCCAGGATTGTACTATTGTGCAATCATCAGGGGCTCTAACATACCCTTGCCACTAGAGGTCCTGAAAGAAATTTTCATTACCAGACACTGAGACTGAAGAAAATTCCCAGACCGCTATACCATTCTTTTAGTGTGAACACAGTAGTAAGAAAATCGAGGCATCACCTCTAAATAGTTCCCTGGGTTTTAAGATTACGAATCATCTAAGTAATAATAATGACGAAGCTAGAGGGTGTGAAGGGAAATTCGTTACCTCAGATTTTGCCGGTGCGTCCACTTTAAGTTGACCACCAGTTAGTTCAGTTGGGAGTCAGGTTAACCAAAAAATGAGGAATACACCTCCTTTTCTATTCAGAGATATGTCTAAATCTTGCAGGGGGGTCTTCCTTTACTCATCTAAGTAATAATAATGACGAAGCTAGCGGGTCGTGAAGGAAAATTCGTTACCTCAGATTTTGCCTGTGCGTCCACTTTAAGTTGACCACCAATTAGTTCAGTTGGGAGTCAGGTAAACCAAACAATAAGGAATACACCTCCTTTTCTATTCAGAGATATGTCTAAATCTTGCAGGGGGGTCTTCCTTCACTCGCCTAACCTACGAGCAGGCACTTTGCCAGAATTTTAAAATTTTGAGGCCTCTGGTGGAAGTCATGCTTTATTCAGCACTTCTCCCTTTAAAAACATCAAAAGAGGAAGATTTATTCAATCAGAATAAAAGGAATACCGTTAAGTTACAGGAAAAGTAATCTACAAATTGTGGTGTTGTCCGGGAAGTATGGAAAACCAGGGGTAAAAGGTAATCAAAAATGTTGTTAACGGAACGGGTTAAGCCTTATGCTTGTTTTAAGCTGTAACACGGAGAATACCACAGATGTTTATGCTTTGTTGTCTGCGTTTACCTTAAACATTTACCTTTTGCAAAGTAGTCTACGTATTTGAACAAGTAACTGGCACATATTAAATGTCGATCAGTTTCAACAGCATCCTTAACCTTTTATACACATCTATAAAGTTGCTTACTTAAACTCCAATTCACGACTTGGTTTATACATGGGAATCAATACTGTTTTGTCTCCAACATCTCATGTGTTCAGTTTAAAGGACTAATCAACTCAAGCCCATTCTCATTATCTATACTTTAGCTAACCCACAACTGTCTAAAACTCATCCAGACCCATGCACAGTGAAAACTTATTGCTTCATGGTGAGCATGCAGGAAAAACGTGTGTGATCCAATGAGTACATTTTGTGTAAGATGAGCTACAGTACTCTTCACTTTATATCTTGCTGTCAATCAAAGAGCTGTTTTATGGACTACTAAAAATCGTTTGACGTGAGAGGATCAGGCCTTTATGAAATCAAACCTAATTCTTTCGAAGATAACCTATCATCAGGTCTTCACATATTTGGTTTTAAATTTTAATGATTTTGAATATATTTATATATACGTTCTCTCAAGTCTACGTGAAACAAAATACTGTTTAAGGTAAAATCCAAAGAGCTCAAGGGCCTAGTTATTCCTTGTCGAAAGGAAATATTAAGAAAGATTCGTGAAAGATCGCTTTTGACCTATGGTGACCTGGTGACCTGGTGAACTGGCAATCCTACGGAGGTTCTACTTGTGGATGGCTGATGACATTATATGATAAACCCAATTCTTCTTTAACCATAATGCATCCAAATACTTAACTTGAAATTCTCACTTCTTTTTACCTTCATCACTTGAAGGTACCTTAGTAAAACAGTTCGCACATTGCGCTCAACGTGGTTTTCTCAGTTTAACTTTAGGTAACTTCAAATTGCCTCTCTTGAAATGTCATTATTTAATGCCCTTTTTTGAGGTTCCTTTTAACATCGTTAATCTTTCAACGAAGTATAAAAAATGTGCAAAATTGGTATCCTGAGATATTGTGTCATTCAGGTCTGTAGCTAGGCTAGGTCCTTGACGGGAAAAACTTTTCGGGAACAAAAGTTATCAGGCTGCTTAATGAACAAAAAAAAAAAAAAAAAAATCTTAAAGAAAACTTTGAACTATATAGGGGAAGGAAAGATTGGAAATTGAAAACAATTACACTGGTATTGCAGTTTTACTTTAAGCGATCTCAAATGACCTTTCACCCTAACAAAAAACAAAAGGAATACCACTTCTACAGATGACAAATCTATATACCAAAAGTAAAAGGTATCGTTCGTTGCACGCTGACAGTGGTTGAGCAAAACATATTAAAGCTTAGACAAAAATTGCATATGCAACATTTTTGAGCAACTTTTGATAAAAATTTTTTAAGAAATTTTGAAATAACATTTGGAGAAAATTTTGGTCGATTGCATAGCTTAAGCAATGACAAGCCTATACACCACCTATACACTACCTTTAAATATTGTATTAACAAGCCATTTCTAAGGTTTATTGGTTCGTTTCTACGGTGTCTCAAAATGACAACAGGCCAACTGCACTAAAACAACAGGGTTCTCATTCTAAGCATGAAGAAACAATATACCAAGTTTCAAAAGTGTTGGTCATTCCTACTTGAGATATCGCGTTTTTTCGGTTTTGATCCCTGTAAGCCTTAAATGACATTTAACATCTTACCAGAACAATAGGTTTTTTAATTCCAATTTGACAAAGCTAGATACCAAATGAAGACATTGAGTCAAAGTGAGGTGTGGTTTGTCAATTAAGTTGGCTGAATACGAAGTGCGAAAGCAGATTATGGTTGCGGCAGAATGTCCCGATAGATGGCAACTATTATGACAGGGATGTAAATTTGCGTGCTCAAGTGTCACTACTTCTTATTATTGGAACGTACTTAAAAGTTCCTGACATTTTTTCCATATGGGTAAACAATTATGTTAACTTACCATTGAATATCACAGTGTACATTTATTTGGCGAATCGACAACTGTGGAGAGATATACACTGCGTGATCTCAAGGGTTCCTCTCATTAGTAGTTGGGCAAACTTTTTGACCAGCACTGGGTACCTTTTTGCCCAAGCATCTGTTGGAGAAGTTTCCCAGCAGTTGTTCTCTTAAAGTGTGTTGTGCCTTATAAAGACCAACTGATTGGCATTTTTAAACCAAGAATAAGTGTGTAGATTGTATATTTGGAAACCAACTATTGGGCTTTTGGTATAAAAACCCTCGTACCACTTAACAATAAAAGAACGGGCTTCTACGTTTACTTTCAAAGTTTCTTCGGACAGGCAGATTGTGAATTTGGTTTTAAATGACATTATTTTAATCTCGTCCATGTATACAGTGCTTAAAATTTATATCATGGCTAAATGCCATAACAAATTTATATATAATACCAGGAGATAATGTGACAGCAGGGAGATGTAACTACACCTCCCTGGTGACAGGTTGTATTCGAAACCTTTTCCGGCACAGAAAACAGTGTTCTTGTAAGACTATGGATTCCAAAGAAGTTTTTTGCGAACAATTCGTGCAACTAATCATCCTACCACATTGTTTGATTGTACAACAGGACGAACTGGGCGAAAGTGGTGATGTTTTCTTATGGAAAATGCTTTCAATATGTCGGCTCAATCAGTAAAGGCCCTATGTGCGCGTGTGTGTGTTGGGGGGGGGGGAGTGCCTCTCAGAGCTAAGGGTTTGTTCTTGTCCCCCACTTGCCACCTGCTAGTTAGGTCAGTTAGGAGTTATAGAAACAGAAAAAAGGAGAAATGAATAACATACCTCTGCTAAAACACAATTTTTAAACCAGAATTATGCCAATACCTTTGCATACCAATACCAGAGGATTGGGCACTTTGGAATCGGTGTTGTGCTTAGATCGAAAATTTAGTTTGGCCCAAAATTTAAACCTCTGGGCCGCCACTTTTCAAAAATGACCTCAATTTAAGCAGTGCATTTACCAGAAAAGATTTTGTGTGGACAATGATACACGGATACACACCGCCTGACGCACACCCTCCGGATGAATACCTCAATGACCATTTTCCTGCGGACGAATACCCTGGATATTGAACCGCATGGACGAATATCCACCAGGAAAACTGTCTGATGGGCAGTTCCCTCCTGGAAAATAACTCGCCAGAAATAGTTGCTGCAATGAAGTGGATAAATTTTCGAAATATTTTACTCTCGGGTGGACCTAATCTTCCAAGTTCGGACGGACCTAATATTCTAAGTTCTGAATAGAATTGACTCAACTACCACTCTCTTACACGTGAAAGTTTAAAGATGGAGAGGTAATGATATAAACAATTTTTCAATTCTTCATTAAATTTAAGAAATACAGAAATTTAATTTCAAGAACAATTACAAATCTTAGCTTAATTATGTGCATTACGTTTTTTTTCCAGACCCTCACAAAACCAAGACTTCAAGCACCATTTCTATTCTGATATTATAAATCCACTTCCGCTAGGGTGAATCTGGGTATTCAAAACGTTTGACGAGGACAGCCGTCCCCCCCCCCCCCCTTGAGGAAAACGAAACTATGGTATCTTTTATATTTTCACCTGAGGACTGTGTACAAAAGCAATACTTTTCACTTGTTTCAAGCGGAAATGTGATTCTGTTTACTAATAGAATGATAAATTACTTCGCATGCCAGCAATAAATAGATTACTACATGGTTGTTCTTACAAAATAGGTCTGGCAGTACATAAAATTATTTATCCTTATGCATACAAAAAACATTTCAAAGTATGCATCGATAACATATTTTAATATTAGAAAAATTCACAGTGTAGAGGTCCGTGCTTGCTTTCGCGGACATATTCACACGCTTCCTGTCCCCAGCTCGATAACTTCGTTCCATTGCAAAACTTCAACTCTCCATTTACTGGATTCCCTCCTGGCTACAGCAGATGAAATTGACCTACTGGTTTGGTTGCTAGAACATTAAGAAAGAAAATAAATGTTCATGATAAATGTGCAACATCACTAACTTGATAAATTTAATCATTCAATCAATAAATTGACAAAGGAATTCCCCTTTGAAATTGCATTTGTAGTCATTTAGCCTTGGCAACTGAGGAAAAAAAAAAGATCAAAGTTCTAGGTAACCTTAATCACAAATCAGATTTGTGCTTCTATCGAGATTTTGTTTCAGGATTACCAATGCAGTTAAGGCACCCAGTTTAATCCAACTTTATCGGGCAAAACTTGATATGAGTGTTTTAATCCTCATTTTGCGGGAAGACAGTTTGCTTGAGAAGCCCCTAAGTATATTTATATTCTGTTTACGTACAGAATGATTCTTTGCTACTGCTGTAAACATTAAGCAAATAGTTGATAGTCACAATGCTTTAATCATGGTCAAAGTAATTGACAAGTAGAGTTTTTCAGTCGTCTGGGACGATATTCATAAAACCCTGCTAAGCCCAGTTGAAAATTATCTTAGCCTTAACGTAGCTACCAACTTAGACTGGTTGGGTACTAAATGTATAAAATGCTGCTAAGCTTAGTTGACTGCTTAAAGTTGTATGCTAACTTTAGAAATATTCTTGGGAACTTCTAAGTCACTAGTTGGCTGATAAATCCTTCTGTAATCTGTAGGCTATGTTTGACTCTAATGTGAAACATGGCTAGACGGAGTGGCGTACTCAGGTTTTCTGTCAAGGGGAGGGGGGATCTTAAACGGGAAGGGGAAGGGTGGGCATGCATTATGTTGAGTACCTTTGGCCTTTAAGACTGTGCTAGAAGAAGTGGCCCCCTCTTTCTTTTGAGACTTTTTGGCCTTTTCATGGATTCTAGATGCGAAACGGTTCGAGATTTTCGAGTTTGAAAGAAATAGTCTTGAAAACTGAACTTTGGTAATTAATGGGGGTAGTACTGCATTTACAGAAACGAAATTGGGGCCTTTACGTTTTTGAAATAAAAATTTGCTTTCAAATTATTGTATGTTTATGGATGGAAATAAAACAGCATCAGTGCTGGCCGGACTGAGGAAGAGTCTTGAGGAAGGACCTTCCCTTGTGAAGATTTTTGAATATTAATTAATTGTCCTAACACGCATGCAATTTGGTGTCACATTTGAAGTAAAATCTTGAATCTTAGAAAATTTGTGTATTTTCAGGAACTAAAAAGTTCCATCAGTGAGTGTGCATGTTCCGAGAAGACAGACCCATAGCCATATACACAGCTCTGACAATCCCTTTTTTGAAAAGGTTTGAGAAATGGAGTGCCTTTACATCTGTTCATGCAATCCGGTGTCACATATGCTATCTTTTGAAGTAAAATTAGTTACTGGTTCACTAGTTCACAACTAGCAGGGTTTAATGAATAAGAAAATAACAGCCAACAATGGAGTAGGCAACCAGCCATTTAGAGGCCTGTCAAGGCCTTATTGGATGATACATCAGCAGGCTTTTATGAATATCGTTCTGGGTTCAAAATACGCGAAATGCACCTTAAAGTGATCAAATTCCCTTGTATTTGATTCCTTCAATTAGGTAGATGAAACGTTTCCAGCAGTTAATGAAAGTCAACTAATCTTTTCCAAGGAAGATATTTATTTTGGTTTCAAGTTACCAAGCAGATACCCAAACAAATTATCTGATGTTCCACTGTTAGTAGCAGTGGCGTAGCTAGGATTTTTTCCAGGGGGGGGGGCAAAGGTATGAAATTTTCCCAAAACTTTTCCCGGTCAATGTGTATGTATTTCATATAAAATATGCAAACTTACAAGTATAACAACATTACCATGTCATTTTGTAATATTACCTGCATTTTAATCTTAAAGTATAACACAGAGCAATCGGAAATAACAAAGTATATTATTTTGGTAAACAATATCTGGTTTATTTGTATGTACTAACGCAGTGGCGTACGCAAGATTTCTCTGAACGGGTTTTCTTGGCCACAAAATGTTATTTTGTCATAAAGAGTTTCTAAGCGGAGCGCCACCATTGGTTGGCGCGGAGCGTAAAAAAAAAATCGAAAAATCAGACCCCTCAGATGGTCAAAATAGCGTATTTATGCTTCTTAAGAGAATCTAAACATGCAGTCTTTTTTATCGACGCCACCAGCGGGAAACAGAGTCTGCCTTTTTAAGTAAAAATTGGAATTTGACAGAATTTGTCTAGGTCTATTTGTAGGAATTAAAAAAATTGGCATCACTGAAGACCTTGCAGGGGCAATCCTTCCCCTTTGAAAATTTTTGAAAAATTGGGTGTCCTTTTAAGCAATCTGGTGCCACATATGCTATCTTTTAAAGTAAAATCTGTGTTAGTTAGACTACGTTTTTTTAAGAACAAAGAAAAAATGGCATCTGTGAGGGGGGCATGGCCCAATGGTCTCCCTTCGCACGCCACTAAGGAGGCCTAATAGTGGCTCGATCACACAGGATGTCCTGTGAGAAAAGCAGTATGTTAAGTATAGAAGGCTACGAGGTACTCATTGTCCAATTTATTGTTACACTCAAAGTGAGCAGAGAGCTATTTTCCCGAACTAGCTTGTAAGCCTCCAAGGATTATGGTAAGTAACAAAATCTAAGTGTGCCAACGGATCCCGTTAATTCTAATTTCTATATTACCTTTAAGTTGTTCGTTGGCCTTGGATTGTTACAGCCCAATCCATCTTTATGTACACAGAGTAAAATCGTACAGCTACTGCTAGCTTGTAGAGCAGGGTTTTCCAACCTTTCGCAGCGGTGGGCCACATGTAATGGTTATAATGGACGGAGGGCCGCATTCTATAGGCCTACTTGTTTTTTTCTGTTTTTTTTTTTTTTCAATTTTTTTCCGACGTCCAAGGCAACAAAATGCAATCATTGCGCGTAGAGAAAACTGATTCATTTTCGTTTTTGATTGAACAAATAAATAAATTTTAGCAAAAATTGATGGTGTTGGGCAGAATATTCGGACGAAGTTTTTTTTTTCATATTCCTCCTGAATCATTCTCAACCCGCCCTTGTGGATAACACTCCAGTGTGGCTAGACATGTAGCAGACATTTGAAATGAATTATTTCATTCAAAAGTAAGCATGCTATAGCGGACGGCAAACCTAAAGTTGTCATCAGTTAATCTGCTTACTGAATAATTTTGCAATATAGATTATTTTTGACGGGCCGGACGCAACCTTTTCGCGGGCTGGGCCGTGGCCCGCGGGCCGTAGGTTGGACAACCCTGTTGTAGAAGAACATAACAACCTCGGAGGTCTACGGTAGTGACTTGTCAGTTTTCACATCATTTTACTGAATTCCCAAAGTATCACCTGAATAACAGCTTCCTGTGCACTGAAATGCACTGATTATAACCCCCGTGCGTATACAAGCACAAGTGAACATTCAATCTGCTACGCGGCGAGGACATTTCTGTGGAACGCGAATTGGTTCATTTGTTGCATGAAAATACGAATTATGTATGAGAAATGTCTCACAATTTCTTATTCTTACAAAAATTTTGAGGAATTTTTGTGAGAGTTTGTAATAATAAGAAGATTCATCAAATTTCCCCATTTTCATCAAATTTCCCCAAAAATTTGCCCCCCCTGCCCGCCCCCCCCCCCTAGTAGCTACGCTACTGGTTAGTAGGCCTGTCTCATCAATCCATTCAAAACTAACTTTACAATCGACAATTCCATTTACAAGTTTTTTAGTTAGCAATAGAAGTAGAAAAGAATATTTCCAGCCGAGAGGCCAGCACGTTGAAACCAAACGTTACGTATTATATGAAGAACTTTAAGAAACCTTTGGCTCCTGCATATTGTTGTTTGAAGAGATGAGGATAGGTTCTACATGCTTTTTACATGTTGTTGTTATAACCTGAAGTAATTACTTATTGATTCATTGAGTGTTGTCTTGTAAGGTTCAAACGTTCAATTTTTAGGCACATCAAATCAGAGAATTAAATGAGATGGAAAAAAGTAAGGGAAGCTTTACCTTTTCCATAAAAACTGTGGAATTATTCCGGGTTGTTCCAAAACTAGTATTGTAAAACATATACCCATGTTGAATAAGTTGATCGAAGCTGTTAATAAATCCTCAAAAGCACCCCTCTTCCCTTCGCAACTCTCAAATTTGCCAAATCTAAGTTTACGGTTGTTTTGCTCTTGCAACTCGTATTCCACACGAAAGGAATTCAGGAATGACGATATTTATTTTTGCCATCTGTAAGAGCTCAATCAGCCATTAGCATGAATCAAGCCGTTGCCATAACGATGCCAGTCGTCAAAGGAAAAATACTTCCGTTTTACTTGAGTTAACAATTCCTTAAATTTCATCCTCAATAGTTTCCATCAACAAACTTATCAGATTAGCTAACTTGAAAGTATCTTTCCATAAAGACGATTAAAGCACTGTCAATATGTATTATCTGATAGAAGCGGGTTAAACAGGGTGTCGAAATGTATCGTCGAAACCAAGATAATGTCATGGGATGGGGGTTGGAGCATGGAATGTGTGAATGGCCTGGTGGGAGCGAGGGAGAACGGCTAGCTTCGGTGTTTTTTTTTTTTTTTGCGTTTTTAGGGTTGGGTCATGGGTGGGTAGGTGAGGGATTCGACCCTTACCCCCGAAGCTACTCCACTGTATCCGTAACAGCTTCATCCTTCAAGACACTGTTTGTCTACTTTTTTGAAGAAATGGACCTGTTTGAAACATAGTCCCAACCGAAAAGCCTTTAGAGCGGAACTACGAGATCTCTGACAACTCCCAACGGCAAAGAACAAGTTCTGCTACTGTATATGTTCTTAACACAAAAATGTAACGAGGAGTAAGCTTTCTGGTGGAAAAGAAGTATTAGTAAGGTATAAAACAAAAACAATTAAAAACAGTTACAGCTACTCAAACGATTGGAGAATATGCAATTCGTTTTCTTTGCAGGCAGTCATTGACACTTTATGAATATTCATTTAACAGCTCCTTTCGAGATCGCATCGACCGCACTGTCGAAATACATTTTCATTGCACTAGTCGATGAAAATGTACGAAAATTATAGATATAGCTCTAGGGCCTCACTGTACATGTTCATACCTGTAGCATAAGCCTATGCTGCCTCGCTGTGCCAGGCAACGTTTCCCCCTGTTCCAGTTAGGATTTAAGGCGAGACTTTTCTCCCTTTTCATGTCATTGGGCAATAATTTCGATGGCGTGGGTAACGTATCTTACTGCAATTATAGGCCTATGCCAAATGTTGCACTCAGTATAGTCCCAGGTTGTTTGTGTGTAGGCCACCCGTCGAAGATACGAAGGAACGCTATGCATTGTTTACGTTCGTGTACTCATTTTACTTTCAGTTGCGCACCTATAGCTGTTTATTCATGAATAATCATAAACAAACATACTTTCATTGGTTCATTACTCCTAGTGAGTAGGCTCACAGGGAAAAAAATCGAAATTTCGTTTGGCAACCCGAATTGAGCAACTGCACTTCGGACAAAATTACTTCCAAAAGGAACTAAGACTTTCCTTGAAAGTATTTTAGAAATTCTTAAACAGTTTCCACACTCTTAAAAAAAAGTGGGCAAATTTTGCCCAACTTTTTGACCAGCACTGGGCATCTATTCAACAACCTAAACAGTTGGGCAAAATTTTAACCAACCAAATTTGGTAAAGTTTGAACCCAACTGTTGGGCAGGAGATTACCCAACTGTTTGGTAAATTAGCATTTAAAAACATACCCACTTGTTGGGCACTTCTTTTATTAAGCTGTTGGGCAAATGCATTAACCAAATGTTGGTTATATGTTAAATGATCTTTTCCTTAACCGTTGGCGCTTTCTTTACATGTTAGATTGTAAGTTATGGCAGGGAGCTGTCACTGCAGCTCCCTGGTTATGGCAATCCATCGTTCCCAGTTAAAAAACCCTGACTTAATAACCTATTTGGTTTGTCACTGAGTTCCGTATAAGTACGTCCAAATCTATCATTTTTAAAAGGCACTGTATTTTTAAAAGGCACTGTAAAATGATGTGTGTAAATGATGTGATGAAGTCTTGTAGTCTCATCAATGCATTAATATTAACACAAAGGCAGCATGAGAATTAGCTGGTCCGTAGCTCTCATTTTTCTTAAAGTCCCCTTCGCTCTCTGGCGAAGAGCCAAGGGGCGAAAACCAAACGATTACTCCCGGAGGAGTTCTGCTCCCTTAAGGAGCTTAACGTCCCAAATGGACAAGTATGCCCTTCAAAGGGCAAACACTGAGTCTTCCTGCTCTAGACTGGCTGAATAGAACAGAAGCCACAACCTGGATGCAGCTCCGTAGCTCTCATACACTGTTATCATGGTTATAAGACAGGTTTCTTGTTATGCCGAAATGTTTGAAATAGTAGTTTATAAATGCTCATTTGGACGTGAAAGAGAATATCCCAGATCCTGACCTCTCATTGGATAGCAGTTTTGCGCCAAATACGAATCATGGAATCTCATAAAAATGTGTTCTAGCTCGTAGTACTATTTAAAGAATTTTATGGAAATAGAGATCGATTTCATGATCTAAAATAATGTACGAGTTTAGCTGTTTGGCCAATATAAAAGATGCCAAAGAGAATTTTCAGATTATGGTACCATATCTGATTAGGAGGAGAATTGTGAAACAAATCGTGTCAAGTGTACTGTTGTTTGATGAAAGCACTGCAACCAACAATATACCCAACAAATTGGCAAAAAATTACCCAACAAGTGGGTAAAGGGAAAATATGCTCAACTGTAGAATAAAATCTTATCGTCGTTTTGACCAGTCAGATGGGTATTACAGTATACGCGTGCATGGAAGGGGAAATTTAACCATTATGTGAGCAAAGATTGACCAACGCTTAGGCAATTACTTTTACTCAACAAAAACTTTGCCCAGCGTTTAAACAGTGCACCAATTAGCCCCAAAGTTGGGCAAAGTTTTACCAACACATTTCATAAACTTCTTTAACCAACGGATAATTTACCCAACGTTTTAAGAGTGCAGCTTCACCTATCTGACTCTCGTGCTATCACGAATTTTGGGGGTTAAGTATATCTTTATAATAATCCCACAGTTCCGCTTTACGTTTCGTTTTTTATAGTGTGTTTTTTCTACTTTGGCTTGTGAATGGGGAGACCACTTTAATATATGAGTACAATGGCGTAGCTATGGGGGGGGGGGGGGGGCGGGGGGAAAAGTTGCCCCTGAAAAATCATTTGGGGAAATTTGGTGAAATTGCAGAAATTTGATGAAATGGTATGCCCTTTCCCTATTTCTCAAAATTTTTGTTAGAATAAAAAATTGTGAGACATTTCTCATACGTAATTCGTATTTTAATGCAACAAATTTACCTTGGAGTAGTCTATTATTACTCCAAGAAACTTACACTGTTTCGTTTGTGTCGCATGGTCCGTCCCTACTCGCGTTCCACAGAAATGTCCTCGCCGTGCTGCATATTGAATGTTCTCTTGTTTTTGCGTTCCAGCGTACAGGAAGTTGTTATTCAGGAATTAACAACAGCTGATAGAGTACAACTAACACTGAAATGCTGTAAAACCGAACTTAAGAATATGAAGACCTTGTACCGGCTTATGATATTCTGCGAAACGGAACGAAACAAAAAAGTTTAGGCTACCCATGGAATAGAAAACTATAACGGATAAGGGGAGGGGGGACAAAAATCAATCGGTCAAAGTAGGCCTATGTACATATTGTGTTGCTCTATTTCGCAAAATATCATTAGCGTGGTGGGGTGTTGATATTCTGCGAAACAAAACAAATAGTCCTAGCCCTATCCTGAAAACATAAAGCACACCAAGGGCGTATGATGCTCTGTGATGCCATTTTTTCATTTCTTCAAATAGGCAAATTCAGTCATATTCCAATTTTTACAAAGTTAGCCTCAGTATCCCACTGGTGGAACCGATTGCTCAAGGACAACTACCTTTTTAAGAATTTTTAAAAGGGAGGACACACCCCATAGACTCTTTTCCCGGCCGGCATAGACGTACAAAACGGGGACAGGAGAGCGGATGGTGTTTAGATACGATGAGAAATAGTTTGCCATTTATCACGCATGAGATGTTAGGGGTAAAATCATTTAGATAAGTCCCAGGCAATTCAATGAATTCAGCGGATCTTTAATTAAACCAAGTTAGTTACAGTAGTTAGTTTGATAGCGCTTTATGGCCCAGTTTCCAACCTATTGGTTCAAGTCGAGCCCGCCACGGTTTTTCTTTTTTCAAGTTTCCAATTTAGCCAAGAGTCACAATAGAAAGGCATTAGCATATTTTCAACTCGTTGAATATTTTTCCCGAAAAGAATCAAGACCATTCATACACGAGTGATTGTACATTTTATGTGGTAGTGTTCTGATCACTCAGCATGTTCCTGATTTTTCTTCGTATCGCACACATAAGCTTAGAATACAGCCTGCATGTTAAGATTCTCTTTACAAGCACGAATGCGCAATTTTTGGCCATCTGGGGATCTGCTTTTTCGAAATTTTCTCTACGCTCCACGCCAACGTGGTGCTTCGCTCAATCTTCCGTGCAAACTACATTTTGGGGGTAAAAGTTGAATTCTTCCTACAAGTGTGGAAAATTCTTTTTCCGGCCATCTGAGGGGTCTGATTTTTCGAAAATTTCTCTGCGCCCCGCTCCGCTTCAATAGTCGCTTTGACAAAATAACGTTTTGTGGCCAAGAAATACCGCAAATTAAAATGCTTGTGTTCACCTTTATTTATGAATGCTCTTTTATTTTGAATCCTTAAAGTATGCAAATTAAATGGCAAGTTTAACGTTGTAAGGTATCATAAATGGCATAAGAATGCATGTAAAGACAAAAAGTTTCAGTTTTATCCCCATGAACCACCACAGTTCAACTTCTAACGATCCTGTCAAAGTCGAAGATGTTGCAACGATGTGCATCTAGAATCCTTGGAAACACCAAAAACATTCAAAGAGGAGAGATATCCCCCTCCCTTTAGACCCCTCCTCAGGCTGACGATCACTCAACATACCGCATGCCCCCCCCCCTTTTAGAGAAATCCTGCGTACGCCAGTGCGTTGGTACATACAAATTACCCTGATATTGTTGACCAAAATTAATACACTAGGAGTACGTGTTGTTATTTTCAATTGCTCTATGTTATACTTTAAGATTAAAATACAGTTAATCTTACATAATGACATGGTAGTGTTGTTATACTTGTAAAATTTGCGTATTTTATATGAAATACATACACATTGACCGGTAAAAGTTTTTGGGAAATTTCATACCTTTGATCCTCTGGAAAATATTCTAGCTACGCCACTGTTTGAGTATTTACCTCATAATTCAATACAACGAAACTGACCAATTTAGTATACTCCCGATTATATATGTGATTACGTTTGTTAGTATGTACTTTTATTTCTGCTCAAGCTGGATGTTTTTAGAAATTGTAAGTTTTATTGCTCCTATTTTATTGAACATGCCTCCCAGGTCTACGGTAATGCACCCTGTACTACTTTAAACCCTCGTCGAACGCTTAATTCTATGCTCATGCCTGTGATGTAAACCTTAACCCTCTATTGCTCAGCTGTTTTAGCTTTTTGCTTTTCTTTTTTATTCATTTTTAACTTACTACTTTGAATCGTTGCCCACTGTTTATTCTCTTTTCTTTCATTTTCTGTTTCGAAGTGTTCTTATTTACTTTGAGTCTTACTATAAGTATAATTGACTTAGTGTTGCATTTATTTTCCTTGGCTGTCATTTTTTATTTATTTCATTTACTGTTTAACTTTTGCATCTGCGCCTATCTGCCCTTTTCGTAGACTTTTTGATCATTTTTAGTCTCGATTTTAAGTTTTAAAGACGGGGGATTCACATCCATAACAACAGTTCATATCATCCACTGAAATAAAAACATTAAAGAAATTCTTTTAACAAAATATTTCAAATATCTGCAAATTAAGATGTTTGAAATTGAGGTCAACTGACACAATCGTTAATACATGACAGTTTTAAAAATCCAAAGTTGCCTTTACCACAAAGTTTAGAATTTAGAAAAGAAAGGCTTTAATAATCTTCTCATACATTGGCAGTGATGTAGCTACGGTGAAGGTAGTGGGTAGGTTTCCATACTGTCCTAGCCGCTTCTTTCAAATTAACCTAAAATTTACGACAGCTTTCAAGTTTTATTGGACGGAGGAATGTTGTGCGGTGGTACCTATAGGTGCTGCTTTTCCGATTTTGTTTGATTGATATTTTGATGAAAAAAAATAGTGAGTCACGTGTGCAAGTGCAATTCCCATTCTGTTTTTCTTCCGCTTGTTACTAGCCTTGCCAAAAATATTGTTTTTCCAGAACGCGAGGTCGGTTGCGTGCAGGAGTGGAGTTAAGCGGCTGGGCCAATTAACAATCCAGGTATATTTTTGGTTTCGTTAAGCGCATAATTTATACAAAAATAAACAGATCATAGCTCACCCAACTTGGTATCGAATGAAAGTAAAAACCATGCCTATACTTTTCTTTAAAAATAGTGTTGACCTTTTCGAGTAAAAGTGAAACACATATTTCGACCCTTATTTTGAAACTAGCCTACAGAATGAACTCAGGTTATGCTAATGAAATATTCATTTTAATCCCTCAGTTTGCGTTTCCAAGGATACATCTTCCTGCGGAGAATATTGTAATTATAAACCAAACAAGTGGTTTCTGAAATCTTACTCCTTAACTCCTCAAAGAGTCAGAGAGAATTTGCTTCAGAAAGTCTTCAATATTCATCGTTGACAACTTGGATGGTGCAAAATAGTTTCATCCCGGTTTGAAGGAGAAAAGAGCACACATACACTGTCACGTGGTAAGAGCATCCGAATTCGAGCCGGGTGTCTGGATTCCTGGTCGAGTCATATCCAACGCGCTGAAAATGGATCCCACTGAAATTATGCTAGGTGCTCACCGAAGCAAAGAAGAAAAGACATCAAGCCATTGGGCCGTAACCGGAGAAAAGGCCGTGGTCGGCCCGACTTAAAGCAAATGGTTGCAAACTTATCCGTAAAACATCAACAAACTAACTGACTTACCTCATTACTGACTGTCTGACTTCCTGACTGACTGACTGTCTTATTGACTGTCTGACTAAGTGACTGACTAACTGACTGACCGACCGACCGACTGACCGACTGACCGACTGACCGACTAAGTGACCGACTAACTGACTGACTGACTGAGACACTTTATAATACAAACGATGCCATTCAGGATCATTTACCTTTACCAAATGGTTCAGGATGACATTTATTCTGAACAGCCACGGTTTTTGAGCATCAGTCAGTGGCCTACCGCCCCCTCCCTCTTCACAAAAATTTGGGGTGCGATGGGCGATGGTGAAAAAATCAAGAAGAACAAAACCGAAACCAATGGAAAAATAAAGTATGAAATGGACATTGCGAGTTGTTGAGGCAGAGTGAGGGGTGAGAGATAGGGAGGTAAATAAAATATATGGGCTTCACAGGTGTGATAATTTTATGATAGGGAAAATGAACAAAATTAAATAGATCAATAAAACGATTGAAAGAAACATAACGTCTGGAATGATTGTAGTTGACTTGACATTTCTATTGGCAGTGGCTTCGCCAAAACGTCAAAATGGGGGAGGAGGTCAATGTAGGGTCAAATGATTGTGTTGGTGGAAAAAAATTCTGGGGAAGAGAAACCAAGGCCACATCGCCCGTTCCTGGGGGGGGGGGTGGGTTGGTCCAGGGGCAAACCTTTAGGAATCTCTGAGGTTTTAGCATACCTTCTGATGAAAAATTATGTCTCTGAAGAAGTATATAATTTCCTTTTTTCGGTTATCCAACTCCCCACTGACCTTATGTAAGAGAGGGGTGAGTGGGGAGAGATTTTTTTTTTTTTTTTTTTGGGGGGGGGGGGATTCCCCTCTTGCTTCTCTGTAGCACAGCCACTGTCTTTTAGATATTCATGAACCTGTTTATCTCTTATAAGCAGTCGGAAAACAGTAATGGCTTCAACAGAATTATAGAAAAGATAGGTCACCGCAGGGAATTGGAGTCGGACAACTCCTCGGTCATGGCGTCCTTCGGATAAGAATTGAACACCTTTATGGAGTCTCCGTCCACCTCTTCCCCTCCAGGATGTCCTGGGGATTGCTCACGTGAGAAAAAAATTCACCAAATGCCTTCAAACTTTCAAATGTTCCTTACAGTAATCCAAAGACTTTCAGATTTCGGGACAAGAAAACCAAAGCTCTTTCAAACTTTGTTTACAAAGCCTTCAAAGTACAGAACACCTCACGATACTCTGGTAGTTTCTTCCCTGCTTAATTTTGATAGATTAAATAAAAAGCCAATGTAGACGTTTACAATAAATATGTAATATTATACCGCTGTAAAAAACGTCATCATGTATTTCTGCAATTAAATTATCCTCTTAAAACAACTTTCGGGAATTTTCCAATTTCATCCATACAATAAAGTAATGAAACTTATTAAATGATATTCAATTACCCTAACATTGTGTTCACACTTTGTGAAAACCAATAACAACACAGGCCTGATTAGCCTGTTTGCTAACCCTAAATGTTAAGTAACTCTTTGTCTGTTTAAATACATCTGTTACTGTAAGTCAGTAGCAGATGTTTGAGGAGCTTGGCAACCTAAGCATATCAAGTGTGCGTGTAGTGAGCTTCTTTTCTCCCTCGAGCAATAAGAGGGAGTCAGGCAGAGATGCAACAAAAAGTAAGAACGAAAGTTTCGTTATGTCTTACTGATTTTGCCCTTGAAAGGCTGATTTTTCATATGAACTCAAAGATTCCAAATTTTTAACCCTCAAACTTCTTTCCATGAAATAACTTTCATGCAACACAAGTAAGTACACAAGTAAATTTTAAATATTTTTCTATTACCGGATGCCTTATGTTTTTGGAAAAAGTTTGTCGGTCTCAGTCCTTTCATCTGAATGTGTGATGCTAAGCTGTCTCGATATTGTCATTTATAACCAATAAGTAGGAAGAACAGAATCTCCCATTATTCTCCGGTAAAGTATTGCCTCACAAAATGAAATTGGATTTGTTCACAAAGATCAATATCTTCTCAAATTTCAGCCCATTATTTCCAAGTTAATGTTAAGAAGACAAAACGTTTGCCAATAAAGCATTGTTCCTCCACTTTCTTTTTGTCTTTCTTAGGCTTTGCGTGGGCGTGAATTGCTGCCAACCTTAGGGGAGCTTGTTAGCCCCTTATTAGGAAATCCTGACACAACTCCTTAAAAACGAGATCATGGGCCACAATGTTCTATTATTAGGTAAATGCAGGAACCTAACCAAGCTCTTCAAACAGCGAATGTCCAAAACTTGTTTAGAAAACGTCTAAAACGTTCTTCATACATTCTTAAAACGTTGCAATGCGTAAACAACGTATGTGAAACGTTTTGCGAGGGTTCTGTGTTTTTCGAGAGGGGCCACGAATATGAGGCAGGGAACATTGTCAGAAAAGACATCACGTTGAACCTTTAAAGACTGTCAACTTGAGGAAATTTTCGCACAATTTCGAAACTGACCTACTTTAAAAATGCAAACAGGTAACGAAGGGGAAGGAAGTACCTCCCTTCAGGACCTGGCTGATGAGATTCCTACAGTGTGTACCAGAGACTATGGAACAAGTCACATCCACTACAGAAACATGCATAACTTTTGTGAAATCATCTATTATTCATCGATAGAACTAGCACTTCTAAGACACTTTCTGCACTGGATAAAAATATCAACACACAGCACCATTCGATGCAGCAAAACGAAAAAAAAAAAAAAAAAAAAAACATCGAAAGAGACAGGGGACATGCATTCGTAATCCCTCCTCCAAGACGATTGTCAGAAAGTTAAATCTAGCAACACCACTTTCCTAGGTGTCATCTGCTCCAAAAGTTGTACTCTGCTGATTAATCTAAACTGGATTATGCGAAATGGGAGAAGGTCAACGACTTTCTTCCGTTTTCTAAAAACGGGTGTAGTTAGCCCCGATTAGGAGTGAAAGAGTTTTAAATGTTTTCGGGACTAGATTCTCCCACCCTTTTGAGGGACACATTTTCTTCCATTAGTTTGACGAACTGAAAAGGTGGTTCAAAATCCTGTTCGTCTCAAAAATGCACACCAAGAAGGAAGGCAGAATCGGGAGTACGGACATACTCATGGCCAACTCTGTTTCCAAAACTACGTGCTTTTTATTCCGTGAAATATGTCAAACGAGAGAGCTATATTTTAAAAACTCATGGAAGTGGAATAAAAAACGGAACAACGTGGACTTTATTTTGGCAATAAATGTTGAAAACAATTTTATGAATGAGGAAGATCGGACATTTTGCTATTTATGACTTATTAGATAGTTGGTTTCATATTATGAGAAAATAGAAACTGTTTTTAAACCTTTTGGCTATTGAAACTAAGATTAAAAGCACACATTCATATGTTTTGTTGTTCCTTAACAAAGTCGAAAGCGAAAATTGTCTTGTCAAGTTAGAAAGACAACAACGACAAAAGGCGGAGAGTGTGTTGAAGAGCGTACCACGCGACTGCTGTAAACCAATTGTAGGCAATACGAAAATGATTTATACTCTGGCATTCGACGTTTGACAGTGCCTTCAAGGCATACAACCAAAAACTTCTGCTTGGTATATATACTACAGCTTACCTGTAGGCCTAGATACATTTAAGAGAAGTACGACGGGAACGATGGCATACCAGGCTAAAAGCAAATCAACGACGTTGGTAAGTAGGACTACACAAATATTATCCCCGTACGCCTTTGAATCTGTGGGTTTTGAAAGCACTGCGACGATGTCTCAAAATGGTAGGTTAAATACTAAACTAAAGGGAGGGGGGCGGGCTAAAGGGGGTTTGGTTATGAAGTAGGATTTGTGTTATTCTTTTTGTTAGTTTACTTACTAAAACGGCACAGTTAAACACTTATTTGCCACTACTTTGTTAACAATTTTGAACTCTAAACATGTTAAGGAATTAAACACTTCATGTTTAGAAATAAAATGTGATGGAAAGTGAAATGTTTGGGAGTTTGACACATGTGTTTGATATCTTAGTTTGATATCTTAACGTGGTAACAAAAACTTCGCAAGAAGGTTTCATATTAGGAAAACGTTCAATTTCGCACCTATTTCTATCCATTTCGTTTTAAAACACCTTGATTGCTAAACATTTAGTGTTAAATTCCTAGATAGTTAGAACTTAAAGGTGTTTACAGAGTTAGGGAAAGATAAGTAATTAAACTTAAAGGAGTTGAGCAAACATGAGACCTGCTGAACTTTTGAGGAAGAAAATTGCTAATTTCCCAATCTTCTGCTAAAGATTGGGAAAAACACCAAGGTTTCCCCGAGTTATTGTATAAAATTGCCCAGTCAATAAAACGAAGCTTGCTCAAAACTTGTGCATGTGCTGTAATGTCCCTCCATATTTGGTGATTGTTTATTCAAATGTTCTTAGAATGTAAGTACTACACATTTTTTTCCAGTGTAGCTTACAATGTAAACGGTAATTTAGTAATGATGACAGTGAACCGATTGTTACAGCTACAGTAAGTATGACGTCCAGTAATTTGGTTCCGTTTGAGGTAAATTTATTGTAGGTACGTGTTGTAGTTATTTATGGAATCTTATTGGTTGAGATGTTTCCTTAATAGACACATTATTTACAACTAGCAGTTAGGCTTTGGAGTTCACTCGACATCATATGCTCTATTAGAAATTGTAAATAATATTTGTTCTCAACTGGATAATGGTAATAATGTCCTAGGGCTTTACTCAGACTTGAAGAAAGCATTCGACATTGTCGATCATGCAAATCTCGTAACCTCTACCGTTGTTTACGTGGAAAATCATGTATAACTGTAGTAGATGAACGGAGTGTGTGAGGTTCTATGGATAGCATAAGTCTGTGGTATACGTTTGTTTAGGAATTCAGCCTAGACCTACCAGGATCAAAGGTGGATGACATGCTATGCCCTTGGAACATGCGTTAGGGGAGATCTTGTGAGCGAAAATGATGCAGCAATTGCGTTCACGATTGGGGTAAACAGGCAAAAATTTCCTTGGAAAAATCTTAATTTGCTCAATCAAATCGATCTCATGGATGTTGAGTAAAACGCTTTTAAAGCAAATTTGAAAATCGCTTTAACGATATGACGATTGCCCCCATTATATTACAATATTACTATACAAGCAGAAATGCCGAAACATAAAAAAGAAACATGGCTAAATCTGTTAAACACAAATGCAACTTAGGAGGAGAGTGGAGTATTGTTCTAATGTGTATCACACAATGGTACAAGCATAAATTATAAATTATTTAGAGTTCCATGTTGGTCACACCATGGGGGCAAATCACTGCCAAAGTATCTCCATTGTACTGAATCTCGTGCCCATGACCGTCTGAATTCGAAGAGGAACGATTATTGGATATGTGTCATAGTTTTTTCTATATGAAATTGTCATTTCAGTCTGGTAAGCTCGTCTTGCGCTTTTGTATTTCTCAAAACTATTCACACTTAAAACTTTTGACAAGTTTTACCGATGTCTAGTTGACAACTATTAATTTAATATCCGTCAGAAAAATTCTTGTTCGGGTATCTTGAAATAAATAACGTTAAAGGGGTTTTAATTCGGTTAATAAGATTGTTTGTTCAAAGGAGCAAACATGTTTGTAGACGTAAAAAATATAAACTGTTGCAATGATGTTTCCACGGGACCGACGCTGGCGCGGACGCGAACGCAGGCGCGTTTTTCCGTTTCCACGCGACGCGGGTAGACAGGCGCGTATATGTCTTGCCTCCCGCTCCACTGTTTACTCACTTTTAATCATGCCACGTGTGAGTTGAAACTTATCTAGCGATATACCCAACGAGAAAATCCTCATTTTAGCCTTGCTGAAATGGTTTGTTCACCCCATAATCCGGAGACGGAAGGTATGGTCTCTGTCGTATCAATTCATCACTTGTTCCGTTTGTTCCCTCGAAAGCCATTTGGGAAGCATTTCGATCACTACAAATGCTAAACAACATGACACAACTGCCAATTTACAACCAGTGCCTTCAAGCACAGTTGTCCTTCTGTACACCTTTCATACTAAAGTGTAGTGTGATACCAGAGAAATTCCCAGAAATGATTGCGCAATACCAGGCGGACAGGCCCCCTTTTTTCGAATCGCCCCTGGGCCGATTCGAGAAAAACGCGTCGGCGTCCGTCTCGTGCCAACGGCTCAATAGGAAATGAGGTTGGAGCGATTTTCCGCCCGCGTAGGCGTCCGCGTCGTTCTCGAAGAAAGACAGCTTTCAACTGTTAGATGGTTCAATTCAGTTCTGAAAGCATACATTTGATTTATCGTTACAGCTAAGAGGTCCGTTTACATTCAGATGGTCAGTGCTATCCAGCTATGTGTTTCTCCTCCTATCTTGCAGTGCCGTAACTGAAGGTACAATTGATTTGTTATAACCTTTCTATGACATCTACTGATTGCTCAACTAGAACTTAGCCTTCTGGTTGGTTACACACTGACTGGTAATTCTCGAAAACCCCTGTCGTTAAAATGATATCCGGAAACCCATAGGAATTTTCTAGCCATGCACATTTCGCATATATATGGCAGGTGCATTTTTTTTTGCCCACTCAAGAGAGCGCGCTTCTTTGGTTGACTCTGTAGACCATGCAGAGAAATCCTAAGCTTTAGCTGGAAGGAGCATCCCACAATAACAAACTGGACGACGCATAAGGGTTACGTGCCGCAGGAATGTAAATGTGTGGTTGCAATTTTAGTCTTGTGCACCCTTCTTACTGCCTACCTAACTGACTGTGTGTTTTGTACCCAATCGTAAGAAGCGCTGTTTTTAAGCGTATCGTGAAAGATTGCTGCTGCCAATGGACGCCGGTCAAACAGAATAGTGTGAAACTTCGAACGTATAATGTACTACACTCACTCTGATGACACGCATGTTTCACACTACGACGGTGTCCCGGAATTAGGTAACTACACGAAAATAATGGGGGTCAGTGTCTGGGCCTAGTTTATGAATTAGAATTCGGGTTACGATTATATTAGGGTAAGGGATTAAGTAAACAGATTATGATTAGGGTTAAGCTACTGTCCTTAACATTCTGCGGTACCTTCAACCTCTTCAGACCCAGTGCAGTTTTATAATGTAGATAATGTTCAGCAGTCATTTATTAAGAGTAGCTGATTTTCTCATCATTTGGTCAAATGGATTATTTCCATGTACCTACAGCTTACAACTAGCTTTAGCGTATCATGCAGTTGTCACAAAACATTTATTAGGTTTTGCCAAAGTAAAGGCCAAACTTGTCCCGGTGGTTCTTTGTAGTAATCGCTTGACCCGGGTATCAGCCAAATCAAACCTTTTGTCACCATACGCTTGAAAAAAGGCGCTTGGTACGTTTGCGTTCGATTCGGGTGCATAAAAATATTATACATCCCATAAAACTACATATCCCGGCACTTGACCCTTCAGTTCCCTCCGTTTTGACTCTCGCGTTTCCGCTGGCGTGCTCCTTCCAGCTTAAGCTTTGGATTTCTATGAGACCGTGTGCAATGGGCAAAACTCACGTCATCCTTCGAGAAGACATAGAAATCTTAAGCATTAGATGGAAGGAGCACGCCAACGGTAACGCGTGAGTCAAAACGGACGCAACTGTAGCGTCAGGTGGCGCGGGAATGTAGTTCGATGACATGTACATTTTATGCAACCGAATCGAACGTTATCGTACTAAGCGGGGTTTTTTAACAAGGGTATGGTGACATTGGGTATGTTATCGCAAATAAACTCGTATCACCTAGATTACTAAAAAGAGCTTCTGGGACAAATTTGGCTTTTTCTTTGGCACAACCTAATATTTTTTTTTTGACAATGGCATGATAAGCTAATTCGATGGAAAATTATAAGTGTAAGTTGTAGTTTAATTGAAGTGACCTATGGACCAAACTTTTTTTTGGTGTTTGTAGAAATGTGAGGTGAAATGACTGGCTAATGTGCATAAGTAATTGCTGAACATGATCTAGTACATTTTCCATTCGAAACTTTGCAATATTCTGCCTTACCTGCTTTCATTTGCAGCAACATTTCACCGCACGCCCCCAGAACCGTGGCCCATACGATTGCGTTCAAAAACCTACGGTCGGTTACGTACCCAGTAAAAAGGGTGCACAAGTCTGTAACTGCAACCTCACAATTACATATCCGCGGATTTTCACCCTTGTGTTTCGTCCGATTTGTTATGGTGAGACGCTCCTTCAGGCTAACATAAAGCTTAGGATTTCTCTGCGTAAAGTCTATACAAGACATAACCTGCATGCTTTCAAGCGCAAGGGAAGCCCAAAAGTTTGTGTGCGTTTTGCACGCAAATTATGAACACAAAAATATAATCATTCTTTTTCTTATTTGCTTAGTTTACGAGACGCGCTACGGCGGTGCGCGCACCACAAGCACAATAATTCTAGTTCAATGTTACAGAAGGTAAACTCAAAAAAAAAAAAAAAAAAGAGACGGTAGAAAAGTTCTTCTTGTCCGTAACTTTCTCAAATTTGAGGTCCCAAAGGTTTATTTAAGAAAATACTCCTCCAAATGCAGTGTATTCCTTGACTATACATTCGTTGCAAACAAAGCTTTACTTACACCACTTCCCTAGTAAAAATAGGTGCACATGCACAATTGCTACAAATCGATCTGTAAACTGTTTTATCTTTCATTTTCGTGTTGAAATTATTAATACCAACAGGGTCGGAAAGGATTGCATGCGGCAATGGAGGTATTTGTGATTGTTTTAGCATGAAAACAGGTGGGTATGGGGTAAACTGTTCTAGAAGAAACTTGGATTCATTTCCACAAAATATCCCGAACAACGTGACGAAACTGTAAGTGGTATTAAGTGTATAATCTATAATTGTGTTGCACATCAGATAGTGCTAAGGCATATGTCACTGTGACGTTTGCATTATTATGTGTGCCTAGCTGAATTACGTTATAAAGTAAATTAACGTGAAAATACAAAGACATTGCTTATAGTTGTGTTGATCTAAGAAACGTGTTCTGTATTAATATATTTGATGGCTTTGTAAAATTTGTAACAATGTTTTTGCAAAGAATACCGAATCACACAGTTTATTGATGCGAATATAGTTACAGCACAATTACAGTTTCGATCATTCCTCGCCTGACCTATGGCAAACTTCTTTCACTTTAAATTGGGTTTTTTAGGCCTTGAAGCCTTTGAAACAATGTTTTGTCAATAGATCCATTATATTTTATTGAGTTTGTAAAAATTGGAACTTGGGCCAGATGGGAAACCACAAGTGCATGTTTCCTGGAAAGAGTTACATCGAATAAAATTCAAACATCCATTTGTTTTATTATGACAGTTCTCATATCAACATTGATCTGAAAGGTTTATTAGACCATCCTTATACTTATTATGTCTAAGAGTTTTACTTTGATATAAATTAACAGTTATTATACGTTTTGAGTTACACTTTACATTTTGGGTTTTAATTGAAAAGTTGAATATAGAGTAGTGAATTCTCCTTGTCTTTTCTTTCTCAGAATTTTAAGCTACAATCGGATCCTGGAAATCCCAAACAGCGTGCTCAACAACATGACTCAACTGAAATTCATGTGAGTTTTATTCACAATGTCTGGTAATAACTGCTGAAATCAGAAAACAAAAAACCTAAAAGAGTAGGTGTTTGGTGGGAGGGAGTTTTTGAATAACTAAAATGGCTTGTTCACGTATACAATCACTTATTAAAGTAACGGAGACTGTTGTTTGTTTGTGAATATTTTTTAACATATTAAGTCAGTTTAACAAGTGTTCTGCGTAAATGAATAACTCGAGGAAATAGTTCGTTCATACATGGTTGACCACAGAAGGATGTATAATACGTTTCTTAATGTGCAGTTTGGCTTTATTTCCGGGAGATCGACGGCACTGCAGTTATTGAAGGTTATGGATAAGTGGACGAAAGTAATGGTATTGATGTTATTTTCATGGACTTCATGAAGGTCTGTGAATCTGGAGAAACTTAGGGACATTGGCCCTAGTGACCAAGTGAGGAAGTGGACTGAAGATGTTGTTTGATAGAAGAACCCAATGGGTATTGTTAGCCAATTGATATTGTTGATATAAATGATTTAAAAAGTGTGTGAATGAACCCGCTTATTTAGTTCCTGATGATACCAAAGTAGTCAAAGAAATTAGAAGTACAGATGATGTAGAGAATCTGAAGAATGGTCCTGATCTAATAAAGATGTGATCAGATGATTGCATTTTGAAGTTCTATCCTGTTAAGTGCAAATTTTTTACTGTTTCTCCAAATAGGTACATGGCCCCTTCGGATGCATTTATACAATGATAGTGGAGGTGAAGTGGTTTTGGAAAAATCAAATTGAAAGAAGGATATAGGAGTTCTTGTAAGAAGCCTTGGCTTTTGGGAGCCTATTTAGCATCAAGAGAGCAAGGCGAACAATTTACAGGCCTTATTAGGTGCTCACATATATTTTTGGATGAGAAAACCTTTAAGTTATTCTTTCAGGCGCTTGTTAAGTCAAATTTGGTATATGCTACTCCGATTTGGTCACTGCACATTGATTGCTCTGGAAAATATTCAGTGTAAAACAACTAGATTGGTTCCATCGTAAAAGGATTTAAGTTAACCGGAAAGATTAAATAAAACTAAATTTTCAACTCTAAAATATTGTAGATTGAGAGTTGACATGATTGAGGTGTTTAATTTTTTTTCAGTTTTGTCAGATGTGTACGATAGAGGATCAGTATAACGGAATGGTTACTTAAGTAAAGTGCAATTACTCATACCCGAGGTCATATCAGAAGCTACTTAAAGAATTCTATAGACTCAATATTACAAAACTTAAGTTTTTGTTGTAGGTATGTTGACGTTTGAAATAGCCTTCCTGAAAGCGAAGCTTCAGTTTCGAATGTTTTCCAGTTTGAGAAGGCTTAGGGCAGGTTTTGGGGTGGCCAAGAGATTTTGTATAGCTATAAATCCAAAATGTATGGTAAGTAGTTGGCTATTTTTGCCCATAGCTTGTTGTAGCTGCATTATTTCCCGATGGTACAAATGGTGGAGAAGATGCGGAACTAGGGGGGTTTAAGAGCTGCATCCTCTGAAGTTCATTCCTTTCAATTGCTGAAAATCTGTCCTATAGAATGCTTTCACGTGACGTCACAATTGGAAAACCACGCCCACTGTCGGGCAAACATCAACACTGCTTCCTTGCAAAACTCCTCAGTTAGCTACACTTAATGCTTATGCCAAGAGGGCGGGGCTTGAGGGGAAAGCAACCTATTGAGGCATTGAAATCACGTCACGGATACGTCATGCTTAACTACAATCAAGCCAAATTTTTTTTGCTGAACGCTGTGACTATTGCCCGCTGTGGTTATGTGCGGTGTGTACAAATTCATTGAGCAAGCGCATCGAGTGTAGTATACTACCCCTTACAAAACCCATTGAATTTCCCATAAAAACCCCTTGGGAAATTTTCCACGGGGATTTTGCAACGGGAATGCTTCTTCCTATGGGGAAGCTTTCCTCAGTATGGGGAATAATTTCCCACAGGGAATGCTCCCAATGGGAGTTTTCAGACCGCGTGTTTCTTCCTACTGTAAGGGCATCCGCCTCACATGCGGAATGTCCGGGTTCTTTTCCCCAAGTCGAATCATAACAAAGACTCTTAAAATGGAACCTTTACTACCGTTTTGCGTGATGCAAAGGCGGATCCAGGATTTTTCAAAGAGGGGCGGGGGCAAGTAATTATTGAAAACTTGACATCTACGTGAAGCGTCATAACTGGTTCTTTATGATAGAACATTGCAGAGGCCGTCAATAAACGCCTCTTTTCCATATCGTCTAACGATGAGATATTTAACGCAGCAGCACCGCCATATCAGGACGCTCTCAACAAAAGTGGGTATCATCATCAGCTGCGATTCATCCCGCCCTCTCGAAATAACAGCAACGAGAAGCGCAAAAGAAAACGCAACATTGCTTGGTTTAACCCGCCATACAGTGCAAACGTTGGTACCAACGTCGGTAAGAAATTCTTAAATTTGCTCGAGAAATGTTTCCCCCCTGGCCATCAGTTACACCAAATACTGAACCGTAACACCGTTAAAATTAGTTACAGCTGTATGCCAAACGTGCACCAAATCATCTCTTTTCACAACAAATCTTTCTTAAGAGCTGAGAGGACAGCAGAAAGCGATCAAAGTAATCAAACCGGCAACTGTCGAATAGATAACTTATGCCCCTTAGAAGGTAATTGCCTAGCATCAGGTGTGATCTACCAAGCCTCAGTAACAAGACAGGGCAACCTAAAGGTGGAAACATACGTCGGATTAACTAACAACCCCTTCAAAACAAGATTCAACGGCCACAACATTAGTTTTAGAAATGAAACACAGAGGAATGCCACCACCCGGAGCCAATATATCTGGACATTAAAGGACAATAACGTTCCATACGCAATTAAATGGAAAATTCAAGCACACGGAAATTCTTATTCCACATCTAGCAAGAGGTGCAATCTTTGTGTAACTGAGAAATATTTCATCATCCACAAACCTTAAATGTCTTCCTTGAATAATAGGAATGAACATGTTAGTAGCTGTAGGCACCGTAAAAAGAAGCTGTTATCTTATAACAACTTTTTATAATGAAGCATAGAGTGCTCACCTTACTGATCTGTTAAACACTTAGATTTTGTGCGTATTTTAATAACAAGCGCACTCTTAAGCTAGTTTGCGCGTTCTAGTTCTGCAAGTAAAACTTTCTTCTGTGGTCGCTTAACCTCTATGACGTGCCTAAAACACGCGCGTCTCATTTTCATTTTGTTATTTTATAACCATTATGCTTCGCATTTGTAGACTGAGGGGTGTAGGCTACAAACGTAGACCTATACGAAACAAGCTTGTATCTTGAAATGCAATAGTGTTTACTTTCTTATTTACTTATATTCGCTCCCATCGGTTGAGCACTGTATCCAGTGTTGTTTCGCTATCTTTAACCATTAATATATATATATATAGATATATATATATATTCATATATATATATATATGTATATATATATATATATATATATATATATATATATATATATATATATATATATATATATATATATATATATATATATATATATATATATATGTATATGTATATATAAGGAAGTATTGGTGTGACATTGCGACTCTCTGACATAGAAATTGAAGGAAGATGATAAGTAGCGGAAAGAGTCGCATTTTTAAATTTTTTGTAGAATTTTTACATCTAACATTGGCAACCTTTGCCTTATTATGAAAGACGTTACTACCGAAAGATGATGGAAAAACTGTGCGTCACCCAGGACTTGAACCCACGCATCCTCAGAACCCTTTAGCCGGGAACTTACGCCTTGCCGATCGAGCTGGATCCTACCTTGGGTCGACATCGTCTTAAACACGACTTTAAGTCGACATATAAATATTTCACATATTTGAATGTATCTGCACATACAGACACTAAAAATTCAAATAATATACCACCATAAACTTCAACAGCGCCAACAATAATATGTATGGTACATTTATTATGTATGACGTACGCAAAAGTTATAATAAAATAAACAAAGTATTAAAGGTATTTTGCAATACTTACGTGTTAACTTAATGTACATTTTTAGACAACGCAAGATATAACACCCCTTTTTTCACGTGCAAATCTACACACAACACACTGTGTTTATTACGTCTATATAAAGACGCAATAAAGAGGGCGCCATGAAGGTATTATACATGCACTTATTTTATTAAGAATGCATGCAGAAGGGGTTGAAATCGTGAACCAAACATTAGGTCGACACGAAAATGTTGACCTATCGTAAATGTCGACCTAATGTACATTTTTAGACGAAGGAATGTCGACCAAAGGTAGGATCCAGGTAAATATATATATATACCGCTAGATTGAACATTAGGGGGAAATTTGTATATCTTGATACGTTTAGGCGAAATAAAAAACAATAAAATACATAACTGTATATTTCGCCTTTAAGGATAAACATATACATGTACGTAAATTCAATAGTCCATTAGTTGTACGTGTTAACAGATAGGCGTCCGTAATTTGGTCAACATTGAAGTAATTAGGTATATTACGTACCCCCTTTGTATGTTACTATACACTAACGTATTCCCATTGAAACAGTGTGTGAAAACGTAAAGGGGAACGTAAATTTTCCCCCTAACGGTAATTCCCCCCTAACGTTGATATTTTGCCCAAAAAATTCCCCTTATTCCACAATTTTATATATATATATATATATATATATACAATTAAGGTTAGGTTGGAAATTAGCTAAGTTGTACAGACTGTTTCGCCCGAAGGCTCTTCAGCAACTAAAAAGGAATAAAACGAGGCAGTTCTACTGTCATCCCTGTTGATTGGTATTAGCACAGTCTACAATTCGGGGATTAGGCTTATCCATAGTCGGAGAGAAGAAACTTCTTCTTGTGCCTACAGGTGGAGATGAGCTCGGATCGTGAGTTAAGATAGCGGATTTGTTGGAAGTTATGATGTAGTATTTCTCCCAGAGACAAAGATTACAACGTCTTGTTCTGGGTGTATATGGCTGCGCATGCCGCAGTATCCGCCAGGTGATTTTGTAAGGGATTCCGTTGTCTTTCAGTTGCCAAATGTGTTTGCTGAGCTCAGTATGATTCTTCTTTTCTTTGTCCTTGAATGTCGTTTTGTGTCCTGCGTATCTTTCTTTGAAAGTGGTGGCTGCTAAACCTATGTATGTCTTCTCGCTATTGCGAGTGGATATTCTCGCTTCGAAGATGAGGCTTTTGGCCGTGCACTTTCCTGGGAGGGGGCAATCATCTTTGCTTCTGCAGTTGCAGGTGTGCTGGATGTCATGTGGTGTAGAATCGATCCAACCTAACCTTAATTGTGTATTGCTCCTTAGGTTGAGCACTCTCTGTACTTGCAGTACTTGTTTGCATATTTACACACACACATATATATATATATATATATATATATATATATATATATATATATATATATATATATATATATATATATATATATATATATATATATATATATATATATATATATATATATATATATATATATATATATATATATATATATATATATATATATATATATATATATATATATATATATATATATATATATATATATATATATATATATATATATATATATATAGTAGGTCGAAGTTGGTAGATCGAAGTTAGAATGTGTAGGTCGAAAGTGTTATAGTAGTGATCGAATTCATTACTATAACACTTTCGACCTATATATATATATATATATGTATATATATATATATTTATATATATATATATATATATATATATATATATATATATATATATATATATATATATATATATATATAAACAAAAACGATATATATGTTCAAGCGTACTGTGCTGCCCGAAAATTAAACTGAATCCTCGTGTGTTGGGTTTTTGTTTTACTTTATCTGTAGTACCTGATATGATGCGTCTTTTCGGACTTTATATATATATATATATATATATATATTTATATATATATATATATATATATATATATATATATATATATATATATATATATATATATATATATATATATATATATATATATATGAAAATGAGATGCTGGAAAAAATATCGATATTCTCTCTTTAACCTTGAAAACCTCATCAAAACTCTTGACAGAGAAAATTTCAGTTCCTTTTTATTCCCATTTATTTAATTTGTTGGCACAGTGATATCTCCCACAATCATCTGAAAGAACTGCAACAGGAATTGTTCTGGAAAACAAGACGCTTGATGAGAGTGTGAGTTATTTTAGCTTTGTAAAGATGACAATTTAAGTCTTTTTACATTCAGGCATGTTAAGAATATAAGTTTGATAAAACATACATTAACTAGAAAATGTTGTTACGAAAATCGTAACCACTTACTATCCATGATTGTTTCTCTGCGTTTGCTGGCCGATTTGATATAGCCTACCTTAACATAATCAATACAGTACTGTATTGGTTGCTTGTTTTAGTTATCAGTCCTTCGTTGCTTTTCATTCGCAATCATGATACACATGAATGATGCAGGACTGCACTATTTCTCATAATGCTTAAAGAATCTCTACCTATTGGCTATTCATGCAATGCCGATGTAACGTCAGTGATCAACCGGCAGTCGCAAAATTATGCCTACAGTGCTCACAGTGGCACTGCGGGTAGGGTTTCTAGTACCCCGAAAGCGGACTCGATTCGTTCACCCCCATTAAGGCTTCATTGGGAAAATGGCTGAACAAGGGAGTATGCCCCACAGTCTTCTACGCAGGCAAGGTTACTAGACGTTCGGTGTTACCAGGCCACGTCCGCTTCGTATTGTGTCGTTCTGGTGTCCCGGCGGTTTTGTAAAATTACCGCCACTATGTCTGGATTTCATGTATTTCTCACATGATCTGACAGGTTTTTTTTTTTAATCAAGTTAGAAGAAACTCTAAAACCAACAAATATTGCACCATTTTGCATCTAGACACCACTGAAGATCAACAAGACTTACAAACTCCACATCCTCCCCTCCTCTTAGACCCTTCACCAGGGTGGCGATGCATGACGGTCCTCCTTGCCAGAAAATATGTAGGTCTATGGTATCCCTCAGTTCAGACAAAAAGAACCGTATAGACCCCTATGCTTATTCTGAGCAGGGAGTTGCAACAGAACTCACTGTTCTGAGAATAGCCAACATTATAAGAAAGATAATGTACACAAGCAGCGGTGGGCCTTTGGGCGTATGTTATGCCCACGGACTTCCTATAAACGTGGACAGAGGATCATGGGAAAATTGGCCGCCACCGTGACCGTACTAACCAAAAAGAAGTAGCAGGATGTCATAGATTGCTTGATCCAATAAAAGCTATGTATAACTAAGACCATTGACAGAGCTAGACTGTACTAACGTCCAATGCGTAGATACGCACGTGTGATTAAGCAAGATGGCTGCCTGCTATGGTTTTGTGCGCAGAGAAGGATAAGTTCTTATTACTTCTCATAGGTGTATCTTGGGAAGTTCTCAAGATACACCTAGCGTTTGGTAAGCCGAAGTTAAGCCTTAAGTAACTGCTTTCAAGAGAGAATAAAACAAGAGGGCTAACGTCAAATTTTAAGATTAAACCTAGGCATGTATGCTTACATAAATGTCATGGCTGTCCTCCGGCGGCGAACTATAAGCACTTTCCAGATACAACAGTACAGTGTGTGTGCCACAAAACGCTCTTTACCTTGTTAGTAATTGCGATATGCTACAGGTACAATGCAGCCGTTGTGCGATGGGTAGTACACTGTATACAAATTTGACTTACGCAAGCATTCTTTTACGAAACAATAAAATACATAAATGCCAAAATAAAATCCGCTCATTTTAGGCCATATCATAACCAAAAGTGAGCGAGAAATCTCGTTCCCGTTTACATTACTCACTCTATATAATGAGCTCGGTTGTAGAGCAAACCACCCACTGAGAATCAAGGAACATTGAACGAAAGAACTGTCCCTCGAAAATGAGAAGCGTTCCTAAGGTACTGTCCATGACGTCATTGACAGTACAATAAACACAAGTGTCACTACATGTATTTTCTTGATGCTGCCTTCCTGAGGAGAAACCCCGTGTGCTGGAATAAGCCAGTTAAGAGTTGTAACTGCGCATGTGTTAAGAATGCCTTCAATACCCCTATGACCTATGACCTGAGGGGACTATTCAGGGACTATGCATAGGTTTGTGCACTGTGTGTTATGCATTGCTATAGACGAATCCGGACATCTAGTGATGGTCTGATTTCAGTCGACCATAAATGGAGTCTATCACACTAAATCTTTTAATTTTCTTGCTTACCTGTATCAAGGATGAATGTACATTAAATTGTATGATTTTCCTTCATTTTAAGTGAATATGAGGGCTTGAAATATAAGTAGACAACAAATGAAGACCATATAGTGTTCATGGATCCTACTAAGGCTTCCTACCGTCACTAAAATATCACTGATCGGATACGTAAATGGCAGTGTTGGCTCATTGGAAGGGTGCATATCATTACTTGGCCTTTGACGTTTAGAAAATAATGCTTGCTCTAAACTGTTTTGCATCGAAAGTACTCCTACGTTAAATAAATTTTAAGCAGGGAGCTGTAACCTCCCTGGTTTAAGGGACTTAGGGAGACGCTACCGATGGATAGTTAGTAAATTTCTTCTGTAAAATGAGCATCGGCTTTGCAACAATATTCAAACAGTTCATGTGTACAGGAAAACAATACATTCATTCCAACGATGCTTCAGGATAAGACCGATAACTATCACATAAGTTTATGTTAATGGGATAGATATGTAATAATGTAAAAACTGGCTTTTACTTTCTTCTCCGCAGATATCTTTCTGATAACTACCTGGAGGACCTACCGAGCTGTCTATTTGAGTGGACATGGTACCTAGAAACCCTGTAAGCTGTGACCTTCAAATTGCAGTTTAAGCGGGCTTTGGAATGCAACTATTTCCAGAGTTTAAAACATTGCGTTAACGTTTTGTTGAGACTAAAACATTTTTCACATCAACGGAAACTTTTTTTTTTAAACATTGTGAAGCATATATAAGCAAACACAACGGGCCTGTTTGTTCCCGCCAAGTTTTTTACACACTTAGGGTATAACCCCTAGTCTCAGGAACAGCCGCCGCTCAACGCATGTTGCTCCCAGTATGTCCTTTTTCTTTTGGAATTTTTATTTTTAACCGTAGAAGCAACTAGTAAACCCAATCGGGGGCGTCAAGGAAATCAAACCATTCCATTTTCTTTATCTTAAAACATCAATAGGTTTTTTTTATAATGGTGGGTCAGTATCTGTAGCAAATTTTCATGAAATTGTAATTTCGTGGCTGTGTATCATGATACTTTCGTGGAACCAACAACCGTGGTAGAGAAAAAAGTGGTTAGAGCTGTCGAAGTTGTTGATTCTATGGAGAAATTTCTGCTGAAGAGCAACCTCAGGGGTAAAGCTACAAAGAGCAGGGACTAAGAAGCAACTTTCCGATGGCCCTGAAAATGTATTCATAAAAAGTACAAAAAGAAGTGACCCAGATTACCAACTGGCACGGTTCAACTGAAGTACAGTTTTCCCAAATTATCATTCATCAGATTCCTAATTTTCTCCAATGGAATGTCTTGTCTTTCAAACATTTACCTAAAGAAGGCAATTAAGTTCCCTTATTTTCCCTAGCTCTGAAAATGAAACAAATCGGAAATTTGCCCTATGTGGCATCAAAAGTGACTCACAGTTTGGTTTTCTCAGTTTTTCTCATCAAATTCAAAATGGTCTTCGCTATTATTTTCTGTTTTCCAAATATTAGGCTACAACACTTTTACTATTTAAGTTTCGTCAGATAGCCTTAATCCAAAGAAATCGTTAGAGGAAGACATTTTGCAACATTTATGATCTTCAGTTATCGTGTAAATGTGGGATTTTAGTCATAGCGGGAGGGGTTAACATTTCAATAATATCCAAACTTTTCATAATTATTCTATTTTAAAGTTCAGTTTGTGGAAGAATGGATCATAACGGGGCGGGAGGAAGTTTTGTGTGCCAGCAGAAATTGAAGTGGAGCGCCACGATTGCTTGAAAAATAGTGCAATTATTTGTGTTCTGTTCATGTTATAATTGACAAAAAATTAAATTTTGAGACTAGTAGCACAAGCAACTGTCACTCACCTTTAAACACAAGTAATACCAGTAATTCCATGTATATATATATATATATATATATATATATATATATATATATATATATATATATATATATATATATATATATATATATATATATATATATATATATATATATATATATATATATATATATATATATATATGTAGGTCGAAATGCTGCGGAGCACTGTGGAAATGTGTAGGTCGAAAAGAGAAAGTAAAAAGTGCTTAAACGTTTGCGGAAAACGCCAACGACGTTTCGGGTATAAACCCTTCATCAGGTGGCAAAAACTAAACTGAACAATCAACAAAAACAATTGGACACGACAAACATCCGAAGTCCGAAGCGATCGCTGTAAAAACAGAACCGGACGAAAGTGACTGCCAGAAAACATGAGTGCGAAGGATGAAACACAAATCAAAAAAAAAAAAGGAAAAAGAGCGTCCCGGGTGAAAAAGTGCATGTTAAAATCGAACATGGTCGGAAATAGGGAAAAAGGTAGACAAAAACTAGGCCCGGCAAAAAATAATCCCTTCACAGTAAAAACGAGCTCATGTCTCATGTGATCAAGTCAGTCAGTCAGTCTCTTTGCTAGAAAGGGCTATCCTACCCAAATAACTATCAAGGCGGAGCGACACCACTAGTTGGCCAGGAGCACAGAGAAATTCTGAAAAATCACAATTGTCATTTAGCCGGAAATGATATTTGCCAGGCTTCTGAGAAGCAACTTTTTGGCAATTTTGCCCGAAATATAAAGAGCGAATTCTTTTCACCCCATTTTCTCAACTAACATCGTAAAGCTGTCCCCCCTTCCCCCTCCCCCTGTATATGAATATTTTCCTGGTACACCCCTCTGATTGCCGTCAATCAGAGGGGTGTGACAAAAGAGGATTTCTATGAAACACTACAAAATTGTAGTTTGGGTGAGGATTGACTGTCTTTCAGATGGATAGCGCACCATCGGTTGACTTGAAGCGAGTAGAAAATATTGAATAATCGCAATCCTCTCAGACAGCTGGAAATGACCTTTCGCAGGTTTGTAAGCAGAACTTTAGCACTCGTTATTTCGATAATCTTATCTGGTCTGAACGTAAAATGCTCTAAAGTGGATGTTTGTGGGGTATTTCGCCATGGGTATAGGAAGGGGTCGAAGGATTATTTTCAGTTTTACATCCACATTTGTAGTGGGTTTTAAATGTTCCTTCTTGCGATATTCCGAGTTTTTCCCCAGTAATATGCAGTTAATAGGCCTTTCAAATGCCGTATCCATCTGAGATACATTTTGACCAAAGTTTTTTTGCGCTTCGCATCGACTAATCGTGGAGTTCCACTGAGGTAGTCCAAAAACACAATTTTCAATCCTCTAGTTCTAAATCCTTAGGGTGTCGGTCCGCCACTAATGGAAATACTACCTTGTTTAATACAAGCTAGGAAAAGTTATACCGGACTACTTCACTTCATGACTAAAAATACTGAAATACCGGTAACTGTACTTAAGCCACGAGAAATATTTTTGTAACTAATTGGACAGCCGTGTTTCCAAAAAATAATTATCCTAATTTATTCAAATAGTACGCACCCTAAGCGTAAATGATACTGTTGGTTATCTTGAGAAAGCGGCTGTTTCAACTGTCACTCATACATTACATTAAATTCCTGTTTCATGGTATGCAACATCACACGGAAAATGCATCGTTTTTTTTTTTTTATTTCTTACAATGTACTAGAAGTGTGCCGAACAACCTACTACATCAAGTTCCGCGTCACCTGTTCCTCAATTTGACTAAACTGCAAAGTCTGTGAGTTCTTATCAGAACATTTCATTTGTTAGACATCAAATGGCTATCATATTTCTATCTCCTTCGAAGTTAAACAAACGTTCAAAGTACCTATTTGTGACACTTTCTATTTACATATAGTCAGCTGAAAAGGAGTCATTCATTACCCTGCAGAAAGTTCCGATTTTCCGCAACTGTACCCTCAAAACAATATAGTGAACTTAGTCACCCTCTGTTAGAGAGAAAAGTGTAAATTCACTCCATAAGGAGGTTTATTTACTCCAAGAATGGTAAAATTTATTCTACAAAGAATGAAATTCAATCCAAAATCATAGGAACATACGCCAAAAAGAGAATTCTGTCTTTAACCCGTTGCTGCAGATTTTAACTTTCTTTTACCCAGGGGAAAATTCCAGTTGAAACCTGTTGAACAGGTTTGAACAGGTGCAACACGTACTGAGGTAGATGGAAACAAAGGCAACAGGTTTTAACAGGATTCTAACAGGTACCAACAGGAATCTGTTAGCTTTTCCGGTGTTACTTGTTGACACCTGTTGACTTTCATCGCTCCGACAGGTTATTGGAACATTGCCAGTCAATACACTTTAATACCTGTTCACACCTGTTGAAATTCAACAAATTTCATCGAGTTTTACTAGGAATTTTCTCCTGGGTAAGGTTTGTCCGTCTCCATCAAAAGTGAAACTTCGCTCTAGTGGAAGACATTACATTTTTCCTGAAGTGAATCACTGCACATCTGGAATGAACTAAATAACTTTCACTTTTCTAACGAGTGACACAACACTCTTTGTTTGAGTGTACTTAATTCCTCTCACAACTGTCTAAACTTAGTTTCTCGATTCAAGATCTAGTACCCTGGCATACAAGTGCCTGAAGAGAAACCAGAACACTCACAGTGCGTACTGTGTGATATGATCTATTTTGCACTTTGTTTTTAATTTGATGTCAAACAAAGGATTGTGTCAATTGAACATTTCTGAGAACGGGGTAATTTTTTGTTTGGTAGGACGAAAAACTTCCTTTATATGCGTGTAAATATAACATGTTTGTGCATGTATGCGGAAAACTCCTCTTGTGTTGACTGAATGGAATACGAATGGATGCAATAATATGTGTTATCAATGTATGCTTACTTATGAACAGAAATATGGCGAATAACTCTTTAAAGGAAGTACCAGAAGATATGCTCTTTCAAAATAGAAGGTTGAGAACTATGTAAGTCCTACACTATTTTTTGAAGGGTGACTACTCCACATTTTAAACGGTGTTTAGGAATTTAGCGCTTTTGAAACAGTTATGCCCTCACTTGGCAAAAAAAGGTTGCTGTACACTCTAAAACAGTTGGGTAGAAAGCGTTGGGCAAAATACAAAACGCCCAGCATGGGAAAAGTATTGCCTAAAAAATGGGTAAACAACTGTATCCATGTTGTTGGGAAAATTAAGGTTGGAAAAAATCCAGGTTTTGGTGAAAGGTGCAAGGCTAGTTTTAGAGTACCCAAACGTTGGGTAAAATGTTATTGGCCAATCAGATGATAAGTAAAAGACCAGTTAAGTTTTCAGAAAATAATTTTAATGAGAGTGGTTAATTATATGACATCATGGTAGAATAAGGTTGGATTCGGTTAATAAAAATCTAGCGGTAGATTAGCAGTAAAAATCTAAAGAGCACTACCACGTAATCAATGGGAGAAAAAATACAGAGTTCACGATTGAAATTGTTTTTTCAAACTACACACTTCACTGTTCAATAACCAAATGCATCGTCGTTGGTGCCCCAACCACTCTTGCAGGGCAAACGGTATACGTTTTGGAATTCTTTGGTAAATATCATTCTTGCCCTATATGGCGAGCAATCGGTATCAAAACATGGGGAATTGACACATACCAATTTAAATCGACACCTACCAATTAAAATTGACACATACCAGTTTAAATCGACATATACCAATTTAAATCGGCACATACCAATTTAAACTGACACATACCAGTTTAAACTGACACATACCGATTTAACTTCGACAAATGCCAATTTTAACTGACACATACCAATTTAAATCGGCACATACCAGTTTAAATCGACACCTACCAATTTACCTCATTAACATATTTGATTTCCCGATTTCGCAACCCCAGCAAAACACATGCTCTTTGCAATCCGCTAAGGCCTCACCATCTCTTTGTACGCATTTAGCCACTGTTAAATGCCCATTGCTATCATGCTCTGTTGAGTGTGGTAAGTTGTTCTCAATGAGCGCACATGTCAGTAGGCCTTATATGATGTTGTTGTACATATCACTCCAGTTTCTTACCAATTGGTTTAAGTCGGGTAGACCTTTTGTCCAGTTGTGGCTCCCTGGCCTGTTTTCAGTACTCCATTGATAACGCTGAGCACGAAGCACAACAACAGTAGATTCCATTTTTTAACTCTTTCATTTCATTGAGGTGGTGAGGCCTTAGCGGATTGCAAAGAGCACGTGTTTTGCGGAGGTTGCGAAATCGGGATATCAAATATGTTAATGAGGTAAATCGGTAGGTTTCGATTCAAACTGGTATGTGTCGATTTAAACTGGTATATGTCAGTTTAAATCGGTAGGTTTCAGTTTGAATTGGTATGTGTCAATTTAAATTGGTATATGTCATTTTAAATTGGTATGTACCGATTTAAATTGGTATATGTCGATTTAAATTGGTATGCGTCAATTTAAATTGGTATGTGTCAATTCCCCATGATTTGATACCGATTGCTCGCCGCCCTAATCATATAATTATATGTTGGACTATATTGAAATCCAGAGAAGTAGCAAACAGTAAATCTGTAAGGCAAACCTGTTGGTACATATTTTAACCATTTTGGGGGCAAAATTAGTTGGGTGAAGTGGTTGGATCATTTCTCTTGCTCAACTAATGAGTAAAACACCTAACCAACTAAGTTGGGCAATTTTTACCCAATTACGGCCAGGAGACATATGGAACCAACGGTTGGGTAATCATTTTTAGAATGTAGATGCCTAACAAGCGAGCACCCTTATTCCTACACATCTTTACTTTTAACCAAGTTTAATTGCTAAAAAAAATGAGTTAAATTGCCTAACATGTATGGAATTAAATCGTGTTTACACGTTGAGAAAAAAATAGTTTTTTATTCCTCAACGCGATTTTAATATGTACTTCCCTTCACTGCAAAGCTTTGACATACATGTGCGGTTGAGATTTTAAAAAATCACACTTTAAAAAGTAAAACTAGTGACATTATACTAGTCAGGAGTGTGAGCGTGGATGACCTTCCTCCAAAAGGGCTAAAAGTCACCTCAAGAAGAGTGAAAAGCACTCAAAAAGAGTGAACTTTCATGTCAAAAGGTAGTGATAATAATGCCACTGACACCTATTCAAGTACACATTACAATTCCTGTGAAATTTGGTGAATATTACTACATTAAACATTAAGCCAGAACAAGCAGTTCCTAAACTTATATTTCTATTTTCTGCATACATACATACCGCCGTTTACCGCTTCGTCCCAAGTCTGACATTCCGCAGTGAAATTCACGGCACCCAAGCTCCAAATTGTTCGTTGAATTTTCCCAATACGTTACACCCTTGACTGTTCCGGTTGTCATTATAATCGAGGTACTCAATGACTTCCCCCTCTCTAAAGGCTTTCGGCTGTTCCTTGTCCTCACTGCTCCTTGTCCTCACAATTCTTGGGTAACCATTTTTCCCTTTGCATGCGTGACTCGATGAGCCCGTAAATGTACCTCCGGTGTCAGAGAAAAGATCTCCGAATTCTTTTCTTTGACATTAGACAGTGGAAGGCTTCTATCCTTTAGCCTTTAGTAGGTAGTCATTTTTTCTTTCCCCTCTTTTTTCTTTTCGTTTTGGGGCCATACGTTACAACAATACTTGTTTAAACCCAGCAAGTTTTTGCAAGGACAGAAATAGCCAAACTAAGACTCTGAGTAAATTGCCTTCGATTATTCCAACAAACAATAAATTTCCCCAGTAGGTTCCCGCGACCGCAATTTCTTCACTCCTTTGCCTAATCATGTGTACCAGACAATCCCCATGTTGTATTCATCGCGGGTCAGAAAGCCATTCCCCCTTAAAGCTCAACACACAGCCGAACTAGAGCTGGAGACAACAGTGTAAATTTGTAAATCAATCTATGACATTACCCCTAAAGCGTGACATTTTACATGTCTCATCCGAGAATATGAGGCACGTCATAGAGATGCCGTGTAACTCCTCAGAACTGTACAGACGTAACGTAAAACAACAAACAATGAACTATCAAATGCTTCAAAAGGTCAAAGATGGTCGAGCTGTAACTAGGTAATATGTGGGGGATTTTTATGCGACCCTTTTTTCAAATCATGAACACCAAAAGGTAACAGTGTTAATGCAGGGAGGTGTCCTTATCTCTCCTACTACAATTTTATTAAAAGAGAATTGAGGCTAGAACGCCATTAGAATTACAGTTTCGGATATTTACCTGTTGTCAATCTCTTTTCTAGCTGTAAAATTTGTCTTCTTGAATGCGGTACTGGGAAGAAAATCTCTGTCGAGGTTTATACCTGTTTTGAGATCTCAAACAGACTACACAATTTTACAACTTATTTGTCAACAGCGTGCTGTCTAATAACATGATAGAAGAATTACCCGCCAACATCTTCGAAAATAAAGTGGAATTGCGTACGATGTAAGTAGACTCCCCTTCACCTTATTGGAAAATTCTAGGTAGATTGTGACACACTTCCATCATCTGACATCACGTGACAGCCGTCGAACTGCGTATTTTTCAGGAAAAGTCCAAGTCATACGTGTGACTCATGTGAAAAAAGTAGGCTTTTCTTATTTGTGGAAGTTTGTATGTCTTTATTTTTCCACGTTTAAGTCTTATGAAAACATGGTAGAAGAATTATCCGCCAACATCTTCGAGAAAAAGGTAAAATTCTGTGTACGTTGTAAGTAAAGAGTCGCCTTCACTTGGTTGGAAAAAAAACCATGCAGCTGATGCTTTCCGTTTTACCTGGAATTTCGTGACTGACTGTTACCATTGTACTATTATCAAATTTTTTACTTTAATAGGGTGAAGGATTGGGTAAGTCATAAGGGCATCAGGTTAGGGATTGAGCTGATAAGTTAGGTAGAACGAGTTTTACGGACCAGTTCCCAACCTAGTGGTTCAAGTCGAGCCGGCCACAGCATTTTTCCAGTTGTGGTTTTCTGGCTTGTTTTCCCCTCTTCATTGCTTACGCGGAGCATCACGCACAACTACTGAAATTTCTCGTTGTATGGCTAAAACTGTTAAAGTACTGAAACAAAAATTGATATCCCCATCTTGAGTAGGTGATGTAGCTACATTGATTCTTTTAGGTGTTCGTGCTGTTGTTCTTTTGGCCGGCCTGGTTGCTTCAGTATCTTAAGATCAGGGCGATGGTACAGCTCGCATAGCAATGTTTCTTTCATCCTACCGGGAAAGTTAAATTTCAATGACCAAAACGTAAAATACATTTTCACATGACGTACAGTTTCCATTAATTTTTCGTTTGTTTCCAATCTTTATTTCAAGAGATCTGTCCTTTAACAGCTTAATGCAAATCACAAAAGATACTTTTGCCACAAATGTAAAACTCAGAATTCTGTGAGTATGAACTTTATTCACATTTCATTGTTAATTGATTGTTACTTGCCCTTTAGTGTTTCAAATTTTAATCGTAGCGGATGTTCAGATCTTCCAATCAAAAGCGTATCAAACGTTTCGGGAGGTGAAAGCTTTCAGGGGAAATTAATTTCCACCCGATTAAAATAAAACATTTGAACATTTTGCCATTGGTACCGCCATTTTTTCAAATATCTGCCTTCATGAAACGCAATTGTACCGGAAAATGCAACGGATATGAACGTTTCAAACAATCTTGCACTCTTTATTGAATTTAAGAAAGGGAAATTCGGGCACATTAGAAATATTTTACATCTTTGTTAGTAAAAATGCCTCGTCATCTTTGGTCGTTTACACAGCCTATTTTGAGATATCGAACAATTGTGCCGCAACTTTTGGGCACTTTTTTTCGTGTAAAGATGTACAAGTGGATCTTGAAATCACTTGTGTGTTTAAATAGGTTGTCGAAGTTCTCTCTTGTGGTTTCGCCTCTTGTGTCTTTACTCTCATCTCACATTTGAATGAGCACTCGTTTATTAAAAAGAAATCGATGACTGTGAAAAAGGAACAAACGAAGCGCTAAAAAATATTCATACCGTTGACACCTGCAGATTTCCCCTCGATCTGGGGAAATGGTTCCCCCGGAAGAGGTTATGTCCCGCACTGTTGAAGTTATCAAACTCATAACTTGTAAACGTTCGGGGGCTAAATTTTCCGTACCATCAGCATGTTTGATTTTAGCATGCTTATAAGACAATAACTTTTATCTTGCAGATACCTGGCATCCAATAGTATAATGGATATTTCCTCCAAGAGTTTTGTTAACAATGAAGTGCTAGAGGAAATGTGAGTCTCGTTTTTTAATTTCAAGGGAATTTGATATGATCCCACCACATATATGAACATATGAGTAACGTAAGAGAAAACTTTTTGTGCTCAGGCATCGAATGAAAAATTATATCATTTGGACAATTTCTATCACATTTTTTCTCTGGCTTTCTAGGCAAGTTACACGTGCCAACAATTTTCATATATTCCAGTGTTACTGTTATGACTCTTCAATTGTAACACATTAGTCATATTTACTTTTAAGGGTTTTAAATGCATGCACTGGGAAGCAAAAAGAAAAGTAGATTTTCTCAGCATGCCGTAATAATTGAACCCTGTAAAAATTCTCCATTTGAAAGTGACAAAGGGGGACAAGTGCTCCTTCCTTCTAGGCCTTGGACACTGAAAATATCCGAAGACCAAAAATATGCCATAATAAAAAAAAAATCATTTAACCAAAACGCCCCAATGAAGAAAAGTAAACGATGAGCAGTAATTGTCTTACATTTTCCATATCCTTACCATTTTCTTCAGGAAAAACGCCTTGATGTCTCTCTTATCAAAATGCAAATATCGTTACACTTGACTTAACTTGAAAACAAACGTTTTTCACCGTTGTGGTTTGCGGAGAGTTTATTCGATATTTTTTATTTTTAAATTAAGTTAAGGACGTGTTGTTCTCTGCTATAACTTTATTCGTCCGTATTCTTAAAAGTACTTAGCATTATAATAATTATTTTTTTTTTATTAATGAAAAATATACAAATAGATAGATGTTGCTTTAAATTTACAGATATATGTCCTACAATAATTTGACAAACATTTCAGAAGACCTTCTGAAAAATAATCAGAAAATGAGAATAATGTAAGTATTGTTTAAAAATGTACCTCATTCAAAGCAAAGGTAATTTTTTTTTTCCTAATTTTTTGCCGAGATGTTTTTGGTGGCTAGCGATTTTACCGTCTCTTTGTGAATGAATAAATTTTTTACGTTAGTTTTTAAGGCAGTCAGTTTCTATCCCAGACTACAATTCTTGTAGTGGTATACTACAGATTTTGAATTGGCTTGGCATTCTGATTGACAGAAAATTCAAAAGATGCAAAAAAAAGGAAGCATATATTACATAGAATGAACCGTAATGAATGTGTTTTGAAAGCATATTTCCCCCTTGTATACCTTGTATACTCATTCTGAAGAAATACACCGAGATTGCGTCTGGATGTGGATGGGTTTTAGACAGTTGTAGCAAGGACAAGACGTAAGTACATTAAACGAATTTGCACTTTCTGGGTGAGTTGGTGGGTAAGGGGTGGGTCGGTGGGTAAGGTTGATAAGGTAGGTTGGTTGTAAGAACATTTCGTACGCAGCCTACGTAATGGGTCACCTTCTCTAAACATGCGTTTTTTTACCTTTCTGGATTCTCATGGAAAAAGCTTTTCTTCTGCATCTGACGTCTGATGGTCAATTCTGTTAAACCTCTCCTTATTTTGCAGTGATTTGTCATACAATCGTCTAAACCATTTTTCAGGGAACCTTTTCGCTAGAAATTGGCATCTGCAAAAACTGTAAGTTGGTAAAGACTAAGAAATGAAAACGTAAAGCGGGTAACTCGATTGTTGTTAGTCGTTACTTCACAAGCGCTTTGATTCAATGCATAATATAGCAGTACCCACAGTCTGCCAGAGGAGGGGCAGGTCAGTCTATGACAGAATAGAAAGATATGAGGTTGAGTAACTGCAAGAGTGTCTAGGCGCCAAACCATTGGTAGGTAGAGGGTGGAAAATATTTTTTACTTTCAAAAGCCATACAGATGGTCAGAAACGGCATTTCTGGAATGAAGAAGTACGGAAAAATGTGAAATTATGTTTTTTTTTGTTCTTAAAATGACTAAAAGAAAAGGTCCAAGTTTGAGACTAGCACTTACAATTGTCAATTAGTTTAAAAACAAAACTGTCACTTAAGTCTAACTTTTTTTTGTTTGTCTCAAGTGATCAAATCTATATTCAGAATTTCGTCTCTTGTTGTGAATGTCGTAATCACAGGGTACAAAGAGCCGTAGGCACAGGGAAGAAATGCAGTTACCTTACTCACAATCCATACATGGGCCATGTATGGGAATTTATAACAGGCCCACATCTGGTCCAGATATGGATATGTGAAGAAAAACGATGGGCAGATAAAACTTATTATAACATAAAGGAAATATATATATGGCCCATAAAAAAATTATATGGCTCAAATTTTATATGGGACAGATTTGGGGCATGTTTGACAAATTCATATATATGTGCCATAAAGAATTTGTATCCAGGCCATATCTGGAGAAGATATGGGATCAGTATTCAACTTTAACAAATATTTGGCAGCCAATGAATGAAAGGGCTAACTGAAAATCTGTAACATATTCCTTTTTTTATTCAATTAAGGTAAGTTTTACAACTTTTTAAAATACGTAGTAGTCAACAACGCAAATGCTTCAAAATTCCTACCTTCAAATGTGCACACCGCAAATTAGGTTAAAATTACCGTATTGCATGATGTTTTAACATGACTTTTGTTGAAGGTTTCATGATTTCTGAACATTTTACTAATTTTATCTGGCCCACACTGAAGATTCTTTTGCAAATGTATTAGTGTAATATTACTGAAAATTATGAAAATGGTTTGACCGTTACGGTTTTGGTGTGCTGATACTTCTTCATCTTCCCAAGTAGGTCTTTGTGCGGGAACGGTACACAAATGAAAAAAAAAAAAAAAAAAAAAAAAAAACCTCACCTTTTTGAATTACCTTTTATTTTATAAAGTTATATCTGAATTAATATGGTCATTTAAATCTTTACATGTATATCTGGCATGGTATATAAATGAATTGCATCTGTCTTGATTTGGTCTTACAAACCATTACGTATATCTAACAGAGCCATTCATAAATTTATATAGGTTAACATGGCAATATCAAAATTTATGTGTTTGTTTCTAGTATATACTTTTAACAATATATATCTGTAATTTTATGGCCATATTAAACCTTATTTGGACATATAAAACGTGGTTCAACATATCAGGCTTCACATCTGGTTTCATATGGCCGCATAAAAACTTTATAATAGCAAGATATTTCCAGAAATAATCCAGATGTCAATTTTAAGTTAAGGTTTTGGGAAGGGACAGAAGATTATCTTCCATAAAACGTCATCCTGAATACTAAGCGAGGCGCTACCCTGGGATGACGCAGCGGGTAGAGAAAATTTTAGGAAATCAAGACCCCTTAGACAGTCGAAAAGGACATTCTCCATGGTTGGAGCCAAACCTAGTCAGTCGTTATTTTGTAATCCTGTCCGAAATGATAACAACAAACAAATGAATTCCCCTAGCTTTTTAGAAAAACATGAGCCATTCCCATTTTGTAATCCCACCGAAAAGATTTTGAACTTCTTTTCCAATGAAACCTTGAGCATGTAACATTTAAAGCTAAACTGACTCTTTTTTCTTTTTTAATTTGCAGTGATTTGTCACACAATCGTCTAAATCAATTACCGATTAACCTCTTGTCTAGAAATGGCTATATGGAACAATTGTAAGTTCAACTTGGTAATAAATGATAAAAATTAAAAAAGGACTAATAAAAAACGTGGTGGTTTTTTTTTAGAGAAGAAAAGGAACATGCAAAGCAATTGCATAAACCTATTGGTCATCCATCTTTGACACTTTTGCCTGAAATAAACGTTAATTGCATTCGCAACCCTCATGTTTCAGAATTCTCTCCTACAATGTGATGGAAACATTTCCAGAGGATCTCTTGAAGAATAAGTCATTGCTTCTTTCAGCGTAAGTTGAGATTTGAACTACTTAAATCAGAATTATAGCATGAGATTAATATTTTTGCTTCCACGTTTGCAATGTTAACGTTCCATCAAAATGGAGAACAACAAATATATTGACCACTCAAATCTTGAATAAAGTTCACAAATACAGGTATGTTAAAGTGTACCTCAAGAACAAGTACATTGAGCAACAATTTGTGATGTCATTGTTGTATAACTCAAATTACAATCTTTGTATTTTCTTGTTTTTATTGGGTTATTTAATTAATTAAGCCCTTTCTATTCGCCATGAGACAAACAGGAAGGTTTCAAGGTCATTAAGACATATTTAATTTTATAAAGAAACAAAACAGGCCATGTGAGTTGTATAACAAATTATGGCTCGAGAGGCATTTTTTTTTTAGTTGATAAACTTCAACAATTCATGTCTCAGCTCAGGAATGTCTTGTGAAGATCTGAGTTGGACTGTAAGAAATCACTTTTCATGCTCTTTTTTACTTGAGGTGTATAATGATCAACAAAGCATGAAAAGGGTATCCAGGCAAGTAGCCAAACCTCATGAATAACGTTATACTTCCTTCTCTGATACAAAAGGAGCCGACAATACCTTTTATCAGCACGGATTAAAATGTGTCTTAGACATCCTCGACATCTCTTTCACGATAAAGCTAAATAGTTTTTCTAGAACGGCAGACTTTATCTTGCTTCATGTTATTAACCTTTAATGAAGATATATTAATAATAGTAATACATCTGTGTACATTTAACGTTTTTTTTTTCGTTTATGCCGTCTCAGAGATTTTTCGCACAACTTGCTACAACGTCTTGAAGGAAACGTTTTTGAGAACACTGAGAAGTTATACCATTTGTACGTTTTCTCACTTCTTTTGTATTTCATTATGGACGAATCCGAACTGCAAGTGATGGTGTATTTTTGGTTGGCCATAACTGGAGTCTATCAACTTTTAATCTTTCAATATCTTTGCTTACCTGTACCATGGATGATTGTACTATAAATTGAATCTTGATTCCACTCAATATGAAGGTTTGAAATTACCATTTCGATAAAGGCGGTTTAAAATTGATGGACCCCACGAATGGCTGCCTAACGTCACTGAACACAAGCGATCATCGCGATCGTCTATTCTTTCTTGAAAAACTATCTCATGTTGAAACTCTTAAGCATTTTTTCAATTCAAAGTGTTGCTTTTTGGATGGCTATTTAAATGAAGAAATAAAATCATTGTACATTCAGAAAAACGGCAAGGAGAATCCGGTGCTATTTTGTATATCAGACCCTTTCGCAAAAGCTCTAACTACTGTTCAAATCATAATTCAATGATCCCTCTGGATAACATAGTTTATTAAATTGAGCAAGAAGTACCATTGTAGTTATTTTGTCACCTTAACCTCTAAGGAATGCTGTATTTTCATTTTATTTTTTAGTTTTCTTAAAACCTGCTTCTATGCTCATCAAATTCCCAGATAATCATTTCTAATGGTGTGTGATTACTCTGTGTTTTGCTTCTGTATGAGTAAATTTCCTCCTGAGCCCTGGAATTTGTTTCCACGGTTTGAACATCATGAAAAGTAGAAGCCAACACCTCATGTGCGGTGTAGCAAACATTGTTGTTCAGAATACCGTAGGGCAAACTCACCGCTGTAGCAACTCCAACGTGATGTGTGAAGAGTTTTCCTTTGTGGAATCACTTAGTTCCAACAGTGCAGATTCTCTGTTTCGAAAAAATTATACAGTGGAAATCTCTCTCTTTTGGAAGTAGGAGTTATAACTTGGACTGATAGCGTACCGTCTTGGCCGCTTTGAAACGACAGAAAACAGCAAATAAAACTAAAATTAAAAATAAAAAGGACCTTGGTCTTCGTACAAGGTGTTAGCAAACCAAAAAAGGATTAGGTGTGTATTTTACTGCTTAAAATTTTAATTCGAAATGCTCGTTTGAACCATCAACATGTTTTTTGATGATAACTGAATACGAAGTACCAATTTGATATGTTTTTGTACCAAATATAAATGATTTGAAAAATGGTCTGACATGTTCAATTCATAACTCGGTTGTATTAATTTATCATTAATAATAATTTCCCTTAATTTACACCAATCTTCATGATTCAGGATACAATTGGTAACGTATTTAGCCACTGCATTTGTCTGCAGTCCGCTTTTAAAGTGAACATAAAGCTCAATTTAAAAAAAAACAAAAACTTTTGGAGGCGGATACAATATCTTAAATTAATGCGCAAAACACTGAAAAATATATGTGTTTATTTGCTGTACCCCATTAATTGTAAACGTGACGCATGCACAGCTAACACTTTGGAATGGCATTTGTAAACCAGTAGAATATTGTAATTGTTAAAACCAAAATCAGGTGAACATTTGTACACATTATTACAGAAATGTGTAAATTTACACCCAACGTGGGTTGAAATATCACTTTTACAGGTTTGGGAATACCCACTGTAGAGTGTTCCTGTGTAGGCGTTACACTAACCCGATTGGTTGTAAATTGTTGTTTCTAGAGAGAATACGTCACTGCATTCTATAAGTCGGTAAATGAATAATGTCCAGTGTTCAATCGTGAAACAACTCTAACGATTAGTTTTAAATTAATCATTATTCCACTTATTGTGCCACACAATTCAACAACATTTTCTTCGTTACAAAAGAGAAAAGTATTTATTATTCATTATTTGGTTGAGAACATTAAATGGAGTGTCTTGTTAATCATTTTCAGCTAGAATTATATTTTTCAGTTGAGCAGGATTGCGGTGACGCCAAAATGTGTCTAAGCCACTAGGTTTTAGACTTCTCCATGTCAGTAAGCTTATGATGAAAATACAACAAAAGTAATAAGAGTATAGGGTGACCTCTTTCTGCAGCTTGAAAATTGACAAATTGTGTTTTTCTCTTTTACGCTTTCGCAGAGACTTTTCACATAACGTGCTACAACATCTTGAAGTCGGTGTTTTCAAGGGCAGTAAAAAGTTACATTATTTGTATGTTTCTTCAGTATTGTGGAATTTCCCTACGCTGTGTTAACAATAACGCATGAATAACCTTTTAAGTCCATTTGTTCCTTAAAATAAAAGTTTTCGCATTTATTTGGTGAACATGTCAACGAGTAATATTCTTCCTCCAGAATCGCTTACGGGACGACGTATTATGAAAAACGTTTCATTAATCACTTACCAAATCTTAATCCAATGTTTCTCACGGAAATTCTTTCGTAATCAACTAAACATATCTTCCAAACCAATGTACCAAAAAGGTTTGGGAATACCACATTTTTCCTGAAATATCTCATTTACTTTGATCAACGGTGGTTTCAATCAATTAAAAAATAACTGTTATTCTTATAAAAATCACAAACGTCATGTATGATTGTCATGATGGTCCGTGACTACTTTGATGTTGTTTCTCTATTACTCTATTCCCACTTTGATGTTGGTACTTGATTGTGTTGGAATATTTGGATGGCATGCCTAGCACATAGCTCAAAGGTGCAGTTAACGTGGATGTTTAATGTACCATACAGCAACGTTACCATCATAGCACCTTCAAAGGCATGTGTGATTAATATGTCTTGATTAGAGTAAATATTTTTAGTGTGCCTCCTCCCTAGAAAGAAAAGTGTTATTTAAGTAATTTAATTCAAACGCTATTGGCAACTTCTCATTAAAAGGAGAAAAGTATTTAGTCTGCATTATTTATTTGAAACCATTATATAAAGTAACTGGTAAATCTGTTGAAGTTGGATTCATGTTTTAATCCAAAACAGGTTACGTAGGTAATCGGTGAAAACACCAGATGGGTTCATTTGGCAAGAGTGCGGGTTGACAGTTTTTTCATTAGCATTTTTTTATAATCATATCATACCCATGGGGGGGGGGGGGTTAAGGAAGTTTGCATGTTTTCATGTTTTTTCATCATTTACCTTTGACTCGCAATTTCTTTTTAAAACATAAATATGGGTTTGCTTACACTCAATAAAAATTTTCGGTCCTTCCCCAAACTCAGAACACTGTCGAATAACTTGTTGAAGAATTTGCTCGTAGGTGTCTTTGATGACCTTGAAGAAGTGAAAACCATGTGAGTTGGTTGACATGTTTTAATCTTTACACGAAATATCTAAAATTGAAGCTTTAAATCTCCGTTGATGAGGGCTCTTTTACCAACAATCCTATAGTTGTTTATTTGCTTCACCAACCTTAATGTCAACTTTCTAGACTTGTATCTGTAATGGCTTTTTTTTTTCTAAATAATAAACAACATAAAAAACAATAAACAACATAAAAAATAAACAAATGGAAGGTGATCAAATATAGGTTTGTGTGTTGATGGGAAGGGAAATGATGCAAATTTTAGAAGCATGACCCAGTCGTTGGACACCTAGCGGAAGGAAGAGTTTAGAAGGACAATTTTTGCTGGCTGTCTTTATTGGAAAAACTACTATGTTTGGACCAATCTAAGCGAAAAGCATGTAAAAAAAACGTCTTTTGGGAGAGCATACTACGAAGTTCCTTCTCAAAAACTCAACACAGAAACCTCAGCAGACCAAACACCTAGGGGTGTATTGATATTTTTCCTTTACTTTTGTGCTAACACTGCGAAAAATCAATAAAACATAAATGCCCACCTGCTTGTTTACCCATTATTTGGCAGTTTGTGTATTTTAAAACGACTGGTATTGAAGCTGGCTGTATTAGGTCCCCATGAAATGTGTTTATTTTCTCCACTTGACTGTCCGATGTTATTAGATAGCAAGGGATGATATGGCATGCAGAACAAAGGCAAGTGAGAATATTGGCTGAGTTTATTCTTTTATATTTTCATAAATAATGTACAATTGATGTACCCAGTAACCATGACATATTCATCAAAGTTGTCAAATGCTGTTAAAATTCACAGCCAAACGACACTTCTATACGGCTACATATCAAACTCGGACAATAGACTACCACAAGTTCCATTTTGAAAATGGGTTTTTAAAATCGATGTGTTCTCATCATTTCTATCTGTTAAGAGCGTCGGTTTTGGCAATAACCTTCACTTTTTGATACATGGGTGACAAGAAGTCATTGCGTTCATTCCAACTGCTAATCACTATGAGTCTACCCTTGTCTGAGAGGATGCCAGTTTTGAAAATAATTAAGACTCATTTTCGGAGAGGTGATAAGAGTCGGTCCGTTTTGCCAACCATTAATGAAAGAGGATCTCGCAAAACAGTATATTTTGTCACACAAGGCAACATTTTATGCAAAAGTAGCTGTCCAGACGGTGATAAAAATCTATTTTGAAAAATTGAAATATCGTATTTTCCCGAGTTTTAAAGTATGATGATACCAAACTTTGTGTAGTATAACGGAAAGTACCATAATCATGGCAGGTCCCATCTAGTTGACACTGAGGGGAATTGCTATCGTGTTTTCGTCATTAGGCGTGTGCCAGATTTCTGTAGCTCAGTAGCCTTTGTTCAGTTTAACTGTCATTGAACAACCTAGTCGAATTAATAACCTTACACAAAACTACATTAAGTCCCCAAATATTTTGAAGAAATTTTGGCTAATCTCTAAAGTCAGGCAACTTTAGATATCAATGATTTGTGCTATCAAAGCATGAAAACAGGGACATTACTTGCTTTTCAAAGTAGCGGGAAGGGGGATACGTGTAATAATTGTATGCCTTAAAGGAAAGGACTGAGCTGTTTATGCCTGGTGGTGTCTATATAGAGGGCGAAAACAGGAAATCTCGACAAAGGAGGCACTCCCTTGGGTTGAGAGTGATCAACGAGACTGAGCGCCAACATCAGTTGGCGAGGAAATTTTGAAAAAAAAAATGCGACCCTTCTCACAGCCGAAAATGACATTTCCCGGTCTTTTGGTTGCATCTTAGCAGTCGTTGTTTTGAGCTTTCTCTTGATGTTATATGTTTAACTCAATGATATAGGAGCAAATGCAAAATGATCGGAAAATCATCAGCTAAATATACCACGACAAGCTTACGCAGAGGTAGGCTAGTCATTTAAAAAGAGCATGTATGCGCGTTTCACTAATTAAAGTTGACCAAAAATGCCTCGTCCTCTTTTCCCAAACTCGGGATGCAGCAATTCACGGTAAATCATATTTTAAATTGCAAAAGTGTGATCACATGCATTCTAAGAAAAGTTTGGTAAGAGTTCATTGACCGTTGGTCACGTATGAAAAAAAAAAGTTGAAATTTGGTACTTTTTGCAAATATCTGGTGAACCAAGTGGCGTGTTACCAAAGAAATTGGTATCTGTCTGCCTAATTTGCCAGTAAATTCAACAATTTTGGACAGGTTTTACCCAATTTCAGTATTTTCCCGTACGTGACCAGTGTTAGTGATTATTTTACCGAACTGCCCATAGACTTCCCGTAGACTGTCCGCAGACTGCCCGAATTCGTCCCACTTGACTTTCAATGACCACTTGTGTTATTGTCACCTTAAAATATGACTCGTCAAAAATCGAATTTACTAATTTTGCGGGCAAAATTTTGGCCATTGAATTCATCTTTAAGCCTTCCCGTTAGCCTGTAAATCTAGATAGCCTTATGCAACTCTCACCAACGAGCATGTGGCTTGTTTTGAAGAAATACTAAAAGCACTACAAAATGACTTAGTTGGATAGCATTACGATGTACGTGCCTACCGGTTACGTGCGATACAATGATGGTACTGTCAAAGTTCATGACAATATTGTGATCCAAAAATTGATGGGGAGACATGTTTTTATATGTTTCCAAACATACAAGTGGTACCCATTCACAGCAAAACCGCCCAAACTTTTGTAGCCATTATGAATAACTTATTGAATCAATCTTCTGAAACACTCATTTTTACATGACCAGGCAAGTCTGTAAAGGTAACCAACATATTTCAAGCATAAAAGCGAAATATCCCCTATGTCAATCTTAGGGTATAATTAAAATTGGAATATTTCTAGATAAGCAGTGTGTTTCCATGCTGACAATATTTTCTTTCTTTTATAGTAATTTGTCTCAGAATCATCTAATGCAATTACCAAGGAACATCTTCGCCAAAAATGGAGAACTGAAAACTTTGTAAGTTTGCATTAAAGAACATACCAAAAAGAGATTAAAGTTTCTGAATAGTTTTATTTAAAACAGCTAAAAGTTTGAATTGAATACATTAAAGTTATCGGGTTTCCTTATGTGATACTACTTTGATGTGCTGATCGGACACATTTACTCCATTTTGAAACGCTCTTGTAATTATATCACCTCTTGTTTCAGATCCCTTGCGCGCAACAAGATAGAGGCATTGTCTACGTACCTTTTGGAGAATAACTCACTATTGGAAACAATGTACGTTAAAAATTTACTCCACTAGTGGGAAGAACATGAAACGATCAGGTTTATATATATATATATATATATATATATATATATATATATACATATATATATATATATATAAATATATATATATATATATATATATATATATATACATATATATATATATATAACGTTAATTCCCATCTTCAGGGGAAATTGTTACATCTGCTTGTATATAGGGCGAAAATATAACATGAGAAATATAAATACATAAGGAAAATTTGTAACTATGAAAACTTTGAAGTAATTGTGTCTTGGTTGTTAGTCTAGGAGGCCGCCCGTGAACGTTACCGTATTCTGATGGAAAATCTGTGTGAAAACATTAAGGCGAAAGTAAAATTTCACCAGAAAATTTTCCCCGTAAGGTCTACTTTTTGACAACAAGTTTCCCCCTAAGTGCCGAAGTAGGCAAATATATTTGTAGCTATAAATATGCATCGAAAACCTTTAATTTTTGCCCGGTGATCTTTGAAGGATCAGGGATGGATGTTTGTGTCCTATACATCTTAGTGAAAAAATTTGATAAATAAACATATTCACTTTGCCTGTTGCGGCTATGACATACGGATAGCGTAGCTAATCCATCTCTTTTTACTGTAGACATCTCTCATCTAACAACCTGAAATTCATACCAGGAACTATATTTGGAAACCAATCTAAAATGACGTTTGCGTGAGTAACGATAATGATCTTTTGGAAATATTGGTACTTATACAAATTGATAGAATTGAACCTAAAACAATTTTAGACCTGTGCATTATTACAGGATACACCATGCTCGGAGGTTAACGTTAATTTGATAATTGAAATTTCCCGGTAGAGAGTCAATTAGTTGAAGGTCTTTATTCATTGAAGTAACAGTGCATATTACCTTGTAGTATGGAACAGATAAAATTTGAGAACAATAAACAAGTATCGATGGTGATGGCTTACAGATATATTCACACAGGGGATCTTTTATGTTTTCTACCTCAATGTGAAAGTAACACTGTTATTTAAAACCTACTCAGCTTTCAATTATCGAAGAACATTTAACAGCAGGAATTTCCTTAAATGAAACTTTCTACTGTATCAGGAAGATAATTTATCAGTAAGTTTCCCGTAAATTATAATTTTAATTGAAATTTCATATTTATAAATTATTATTTTAAAAGTATTTAAAAACTTTATCACAATTGTTTTTCAGCTTAATGTTAATTACTCATTTCTATACTCTGGGCGAAAGTGAAATTTGCTGTGCCACACTGACAGCTCTACCCTTCTTGTCTGTTTCCCACAGAGACTTTTCCCACAATTTACTCACAGAGATACCAGTCGGCCTTTTTAAAAACAACCATAATCTTAACTCCATGTAAGTTGCATATCAACATTCTAAAATCAAAAGAGTGAACTAAGCCACTCTTTGAACGAGTGAAAGTTGTAAATTCACCCCGTTAGAGTGATAATTCACTCCAAGAGGAGTGAAGTTCCCTCCAAAAAGAGTGAAGTTCGCTCCAAAAAAAAGCGAAATTCACTAGAGGAAGAGGGAAAATTCACTCTTCCACGAATGCCTGCAATGATGGCTCTTTAAAGAGCGATGACTGTGGGCACTCCATTAAGAGGGAAACTTCATTCGTTTTAAGAGAATTTCACTCTTTTTGGAGTGAACTTCACTCTTTTTGGAGGGAACCTCACTCCTCTTGGAGTGAATTATCACTCTTATGGAGCGAATTTATACTCTTCACTCCATCAAAGAGTGACTAAGTTCACTCTTTGGATTTTATAGTGAAGGTTATGAAACTAACTTTTTACGGTTTACGCAATGGGAAAATCTTTCGCTTTTTACACCGTGTAAAATGTCTCTGAATTGTTGTAAATCTACAGACCAAAAAGTAAGGAGAAGTGTAAAGATTTTAGCAAACTTTCGTAAGGAGTTTCCAGAACAGTTTTCATTCATTTTTTATCTCTTTATTTTGTTGCTTTGTAAATCTAGCGATTTTTTTCAGAGTGCATATAAAAATGAAATTGCAATTATTGATGTATGATTTGTTTTGTCTTCTAAAGTTGTTTCTGACTTTTAGAATATCCCGGAATATAAACATTTTGTGTTGATCTGCTTCCCAAAGAGACTTTTCGAGCAATTACGTTACGAAACTGCCAAGGGATTTTCTGCGCCGAAACTCAAAGCTGAAAAGTTGGTGAGTAAAAATTACTAAAAACTTTCCACCATTTTCTCTGTTCCCTTAAAGTCCCTGATACTGATTACTTGGAATGATAATAACAGTTACGTTATTCGCATGTACGAAGCAATCACTTGGATGTTTTGTAAAGGCTTTTTTACATGGCAATGCTAGCTCAATCTTCACCAAAAGCCTACAGTGTTATACATGTTCTCTGTTATCTATTGCACATTAATCGTTCCAGATCTGGTTTAGAGTCTTAAGCTTTCTTGTCTAGTAAGGAATTCACTCTTCGTTTTAATTTGGACGCATGATGGTAATTTAGATTGCTTTTAAATAGATGTTCTATACTTTAGTCTGTATTATTAGCTTTCATTGTATTGGTTTGTGCTTGAATATCAGGTAGTCTTTTACATCAATTGACGATTATTTAGATATATTTACCTTTTAAAGTGGTGATTGCTGTTTTAAGCAGTAGTTTAATTGTAATTGTTTCTTATAATGCACACCTTGCCTTATTTACGTTTCGTTTACGTAACATGCTGTTAATACCTATTAATGGAACCCATAATCCGTCCTAATTACCATGTATGTTAAAAGCATATACTGTAACGAGTAACCTCTGTGCTTTCCAGGAAAATGATGAAAAATCAATTGGAAAAACTGCCTGGAGACCTTTTCAAACACATGTTTGGATTTAAAGCTATGTAAGTAACTAACAGGCTGGAAGAATGTTTCTCTGTAGAGTACAAATCATTAATACCGAACTGGAGGATTTATGAAAAACATCTTGCGATACCCGCAATTAAACATGTGATTTATCCTTAGCAAAACGAACAGTATCCTCTCTTAAACCGTAGGATTTAAAGAGAGCTTAAATAGTAAGATTTAAAGAGAGGATACTGTGTTTTATTGGTTTTAGTCTTCTTTTCAGACCTCGCAGTCTAAGATATTTTGTGCAGAAAATAAACTATCCCGTAACCTCCTGTGAGGAGTAATTAGGTACACCAAAATGACCATCCACGTTATTTTTCGTGTTTTGCCCGAACTTGAAGAAGTTTCCGGAATTCGGAAAAATGTCTTAATTTTTCGGGCTGATTCTACTTTGCGCTCAAATTAGAAAGAATTCAAACGCCTTTCGTGCTTCAGCCAACCAACTGTTGTGAAAACGACATTTTTTTAAAATTTCTACCAAGTGATATGCTAAAACTACAGAGCTTCCGGGTCCTTCGTCCCCTTTGCCCTTAAACCCTACCATTGGCCCTTAAGGCCTGTCCTCACAGGATGCCCTGCGTTCCGTTCCTGATACGACATGTTTTTTCCGCATCCTTCCGGACACACCAAAACCCATACATGTCTATACAGGATGCGTTTACACTACGTCAGTTTCGATGCGTCACTTTGAGATGCAGTGTGTAGTTTCCAACGACAACGCATGCTTATTGACAAAAAGTGCATTTAAATCGTGTGAATTTTCACAGCAAACCGGCTACGATTGAAGAGAAGGGCTCGATCCCATAAGCCCAAGAAGCTACGTCACTGATTATAAACACTGCATTGTGTTTTTATATTTTTTTCCTGTGCCGTGAAATATACCTGGGCAGTCATATGTAGCTAGTGTCCAGACTTTCCGTGTCCTTTGTCCCAACAAGAATACAACTGTTTTTCCACTGCCGAAGCCAATAATATCGCACCTGAGGTGGGTACCCAAAGAGTCATTTGCCTACCTATACATTCCCAATGTTGTGAAGAAATGCAAAAATATTAGCTTTTCTACTAATTTTACAGACGTTTCATTGTGATTTTAAGCCCAAACGTAGTACCATTTTGCATCCATATCCCGTTAAATTGCATTTCATGAAAGTAAAACATGGAAGAAATCAAAGTTGACGTGTGCTTTCAGATTCGACCGGATACGTCAACTTTTTTCCCCATCCATCGTGACGCAACACAGCGCATCCTGTGTGGACAGGTCTTTAGGGGGCCACTGGTCCCCGCCTTTCACGATTTCCCGCTTCGCGCGAAAATCTTTGCCCCCAGCATTGTACTTTGCTCTCAGGTTGCCTCCCTCCCAATTTGACATTTTGGTGCCACCACTGCTTATCATATTGTTTCAGGATATTGTGAAATATTTTACGTCAGAATTACTTGAAACCGCCTTGCCAACAATATCTTTAGAACTTAAGAACAAATAAAATTGGCCCATGGGTTTCTCTCTGGTGCTCCACAGGGATGCTGTTTGTCCCCTACTCTTTTCTGTTTATATACCAATGACTGTAGGAGTAAACGGTATGTCTGTTCAATAATTACATATGCTGATGATACCGTTATAACAGGGTACTTACAAAATAACAATAGTGTTCCTTACGAAGATGAAGTTACGAATTTTGTTACTTGGTGCGACCAAAACTATCTGCAATTTAATGTCAAAAAACTAAGGAAATGGTATTTGATTTTTAAAATCAACCATGTGTTTTTGCTCCAACAGGGTTAACGATGAGGTGGTTGAGTTGGTGGGTCACTACAAATATTTAGCAACTATTACCGTTTGTAAGCTTACTTTCAAAGATCAGACTGAGGCTATGAGCTCAAAAGCTAACCAAAGATTATACTTCTTTGGGAAACGGAAATATTTTCAAGTTGATAAAACTATTCTTAGACTTTTGTATCAGTCAGTAATACAAAGGGTGCTAACCATCAGCATCATTGGTATCTATGGACTGCTAAGTAAAGAATCTTCAGGAAAATTGGAAAAGATCGTTAAACCTGCAAGCCGTGTTATTGACGATGAAATATGTTTTAAAACCGTCTCTGAACCTTATAGTAATATGGTACAACAGAAAACAGCCAAAATATTAAAAGATACTACTCATCTTCTCTTCCGAAATTATGTTTTCCTTCGCTCAGGCAACAGGCTTCGTATGCCCAGTTCTAAATATAACAGGTTCCGATTTTCCTTTATACCTAACTCTATTTCCCTTTTTTAACTCGGAAGTTGTTCGGTTATTGTTGGTTGTTTTATACTCTTTATATTTTCAACGTTTTATTCTGTTTTGATTTTGTGATTGTTAAATTGCGTTTTTTTGTATGTATCTGCTTTTTGTAGCGTTTTTATTTTTTACATTTGTTTTGATGCAGGACGCCAAATTTCCACCTGATCGTGGACGAATAAATTTATCGTTATCTTTATCTTTATCTGGTGTCATTTTATTTATATTATTTTTTCGTGTTATAAGGTACGACAGAATATATCGACTTAGTAAAAGCATTTGTTCAAGTTCGAGCAAAGAAATGATATGATTTTTTGTTTGGATGGATTGAATAAAGCACAATTTACAACTGTCACCCTTTTTCAATTTTAAACACACTTATTTAAACTCATTGTTAAATAGCCGCATTTGAAACATTGGTCATATTTTTTAAAAAACACATTCAGAATTATCGTCCGAAACTTTCTAACGCACTTTATTTGTTAGTTAATATTTTTCCGAGTAAGAATAGTGGTCTGCTACGTTATTTAAGAGACCCACTGTCGACTTTCGTCACCTTCACATCACATCACGAAACAAGTACATTAGTTATTTATTGTTGGAAAATTACGTTTACCCCTAAAAAGCTTGAAAACCAACAATAACCAAATAAATCCACAACCAATATCGCTGTCAGCGAAAGGAAGGGGGATTTTTTTGCAGGAAATATTAAATACAACAAAGACTTAATGAGTGGAACGCCACCATTTTAGAGAAAAGTATCTACCAAGTAAGTAAAGCTGAGAGAAATTTTGAAAAGCAATTACTTAGGTCGTGTTATTCTTCAGTATATCTCCAACCTATTCGAAAACGCCCGCTCTAATAATTCTTCCCCACTCTCACCGTAATCATCGTTAACTAGGGTAATGAGGAATCCTGTTTACATCCTGATGAAGACCGGTTTACAGAATATAATAGAATAAAAGAAGCCCCCTTTAATATCCAAGAATACTTGCATGTCTTTTACAGCAAATCAACAAACAGGACACCAAGATACAGCACATCCTTTTGGATAAATTTCTATACTTCTAAACTTACCACATGAAACACGTACCTCGCCATTTATTCCAGAACAACATTCCTTCTGTGCTTCAGGAAATTCAACGACATTCAATCAGATCAAAGTGTTGTCAAACATTGCACCATTTTTGCATTTTGAATATTTTAAATATACGAAAAGTATCCGTAAGACCCTCCAAAGTAACCAGGTTCATGTTTCAAGTTTTTACATTTCACACGAAATCCCGAATTCTCAACCCGTATTACCTTCTTTTTAACTGCGTCACTGAGTGAGCCTGGTATCTACGTCAGACTAATGTCTTGTAAGATTTTTACAGCCAGACTTAACGTTTTACCTGAGAACAAATGAATGAGGGCTGAACTATTTTTGTTGTCATTTTTTTACTCTTATTCCCGTTTAATGGAGACAAATAAAATGAAACCTCATGACATAAAGAGATTAGCTTCAGCGTGCCCAACCCAAAGTTTAACCCTTTACCGTTGTGCTTCGATCGGGGCATATTTGCGCGCCTCGGGAGTGGGCGGAAAAGCGGACGTAGCCCGCCCCGCATCGGCTTCCGTAGGCCATTGCCCCCGTGACCTTAATCTATTGTCTCTCTCGTTGTTGTGGCCGTATTTTCGGGAAGCTACTCGCAGTTTCGAGCTCCGCGTGAAACAGTAAAGATGGGTGACAGCCAAGCTCTCCGCATGGGTCCAAAAGGACCCAAACAACGGTAAAGGGTTAACTTCAGCCCTCATATTCCTATCTCTATAGAAACTTTGGCCCTACTGTGAGCAACTGAGGTAAGCACATGATCCCACTTTTCTAGTTGCTGACAAGTCTTGTGGTTTGCGACAGGCTGACCGCTCCTCTCGAAATGACGCCTTTTTCGAATTCTCCAATACCTTTCGGCCCAAGACTGTAGTCAAGCAAATTCGGCCGAATCGTTAAATCTTGTAAAAATTGTCTTCACTTCTGTCTACATTTCAACGCTTGCTATGCGTCTGCATGCACCGAAAAATCCATCACGTGTAGTCAAAATAAAGTCATTATGAGAAGCAAATAAATGATTCATATCTTTGCTAGGTAGGGGTAGATAGCTTCGGCGAATATTCGCAATAAAATAAGGAACTAACATAATAGTTGTGTTTTTTTTTTTACTTTTCTCTCTGTGACGACAGAAGTTTCATGCGTAACCGTTTGAAGACCCTTCCAGTTGACCTTTTCAAAGCGAACACATTGCTACAATCTGTGTAAGGTCTAGTTCGATTTCTGTCTTCACCTTGATTATTTGTTCAGAGTGGCTATATTTCTAGACTAAGGTAACGATATTGTTACAATCTAAAAAGTTACAGTGTACGTAAATCAAGCATGTTACACGGCTGGGTCGGTGAACTGAGGCTGGATGATATTCCTACTATGAAACCATCCTAGTGCTTGCATGAAATTTCATACTCTAAAGTTCGTCCCCTAAGCATTTTTTAGAAATATAGGCCTTAATTTCTTCCTAATGCTTTCAGCTATAAGGATAATGGAGCTAGCTTGTAAATAGCTATTTGTGAACTTTCAAGCGTTACAGATGCTTATACTATAACTGTAAGGTGAAGCTCGCCTACCGTTCTTAATTAAATATTTGAAGGACTTCTTAGTTCCCGTTGTACCCTTCTCATGCCATGACAACATATTTCGTTGAAGGAGTGCTTCAGTATAAAACTATATCTATTGTAAAACCTACAACAGAAGACTATCTCAATTTGCTTTGTTGGATTACATATCAGATTACGATGGCGGTCGACTAAAATGGTAGCAATTGTTTTAAGGGGAGATGGAAGAACTCAATACCTGTTACTATAGGACCTCCTCGGGGTAAAATGAAGGATGCCCTCAGTTTTATTAACTTGAAAAGGGTGACATAACAAATTCATGGCACGAAATTTTAAGTTAAGTATCTGTTCAATCGGGGTAACGAAAACATACATCTGTAAATCTATATATATTGGACTTTCAATAAATATACATTGAAGGACGCATATGCCAATGCATATCTTTCAAAGGTTAGACCAATTCTGCAGTATTCGTCATTCGCATAAGATCCTTACACCATCGTCCTACCCAATAAAGTGGCTCAAATTTAACGCGGGGTCACTAGCTTTGTTAATAATTACTTTTCTCACATATTGTAACCGAAATGTTGAAAGTCCTTAAAGACCTTGGGAAAGATATTCTTGAAGACAGACGAACTGCCAACAGGGTAATAAGCACATTCATCCCTGTACGTTTGACTCCACCAGTAATGTTGTACAGTGGTTCAGTGCCCTTCCAGATTCAGTTCTGGAGCCAAATCTAGTTCCGCTCAATCAGTTTAGATGCTAGTTTACAGGCTATTCGAGCGTTCTTCAGACCGACTGCATCGTCCAGTGGTTAGAACATAAGAATGACAGTTTGGGGGATTTAAGTTCGAGTCTTGGTCGGGTCATACCGAAGACTTTTAAAGCGGAAACCGCTGTCATTGTGCTTGTGAATGAAGTAGGGAACACAAGCCAGTGAGCCACAACTGGAAAATGACCGTGGCCTGCTCGACTTGAACGAAAAGGTTGGAAACTGGGCCGTAAAACTCCACCTTACTAAATACCTCACACGAGCTTTCATCTTATGTAACATTGCAGTATTTTGATATTTTCTTCTCTGGCGGGCTTTTACATGTTGCATTTCTCTCACAACAAATGTTTCCTTTCATATTCCTTTGTCGTAATGAGTTTCATCTTAATTTTAAATTCCTTTTCTGTTATTCTCTTTGGGTGTTTATGTGTACTTGCTTTTCCAATGGCCACTTGTGCTGCAGGGAGCTATCCTACAATGGTTTAACTGTGGTACCAGAAAACTTTTTCATCAACAATCCCAAGTTAAAATTTGTGTAAGTAGTTATGGTAGCAGTATAAAACTTGTTCAAGAAGTTATCTCTAATCCTTTACTGTGATATTGTATAACACCCAACGTGCTGAGAACTTTGTCATGAAGGGAATAAAAACATATTAGTATCACTGTCAGAAAGTGTCTCATGATCCGCCTAGTTTCTACACCTAATTTGGGGCTTGCCAGTTTATACATTTTGTCCTGTGGTACCTATTCCAAGCATATGGTAAAATATAAGTAATTTTGTTTTTCAATTTTTGCGGTGTGGGTAGTAAGTGTGCAGTTTGTCAAAAGTTCCAACTATATCTGCTCCCTCTCCACACCCTTCCCTCATATCCCCCGACTTTGCCCCTCCTTGACAATAAATAACTCATGCAGTGTGTAAGACAAATTTCTGATCATTTTGCACTTTTCCATTCTTTTTCTTGCTCCATACTTTTCCATGCAAAAAAAAAGTTCAAAATAAAAACTGCTTAAATTATTCTTAGATGTCCATAGGAATGCGGTTCCTAATACCTGAGTGGTTGCACTTTTTTCAAAATTTTCTTTGTACTTGGGTAATCCGATGGTATGCGCCAGTTAATTTCGGGCAGGTATTGCAAAGTGGTGACGGGAGCTTAGGTTTCTACTCACGATTAAGCCTAGGGGATGCCATACCCGGTTTTCTGAAGGGTACGCTCCGCGCCAAGCAATGGTGTGGCTCCGTTAAGAAGTTCTGCTGGCACGCAAACATTCCACTGCAATTGAACTTCCCTCCCCGTCCCTTCTGGTAAATCTCAATCCGCCTCGGAATATGTACAGATGGCTCTTGGGGCTTTCTACAATTGGGTTTGAAAACGAGTTTAATTCATATTTCACTAGATTTTGAAGACCTTTGACCAATTGAAACACATTCACTTGCAGATTTTTAGCAAGTAATCAGTTACAGACAGTCCCAGATACGATGTTTCGGAACAATACTTTGATAGAAACCATGTAAGTATAATGACCGATATTGACAATAAAGCCCTTAGAGAGGTAAGTTTTAAAAATTTAACTGTTGTAAAGACTATGGACAGATTTTTAATTATTACGTCAACACACTTTCCAAAACGGAAAAATATACAAAACGGTTCAAACGCGTCCACTCCTATTGTCCCTAAAACTTGACACACGTCCCTTTCAAAAAAATCTGTACTTAGAACTGAATAATTCAGTTGCTACGATAACAAGGATTGTTGGTAAATTGATATCCCAGAAGAAAATAATATGCTAATTTAAAAAAAGTATGAACTTGTTCTATGATATCACATTAACAGTGCTTTGATGATTTCCCTTTACCGCACTGAATGTTTTTCAACACCCCTCTATCGTGATGAAACATCAGTTTCAATAATGTAATTATGATGTAGTGCCGATACAAAAAAAAAAAAACAAAAACAAAAAAACTTCTAAATATGATGTATTTTTTTTTTTAAAGCTTTGAGTACACAATATTAATTAAAAAGCAGAGTAAACAAAAAGGAGTGTAAAAAAGAAAGTATGTCGTCTTTTGAAATGTACAAGAAGCTTTTAATATCTGTAACATTTTGTCTTTATAATTCCCAAAACTAAATCCTAGATTTAAATTGTTTTCTAAGTACAAGGTGGATACATCAACATATACCTAAATATGATGTTGTCGAATCATGTATGATGGTGCAAAGTTGGTGTCATTTTTGTTTGTTTATTTCCCGACGGCCGTATGTAAATTTAAATCATATTCGCAGAATCGAATTGCTTAACAATTAAAAGTTATATAAGGTATTATATAAGTTATAAAAATTATATAGCCGTTTTATGATAAGCTCTTATTAGTAAACCTCAAATAAGACATAAAAAAAATTAAAGTGTACCTCAAGTCAAAACATTCAACCATATACAGTAAACAGCATGAAAAATGAATTGTTACAATCCGCCTTCTATTTTCATAGGAAATTCTTGAGCCGAGATATAAAATGTTGAAATTTATTCCTCTATTAAACGTATTGCGCAATTATTTGTGATATCATTGTTCTAATACTCAAATTAGAGCTTTGGATTTCTTTGTTTTTCTGAAAGTTACCAAGTTGTCCAAACGTGTAATATTGCCCTTATTCTAATGGGATGGTGTAGATAATTAAGCCCTCTCGGTGCAACATGCTTTGCAAGCAAAACGGAATTATTCAAGTTCATGAAAAGAGCTTTTATTTTAAAGGGAAAAGAACGGGTAATGTCAGTTGTACAAGAAGAAAGTAGCGAATTTTTGCAAAATAGACTAGTTTTTTATGTAAACAAATTTCAACATTTCATATCCCAGCTCAAGTCCATAATTAACTCTCAGACTTGTAGTGCCACACTTCTAATGGAATGATCTTTGAATACTACCAGTATTCGTTTGAATTAACTTAAAAACATATATTTTCAAAATCCACTATTTTATATGATCACGGTGGTACATGCTTCTTTTTTTAATTAATTAACTGCGTAATGCACTTGTAACTCTAAACAGACAAAGAATGGTTTTCATACTTTAGAATCGACTTCATTAATTATATTTCGTTTGATAAAGTCGTACAACAATTTAATTGCATATTTGGATTGGCATTTTAGATTTGGCAATACAAAGCTCAATTGGCATGTCTGGACTGACATTTCTTCCAGTTACGTCTGGCTTGATATGGTCGTATAGACCCTTATTTGGATATGTGGAATTGCTTTGTATCCAGTAATTTTTTATTAACATTTTCATTCCATTTAAAGTCTTGGTATAATGAATCAAGATTTGACACGGCAAAAGGCTTGACAGATAATGTCATCCTAAAATGAACGTACATGTACCAAAGTAACACGATTATGTACTTACTTCATACGAATTTACACCATCATGCCCTTAAATTATTTTTCATACAAAATATAAGCCAACGTTTTTATTGATAAACACCCGCTGTTCATGAGGTTGTTATTGCCCTTCCCGTATGCCATACAGAATCACCCTGCAGTGCATTCTGGCCAGGGATAACTAACTTTTTTACCCCTTAGACCATGCCTACATGCTGCGAATGAACCCGAACGGTTCGGTCTTCCGTTTTGTTTTTGTTTTTTTAACAAAAAAGAACCCCTTGGAAAATCTTTTTTAAGGCCACAGCTCTAATGGTATATTTTCTTTTGATACATTTTTGTGAACTTTCCGTACATAAACGCACTCATTTGACATATTAACGTGAGTAATTTGTTCATACCAGCATGGGACCATGATATTGGGTAGTAGAAACAAGAGCATGTTAATTTACTACATAACAATTTTACATCATCAAAGCAGGCAATGTCGGTGAGCATTTTTGTGTACGTGCTCCTCTTCAAGAGCATCGCTCCATATGAAAAGATAATCATTAGTTTTTACATGTAGAGGGTGTCTTTGAAATGAATTATGTGCCGCGTGGAGTTCGAACATTGCCCTGTAATTAATTCCAGTACTTCGTGGAAATTGGTCATTTTGGAAAAGCAAATGAACATTTACGTGTAGTACATCATCATATGTCGTGGCCTTTCGCCAACTATATCTGGCTATACACCTGGCTTGATGTTGCCACGTATCTTGTATTTAGGTCCAGGTATCTATCTATAATTACCTGGACTTGGAGCAAGAGAAGAAGTAGTACTTTGTTCTTACTTTTACACAGTAAAATTACAATTCAAGAGTAATGGTCATCATTATCATCACTCAATGGATGTATTACTGCCGAAGAAACAGTGCATGAAGAAAGTTTCCTGCTTACTTTTTATAATACCATCGTTGTCTGCCGGATAACATCGAATCACCTCAGGAGAAAATGAAGCATGTAAAATTCACACTTGATATAGCCAGGTTAAACGTCTAAGTACATGGTTGACTGAGAGAGAAATGTTAACATACACAAAAAGGTATCTAATTCTTGTCGTTAGTTAACAGACCAGTCAAAGAAAGATATCTTAATTGCTTCTTTGTGAACACGATGAAAGCATAGACTTGAAAACACACATCATGTAGCAAACTCAGATAGCATTTACACCCAACACCGCCCTTGTTCCCCATGGGGTTTCCATGTTGTATTTCCAAGAAGCAACGTCACGGCTTGAAAATAATATCGCTGGATTTACAATTAAGCTTTTCAAATGCTCACATTGGAGAAACAGATACGCTGTCCATTATAGTTCTCTGATCGAAATGAAAAGTTCCACAACGGCTTTGCATCAGCATAGTAATCTTGGAATACTGCACGGCGATAAAAAAAAAAAAAAAAAAAAAAAAAAAATTAAATTGATAAACATTGCATCTTGTGCCACGGCAACCGACTACTTTTTTTCTATTTTTTAGAGACTTCACTGGGAATCGGCTTCATCGACTACCTTATAGATTTCTGATGTATCTCACAAAATTGAAAGTACTGTAAGTGACTTTAATCCATATACCCTTTTTAAGTTCGTCATACGCCGTATTCCCAAACTTTTTAAAAGTTTATAAATAGGTCTACCCGTAACGTAAAATTTAAAAACCTAAAGGATGGCATTTGATAGAGGGGCATCTCAAGTTAAGATGACCATAACCTTCGATGCATATTCTTTGAATAGTTTAAAAATCCTTCATAATTGGTTTTTATACAACCAGTTTTGTAGATGGATGTGTGTTGTATATTTTAATTGTCAACTATGAGTAGCCTTGAAAGCTGCTTCTCATAGAATCAACCAATTGGGCATTAAATCAGTGGTTGAATACTTTCACTGAAAGCCGAATTTTGTTTCTTAAAACTGCATACGTCTGCTCAGGAAACTTTTTTTCTAATGAAAAGTGATGCACATGCGACGAAATATATCTTTAAAACGCCTTTTAAATTTCTTCACGTAAATATTCTATCCCAACAGACGACTGGGTTACAATAATTTGAAAACACTACCGGAAGATTTGCTTTCCTCAGCTTCAAACCTTATAAATTTGTATGTCAAATTTTCTTTATAGTTCCCACGTAACGTGTAAGTAAGTCATAGACACTAGAAAGAGAAAATGTTTACTCTTCGGAAGATTTCTACGTCACCCTAGGGTATTATGTAACAACTCTGCTTGATCCATATACGTTCATATTTTGCGATGAAAATCTATTTAATAGAGAAAAAACGAGAATCATGCAAAGGGCATGCAGATGTAACTTCTGTAAAGCAAGGGGTATTGTAGGCCTAGTTCTTTTGTTCTTTACTCTTTCAGAAGGATCATTATATTGAATTTGTTATTTTCTTGCAAAAAGTTCGAATTAAAACTAAACACTATTATGCCAACTAAAAGGAAAATTAATAAATTGGGTTTTACCAGCCTTTCAATATTGTTTTTATCTTTCTATTGTAAAGAGTGAAATCTTTGCAAATAACACTCTTTTCCAGTTATTAACGTGCCTGTTGTTTTACTGTGTGGTTGTACATATATAGTAGCCATATTAATACAGAGTTGAAGGTTGATTTTTAAACAGCATAACTTTACCGTACCATTTAGAACAAGCAATAATCATTTAGTTATAATGATTTTGTTTGCATTTTTCAATGCTTAGTGGTTGAAATATTGGAACAATAAAGAGAATATTACTATTACCCAACTACCAATCATATTTTGTTGTTTCAGGGCTATATGTAAAAACAGCATGACGTCAATTGATAAAAAATCGTTTAATGGCTCCACCAGTCTATTATACCTGTAAGTTTTTAATTACTCCTAATAGCCATAGTCTGAAATACGGTAACATCCATTACTATAACTTTATGCAACATCTACTCCTATATAAGCATAGGAAATTGAAAGGAAAATGACAATGAAAGAATTTATTAAAATCAGTTAATGATGTGCCCTCCCGAAGTGGATTTCGATTCTTCATCAGAAAAGTGAGTGTCTTGCCTCATTTTTGACAACTACCAGCTGTGACAAAACAATCTATCACACAAATGCATTCATCAATTACGTCAATTAATTCATTTCATAATTAATATCACTCTCACTTTTCTAGAAGTATGTATGGAAATAAGTTGTTTTCGCTGCCCGAAGACGTTTTCAGTTTTATTAGTCTTGACGGAACCGCGTAAGTATTACATCCTCTCCAATATATCTTTTGAAGTCAAACATCATTTGTATCTAAATGAAGGTTTATGTTTAGAGTTGTCTTGTAGGAAAGTAGTTTAAAATGTATGGTTGGTCATTGGTTAAGTTAACAGAAAATCCGTCGTCATATCGTTTCGCGACTTAAAAGTTTCACCTAAAAATACAGTGTAGAATTTGTGGTAAACCTATTATTTCTCTTTCAGTGATATGTCAGATAACGGTCTTCAGGAAATTCCAGAGGGGTTATTCTGTTCGAACAAGATGTGCGCACACAACCTTTCATGGCTGTTACTAAATGACAACAACTTAACGTACTTACGTCGAAATTCTTTTAAAGGATTGCATAAGCTAACCCACATGTAAGAAAAAAAAATGTTTTTTCTTAAATTTACCTAATATGGAAGAAAATTTTTTACACACTCTTTATATCTAGTTTACTGAAATCGTCATTTATGTTGATATTTTCATTTTAAAGTTACGGGGTATATTGGAACTTAAAAACATGAGTAAGGATGTACTATCGTACGTTATTACAACCAACGATTGAATGACTGTACAATTTATCCTCTTTCAAGCTTTTTACACGGGAACAAAATTAAAGAGTTAGGAGACGATATTTTTGCAGGGACTAGCATTGAGTACATGTGAGTATCGTTCAGAATACCAAAGCTGTCACTGACCCTGCAATACAATTGAAGTTTAAGGACTATCCGCCTTTTTCATTGAGTGAGTGTCATTCTTCTTATGTTTTGTTAACAGTTACATGTTTTCCAACAACATAATGGAGATTTCGAACACATCTTTTGAAATTGGATCACTGCGGGAAGTGTAAGTACTTGAATTGAATGACTCTACTAAATTAAAGAGAACCCTCGACCTGCATCCAAAAAACTCGGCGTTCGACTCTTTGCCGGGTTATACAGAAGACTGGGGCTATTGCCACTGTGCTTGGTTTTCAGCGCGAGCAATAATTAGAAACCAACAAAGGGGGTGATTCTAATCGGGAAAAGGCAGTGAGCGACCCGTTTTAAAACAATGGATATTAAAAAGGACCATAAGACACGTAACTTTGCAAATCTACCGAATAACACAGAATAGGACAAGGTGGGAAACATATTTTGCCTTCAGTAAGTTGAAATGGAACCAGAATTTTAAAATTGTAGGTACAAAAATATGAAAAATATATATTTTCAATGCAATCCCGTTTAAAAGACATTTATTAAAAACGCGCCTAGCAAAGTCTGGCCAGAATGCCAAGGGGCTTGGTTTTTCCCTGTCGAAAGTAAATTTTCATATTTGACCCCTGGTAACCTCAAATAAGATTCTTGAAAATTATTGGGAAATTCTTCCTCTTGATGGCTAGATCAGTGACCAAAATGGCCGCATTTAGATCTCGAAACAATTAGGGATCTTTTGTTAACCGTCCTGCATCCACATATCAATTTTGATTTTTTTTCAACTTTCCTGATTGAAGTATTTTTTTAAGAAATTTTAACCTCTCGTGATCTTATATGAAATTTGATATCTAGTGACCTTGCACATAACCTCTAGTGAATTGAGATTTGACCTTTGGTGCCCATGGCAGTTGACGTCTGGTGACCTGGCATTTGACCTTATTTGACCTATGTGGATATGGCACTTGACCTCTAATGATTGGTATATGACCTCAGGTACGCATATGACCTCTAGTGGCTTGGCATTTGACTTCTGCTGACCTGGCAATTGACCTCCGGTGACGTTGCATTTGACCTCTGTCAACTTGCAAACCACGAATGAGATTATCGCAGAGTTAGCGCATGCGACCGCAAATTACCAATTATCTCTACGAAGAACGATAGTAAATCTGTTTACCAAACTTAGAAACTGCGCTTCATTGCTGGCTTGAGATATTGTGATAACAAACCATCCAGACCTGTGGACGGACAAAGGGAATGGTCAGGGGCAAAATTAGCGTTTTCAGCAAACTTCAAAATTCTTAGGGGAAAAATTTGAAAATGAAAATGAATTAAATGGTTTCTGTAGTGTAACATCTGCTGAATGACCTTAAATGACCTTTGACCCTTATCACAAACAGTACGGATCTTTTAATCAATTTTAAGATCTATATGAGAAATGTGTAAAATGACAGTCATTCCTAACTCGAGATAACCTGTATACAGGTATACAAGGTCTTTCTGGTTTTGACCCCTATGGACTCCAAATGAATTTACTTCTTCTCAACATGAAAAATTTCTATGCCAAATATTTCAAATGTCCGTGTTTCCTCCTTGAGATAATTTGTTTACAAACAATTTTCGAGGTTAAAGCAGTTTTGCTGCAGGTGACCTCAAATTACCCGTGACGTCCACAAAAACAGTTCGGTTCTACTCCTCAACATGACGATTCCATACACCAAATATGAAAAGTGTCGGACATTCCTTTCTTGAGATATCGTTTAACTAGCAAAAGTGTCACAAACTCACGCAAACACGCGGGGCACACACGACATCAACATAGCCACAATTTTAAACACAGCTAAACGACGCAACCGTGCAAAACAAGTTAATAGTGATGACGCGATAAAATTAAAAGTAATAATAAATACACGCTAGGCGATTATGATGTCATTATGAACGGACTTTGCAAGGAAAATTGAACACGATCAATTTAAGTTCAAGTTCGGCAAACAGTCCGTTGTAAAATAATAAACACAGTCTATAACAGTTCGAGTTTGACGTTCAGCCCGTTAGGAGCTAGAGTTCCTAGCCTTACTATCAGTCGATTTTCGGCAGTAAGACGATCACGGTCGGAACCTCTGCATGAGATGGCCGCCGTGACCATCAGATCCTGAATAGAACAGGCCGATGGGGGGTTAAAATGGTTGGCAACCGGGTAACCTGGAAGGTTTTGCCTAATGGATCTCAAGTGTTCAGTAACCCGATCAGCTAATCGACGTTTAGTTTCACCCACATACATCATGGCACAGCGCTTAAAAACTAGGATATACACTATATTAGTAGACGTACATGTAAAATGATGTTTGACGTCGCAGGAGTTGTTGTTGGGACCTACAACAGACAGAAGTCTGTCTTTGCTAACAAGTTTACAAGTATTACATCTACTACGGTTACAAGGAAACGTCCCTGCCGGATGTAACATAAAGGGTTGGGGATGTGAGGCCCGAACCAAGTGACTTGAGATGTTTTTCTCACTTCTAAAGGCCGTAATAGGCTGTTCAGGAAAATATTCACGGGTAGAGGGTTCTCTTCCTAGAAGTTTAACGTTTCTGTGAATTGACTCAACAATGGGGCGAACTGAAGGATGATAAGACACCACGAAGGGTATTCTGGAAGTGGATTTGACGATTTTAGTCTTGGGGGCCACGATAGTTCTCTGTTCATCCCTTCAACCCTCCCTAGTGCCTTCATGAGTACCTTACGTGGGTACTGACGTTTCTCGAAAAAGGAGATCATATCTTGAGAGACCTGTTTAAAATCCCTATTATCGGAACAAATGCGTCTAGCTCTCAAGAGTTGCGAGTACGGGATAGAGTTGGTACATGACCTAGGGTGGTTGGATAGATAAAGCAAGTAGCTGTGGGAGTCTGTAGGCTTAAAATGGATATTAGTTTTTAGTTTTCTGTCACTAATAGATAGCTCCATATCTAAAAAGACCACTGAAGTGTGAGAAATACAGCTGGTGAACTTTAAAAAGGGGCAAAACGTTTCAACAAAATGTATAAAGTCTTCTAAATCACGACGAGAGCCCGACGCTACCCCAACAATGTCGTCGATGTACCTTTTATAGAGAATGGGTGCACGGCCACTAAAGCTAGAAAACAATTGCTCCTCAAAGTGTCCCATTGTGAGGCAGGCTATGGATGGTCCCATCTTAGTTCCCATGGCTACTCCCCTCACCTGGCGGAAAAAGCGAGCGTTGAACTGAAAACAGTTCTGAGTCAACACTAATTCGGCCAAACGAGGGAAGGCAGTAGTAGGAATTGTGGGATCTTGACGTTGATCCAGGTAATGTCGCATGGCTGTAAGAGCAGCGTAGTGGGGAATTGACGTGTAAAGGCTAGCTACATCCATAGTAAATACCAATCGTTCATCGGGACCATCCGGAAATTCAAAATCTTGTATTAAGCTAAGAAAATGAGGTGTATCCTGTACAAACGATGGTAACTTGGATACTAATGGAGAGAGAACGGAATCAATGTATTCTGAAATAATAACAGTGGGGCAGCTATGTGAGGAAACGATTGGTCGACACGGGTTTCCAATTTTGTGAATTTTTGGCAGAAGGTAAAAATTAGACATCTGAGGGCAAGGGTGAATAAGTGTTTTGGCCGAAGGAGGAAGGTGTCCTTGATTCATAACGGAGGTGACGGTTTGTTTCACCAAGTTTTGTATTTCATTTGTGGGGTCCCCTGGCAATTCAACATAGGCGGATTCGTCTGAAAGTTGTTTCTCCGCCTCAGCTGTGTACAAATCCCTCCGCCACACGACAGTGGCCCCTCCCTTATCAGCAGACTTAATGATTAGATTTTTGTTTCTCTTAAGGGACAAAAGAGCCTTTTTTTCGGGTTACTGAACACTTGAGATCCATTAGGCAAAACCTTCCAGGTTACCCGGTTGCCAACCATTTTAACCCCCCATCGGCCTGTTCTATTCAGGATCTGATGGTCACGGCGGCCATCTCATGCAGAGGTTCCGACCGTGATCGTCTTACTGCCGAACATCGACTGATAGTAAGGCTAGAAACTCTAGCTCCTAACGGGCTGAATGTCAAACTCGAACTGTTATAGACTGTGTTTATTATTTTACAACGGACTGTTTGCCGAACTTGAACTTAAATTGATCGTGTTCAATTTTCCTTGCAAAGTCCGTTCATAATGACATCATAATCGCCTAGCGTGTATTTATTATTACTTTTAATTTTATCGCGTCATCACTATTAACTTGTTTTGCACGGTTGCGTCGTTTAGCTGTGTTTAAAATTGCGGCGCGAAGTAGGCAAACATTTCATTATTGGCAATCCCTTTGTAAAGAGGTTGTACGCTTGACGTCGGAGCGTTTTGGTTTGGCTTGCTGGGTGGATGTTGTCAAGGGTAGTGCTTGTGTTACCAGTGCGTCCGCACTACAGGGACTTAGAAACGATTGTAAGGAGTTGATGGGGACATAACAAGACACACAACGCGTTGACGTAGGTGCTTGGCCTTTGTACGCGCGCCGATCGAGTTGTATCGGCACGCGTTTGTTGTTTCTTTTGAATATCGTTTTTTTGATCAGTTATTATTTTGCCGCCTGATGAAGGGTACATACCCGAAACGTTGCGGAGCCTTCTTCCTAATTTTAGCACTTTTTATCTTTCCAATCTGTTTACCTTCATACTTTACCTGTGCTACGCAGTATTCGACTTTACTTTCTATATATATATATATGTATATATATATATATATATATATATATATATATATATATATATATATATATATATATATATATATATATATATATATATATATATATATATATATATATATATATATATATACTAGTGCTGGAGTGTTTACTTCATGTGGCTCTCCAGGACCAATTTGAACACACAAAACAACAATTGAACATTTTGTGAAGCATACGTTGTGTTCAGCACCGTATTTATTGTAAATAGTGGACGAGGTGAGTGGTGTAGAAGAGATTACTCCAAATTTTTGGAGACTGGATCTTAAAATAAGGTTTTCGGGCAACCAGATGGGAGGCCAAAAACTGATGTTTTAGTTGCAACACGCGACAATCCTAAACGCGTCCGAATTCCTTTAAACAAATTTACCGAAAAGTGAAAATCAGCCATGCAGTCAGTCCACAAGGGGTAATTTTAAATACAACTTCAATGTAGGGAAGTTGGTAACCACTTTCATAAGATCTCATCAGGTGGAGGCTTTAGTTTAGCAATCTTCATGTCTTGAGCGAGATATTCAAAACTTTCTCTTTCTGTATTCTGTATTGAGTTTTTATTGCCTTTGTTTTTTATTGCTTTTATTGCATTATAAACAACACAGTAGTGCTATCATCTAATGATAATGTTTCTCGTAAATATAGGTCTGGAACGAAATGACTACAACTGCTCGCATTTAAATGTCTTACAGCTAGCCACAAAAGTTAACGTGGGGAACCTACTACAGAACATCATTGCAGCCGTTTGTTCCCATTATTGTTTGCATGTTTTTTTTACCTGAATTTCTTTCGTTTTCTCGTTTCAGTCAACTCTACAAGAATGAAATCAGATTCTTGAATCCGGATGCCTTTGGGTTAAAAGAAAACAACATTCTTCTGTGAGTGTTTAAGTTAGTATGGAAAACATACCTAAAAGCCTTATAAAAAGTATTTAATACCATGTAAAGAAAAAACAAAAACACCGAAAAAAAAAAGAAAAAAAAAGTCCACCTGAATCTAGTTCGTAATGAAAGTACTCTATCAACAATGCAGCTAACAAGTCCATTAAGATACCATGGATATATATATATATATAAATAAATATATATACATATAAATATATATATATACATATAAATATATATATATATATATATATATATATATATATATATATATATATATATATATTTATTTATATTATGACAGGATAATCCTTCTTAAGGCAATTGAGCAGGTTGATTGACCGGGAGGGTCTGATCGGATTACTCGGGTGTAACCCATCAACAATAGGAAAATCCTCTTCAAAGTAATTAGAGAAATTGCTAGGCAGGAATACCCTGATCGGATTATTTTGCGTAGTATGATCAGCAAGCTGGTAAATCGCTCCCGATGTTCAAGCCGAAAGGCGGTTTTGTGGTTTTGAGATTGAGTTCCCAGAAATCTTCTTCAGCTTTTTTTGCTTTGTCGGTCCATGTATCGTTTTGGTCGATAGCAATGGCCCGTAAGTTTTTGATAGAATGATGACGCAAATTGAAATGGTTTGCAACAGGTTGTTCAACCTTTTTGGTTTTAATTGCTGACCTTTGGTGTGTCATTCTCATTCGAAGAGTATTTTTAGATTCTCTGACATACTGCACACCACATAAGTTGCAGTATATGAGATAAATGACATTTTTGGAAAGACAATTAATTTCTTGTCTAATTTGGAAGGTGCGTGCATTTTGATTGCCCTGGAAGCCTTTTGTGGAATCAACCAGGGCGCACGTCTTGCAGTTGGAAGGGCAAGGTGAACAACCAAAATTTTCGTTGTTTTCCTCGACTGAGGCTTTGTCCTGGAATTTTGCCCGAACCAAAATGTCCCGTAGATTTGAGGGCCGCTTGAAGGCAACCATGGGGGGGGGGGGGGGGGGAGAAAGATAGACCTTAGGCGGTCGGTGCTCTTAAGTGTGGGCATATCCTTTTTGATGAATTTGGCAAGTGGTGGCAGACCGGGGTGGTACTCAGTTACCAACGGCACTCTTTCGGAATTGCGCTGAAGAGTTTTGTACGTCAGAGGTTGCGAGCGAGGGGTTTCTTTTGCCTTTTTGATGGCATTTTCAATTGAACCCCGAAAATACTGCCGGTTACGGAGGTGACCTGATAGTTCCTTTGCCCGAGTGTCAAAATCTGTTTCAGAGGAACAGATGCGTTTTATGCGGAGTGCTTGACTGTACAGAATGTTTTTGGTGCAGTGCGGAGGATGGCAACTGCTGGGTATAAAAGGTAGTTGTGCTTGTCCGTTGGTTTGTTGAACAAGTCTGTTTTGAGTGTACCAATTTGTATGGTTACAGTGGTGTCCAGGAAGTGGCGTTGGACCTGGAATGGTCGGCCGTAAGTTTGATGGTGGGATGGAACGAATAGATGTTTTCAATAAAAAATTTTCGACAGTCTTCACCGTGGGGCCAGATCATGAAGATGTCGTCTATGAAGCGTAACCAAATTTGTGGTTTCAAATTTTGTCGAGACAGAAATTTTTGCTCGAAGTTGCCTATACATAAGTTAGCAAATAAGGGAGCCATTTTGGGTCCCATGGCTGTACCATGAATTTGGAGGTAGTGGTGGTCACCAAAAATGAGATTGTTGTTGTTCAAAATCAGATGCATGAGTTCGCCTAAGTCTTTCTTGGTGGGAGTTTTGCCCCGAGTCGGATTGAAGGCGTTTGTGCAAGCGGAGATGCCTTCCTCATTTGGTATGTTTGTGTACAACGGGGACACGTCAAGAGTGGCGAGAATTGTGTCCCACGGGAGATTTTTTATCTTCCCAATTTTGCGGATGAAGTCCGTGGTGTCCGGAACGTAGGAGATAAGGGTTGGAACCAGGGGTTGGATAAGCAGGTCAACAAATTTTGAATTTTTTCCGTGGCAGTCTCGTTGCCGGAAATAATGGGTCTGCCCGGGCTACCCGTTTTGTGAATTTTGGGCAGAAAATAGAAACGGCCTGGTTTAGGATCTACCTGGAGGAGATTCGAGCCGGTTTCAGAGTCAATAGAGCCGTTGCGAACCATCTTTTTGATGGCCGCCTCCACTATTTTTCGCAATTTCCGAAGTGGGATCTGAGTCTAGACGTCTGTAGTGGTCGAGATTGCCAAGTAATCTGAGGGCTTCCTCCCTGTAAAATTGAGTCCCCATTGCAACAATCGCAAAGCCTTTGTCCGCCGGCTTGATAACAGCATCATCGCGATGCCGTAGACTTCGAAAGGCCTGACGTTCACTTTTTGTAAGAATGTCGCGGAAATCTGGGAAAGGGGTGTGGTTTTTCACATCCTCTTCTATGGCCGAAATAAATGATTCCAGTTGCGGACAACGCCCCTTTGGTGGGTTTCAGGTGCTTTTTGGTTTAAATTGATACGATATATCGTTGTCCGGTGAATTTAGGCCGTCTTCTTCAGCAAAATATTCCCGAAGGCGCAAGAGTCGCTAAAACGCTTTCATGTCTAGCGATAATTGCTGCGTTTCAGTCCGCCAATATATATATATATATATATGTATATATATATATATATATATATATATATATATATATATATATACTAAGAAAAGTATCCACGTGTGCTCCAAAAATTATAAAAACGATGAAAAATAGTGAGTTACACAAAGATGACATCATAAGAGCACAAATTTCCAATACAGAGAAAACAGTGTATATTTCAGGCACGCCTGTGCCTTTCTTCAGCACCAACAATGAAGTGAAAATAATATAATGGAGACCTAGTACACTGTACTCAATGGTATACTTATTGCAAAAGCTCATAGTCACGCTTCACCACGAGTGGCAAACGGAAAATCACTTAAAACACCCAAATCCAAGTTTAAACCATTGATATGAGTTTTAAGCTTCATAATCCACTTACTATCGGACCTTAGAGAGCGGATAAGGGGGGCGCCATCACCATTCTAAATACAGCTGATTACATCTCGGAAGCGGAGACACAACTGAGTAACTCAGACTTCTATGTGAAGCTGCCAACCGATCCCAGCTTAAGTTATGAGGAGGAACTCAAGAATTTAATAAGTACGTTCACATCTGAAGTACTAGATCAGGTTAAGCCACGTATCCCTGAGACTCACAAGCCGGGAGTGTTTTACACGCTGCCCAAGGTACATAAAGTGCCTAAACTGGTCGAAAGTAGACTTTCCTCCCTAGACCCTCCCCCCAATATCCCATCTGATTTACAGGTACATAATTTAAGTACCCCTAAGTTGTTTGAATTAGCCAAATTTCTTGACATTTTCCCTCCAGGTAGACCCATTGTCTCCTGCATAGGAACCCTTACGGAACACCTCTCTGGTTACATTGACAGTGTCCTTAATCCTTTACTGCCCTCACTAGGCAGTTATGTAAGGATACTGCTCATTTCCTTAGGAAACTCCAAGCCATTGGGTCCTGTCCCCCAGGTTCCCTTTTAGTTACCATGGATGTGAGTGCCCTCTATTCTAATATTCCCCACAAGGAAGGGGTATTGGCCTGCAAAAAGTTCCTGGCTAGAAATGGTTTTCCACCCAGTTTATTAAAGAATTTGCCTGCATTGTTGAGTTTGTTCTCACTCACAATCACTTTGTTTTCAATGAGCAATTTTATTTACAAACGAGTGGAACGGCAATGGGCAGCAGAATGGCACCCAGTTATGCCATTATTTTCATGGCTGACTTAGAGGAAAGAATCCTCTCTAATAGCCCTTTCAAGCCCTGTAATTATTGTAGATATATCGATGACATTTTCTTCACTTGGGTTCACGGAGTAGATGCGCTCCGTCATTTCTTAACAGCCTGTAACGATGTTCACCCTACCATCAAATTCACCTCGGAGTTCTCCGATACTGAAATCCCCTTCCTAGACGTACTAGTTGGATTGTGTAACGATAATTTTGTTACCACGCTTTACTGCAAGCCCACTGATACCCATACCTATCTCAATTTTGAGAGTTCCCACCCATACAGCCTTAAGACAGCCATTGTGTATTCCCAGTGCATCAGAATCAAACGTATCTGTTCTTCCGAATCTGGAGTACAATAAACATATTTCCAATCTTGTTGGTCATTTCCTGCATAACGGGTACCCCTTTTCCATTATTAAAAGGGGGATTTCAAAAAGCTTCTGCTCTATGTCAGGAAGACCTTCTTCTTGAAAAACCGAAAGCCACTAACTCTCGTATTCCTTTAGTTGTGGATTATTCCAGTCGAACTGACAAGTTACTCAAAGTGCTACGTCAAGACTTTGAAATTCTTAAATCGGACAGTTCTATTCACGATCTGTTCAAAGACCCCCCGCTCATGTCCCGTAGGCAACCCCCCAACCTTAAATCCATAATTACCTCTTCTAGGCTTCCCAGTAGGTCCGACACGGGCAACCGGAAATGCGGAAAGCCTAGATGTCAAGTATGTAGTTTTTTGATCACTGACCCCTGTTTCACCCCTCCCGGTACCAATGCCCGCATCCGCCCCGGTCCTTTCAACTGTGACACCCCCAACGTCGTGTATTTGATTTTTTGTAATAAGTGTGTGTATGGTAATTACATTGGTCAAACAGGTTAAAAGTTCAGGTTCAGATTCAACAACCACAAAAAGACAGTTAAAGATAAGGCCATCAGTTATCCAGTAGCCAAGCATTTCAATCAATGTAGTCACAACCTCTCCAATCTCAAGTTTGTCCTGTTAGGCTCTAATTACCCCACTCTCAACAATAGACTAAGGTCCGAGAGTAAGTGGATTATGAAGCTTAAAACTCATATCAATGGTTTAAACTTGGATTTGGGTGTTTTAAGTGATTTTCCGTTTGCCACTCGTGGTGAAGCGTGACTATGAGCTTTTGCAATAAGTATACCATTGAGTACAGTGTACTAGGTCTCCATTATATTATTTTCACTTCATTGTTGGTGCTGAAGAAAGGCACAGGCGTGCCTGAAATATACACTGTTTTCTCTGTATTGGAAATTTGTGCTCTTATGATGTCATCTTTGTGTAACTCACTATTTTTCATCGTTTTTATATATATATATATATATATATATATATATATATATATATATATATATATATATATATATATATATATATATATATATATATATTGCAGTTTGCTCTCCAAGTTTATTGCGGTATTTTCACAAAATGCAGAGATACATTGAAAAACGACTGAACTAGATGGTGACGAACTAAGCTACCATCCCGTGCTATATAGGCCTGTGTTTTGGTGAGAACTGAGTTAACTCTTTTCAAGGTCGATACCACAAGTTCCATTTTTGGCTTATCTTTCAGGTATATACACTGTTTTAGCCTCGCTGAACTACCGTTGCTGAACAAAAATTTGGCAGTGTGAGTACCGCTGAATTACAGTTTAAAAAAGTATATAAGAAAGACAAAAGCGTAAAACGTCATAAAAGGAAACACCTTGAACTGATAAATATATGACTGATTATACTATTAGTGATTGTTTAAACGTGCGTCTCTTTTATCGGAATGTTATTTCTTTTTTTCACCAGAACTTGTGTCACAGACGGGTTAATTCCAAAAATAAAGATAACTGGTATGTATGAAGCAATTTCAGGAAACCTAATGGAAGGTGGCTTCAATTGCACAAGACGTAAAAAAGAACGGGAGTGTAGCCCATGTCCGCCTGGAACATACGCCGATGGGCATAACCGTTGCCAGTCTTGTCCAGCAGGTATAAATGGTACACATGAATATATATAATTGCGATTTATTTTTAAGCAGTGTCGGAGGCAGTAAGGGGTAAGTTTTCCCGAGTCAGAACCTTTGTCCACCACCTAGCTCTCAAAGTGGCCTTACATGAGTTTTCTTGGCAAAGTGATTGATAAATAATCCTCCAAACAGTTAAACCAATCGAAAATGTTTCCAAGTAAAACAGTTTTTCATAACTCCCTTTCATTCAGTGGCGTAGCTTTGAGGGACAGAGGGGTGATTGCCACCCTGGCTCTAGAAAAAGCAAAAATCGGAAAATTGATATATGAGGCACCAGTTAACTTACGACAGTAAAGGCGGCGGAAAATGTTTTTATTGGGGGGGGGGGGGGTGAGGTGGCACTAGTGTCCTCACCCAACATAAGTGTGACACGGAATATGGCAAGCCAAATACCCAATAATTCGATGAACTTGGTTTATCGGTTGATACCCCAGGTTAATCAACCGATAAACCTTGTTAATCGACCCAGTAGCCAAATTTTTTAATAAACCTGGTGTATCAATTGATAAACCAAGTTTTCCGCCAATGACGTGATAAACCTGCTTTTTCCAATAAAAAAAAACGGGTTTATCAGTCGATAAACCAGGTTTATCGCCGCCAAATGCGCAATAATTCGAAAATCCAAGTTTATAGAATTGATAAACCAGGTTTATCAAATTGATAAACCAACTTCATCAAATTGTTGGGCATTAAGCGTCATTAACCTGGTTTATCAACCGATAGCCAAGTTTTTCGATACCCCTGTTTATCAATTTGATTAACCAGGTCTATCAATTCGAAAGACAAAGTTTCTTCACCAAAAAAGTGATAAACCTGGTTTATCAAATTAAAAACCCAGGTCTGTCACCCCATAAACCAAGTTTATCAGTAGATAAACCAGGTTTATCGACGCCAGTTGCTCAATAATTCCAAAATCCAAGTTTATCGATTTGGTAGACCAGGTTTATGAAATTGATAGACCAAGTTTTACCATTCTTCAAGTGGGAAATTCGATAAACCTGGTTTATCAACTGAAACTTGGCTTATCGGTCGATACATCTGGTTAATCGATTGAAAAACTAGGTTTATCGGTTGTAAAACCTGGTTAATCAACCGATAAACCAAGTTAATGGAATTATTGGACATTTGGCTTGTCAAAGCCGAAAGGCGTCTGACTTTGTGTAAATTGCGAAAGCCTATCGGCGTGTCGTCTATCTGTGCGGGGTCCAAGCTCAGCGATTTTGGTGATGTGAGAGGGTGGAAAATGGTCGAAAACCATATTTAAATTAAGGGTTCGAAACTATTAACTAAATTCATGAGTGGGGTGAGGTAAGGGACGAGAATGAAATCGTGAAGTACTGTGTCATTTGATTAAGGAGAAACATATATTATTGCAATGGACAGAGTTCTTTCCAACTTTTCCTTCATAAACTTCCCAACTCTCCCCAAAAGCTGCATATTTGTAATTTGTTGAAGGGGCAAAATTTTACCTCAAAATTTCAGAACTCTACAACAGTAAGTGCTCGCTCATATATGAATTTCGCAAACTTTTCTCTTTGCCGCTATACATTGTCGTTTTCCAAATTTCCTACAATGTATAGACTCTTAAATTTGAAACATTTTTTCTAGAAGCAAACGGAGTTTTGGAAGGTTTTTAAATGTCAGCGGCAAGCTCAATCTGCAAGCTTAAGGTAGCGTTTGGTGAAAATAACGACCTTCAGCAGCCTTCAAGGGATATACGCTATTAGAAAACCCAGATTTTAATTATCCCCAAAATTTTCATTTTTTGACATGAAACGAAGGGTCTAAAATTTTCTCTATTAAAAGCTTCATATTAAAAAAATATTTATTCAAAATAAACTAATTTTCAGACGCGCTTTCAGTAACGTAATTAAAGTTCCAAATATACTAGTTAAATAATTAAAATAAATATAAATATAAATATATTTATATATATGTATATATATATATATATATAAATATATATATATGTATATATATGTGTATATGTATATATATATATATATATATATATATATATATATATATATATATATATATATATATATATATATTACTTAGGTGATTACCCCTTGGGAAAAGTTAAGCTACGAAATTGCTGTCATTGAAACTATTTAATTCAGCGAAAGCCTACTTCTATGCTACTCATTGGCCCACTAGTCTCGGAACAAAACTGCTACACCATGTGTAGTCATTTCGCATAAACTGACCTTTGATTTAGTTGCTTGCCTTCAGAACCATCCTGCCTTCAAACAGTACCTGTTTAATCAAGTCTTAGCAGCACCCACCCAGCCACTTTTAATACACTTTTACTAGTCTTAAGATTCCGCATTCAGCCTACTAATCTCACTTAAGTTTGGCACAGTTACACTATCACATGTATATAAATGTACATATATGGCGGACAACAGAATAGACTAATTCATTAGAATCATTTGAAACTATTGCATTAGATACTTCATTATGAATCAGGGGCCCGTTCGGCAAAGAGTTACGCACGATCTTAAGTTTGATTTACTGTTGGCTTAAGTATGGTGAGTCAAACATAAGATTGTGCTCAACTCTTTGTGGAATGGTCCCTATAATATACCTAGTACCCTGAGGCTCACTTTTCGTCAAAGATACGCTAAACCCCTGACACCTCTGTGAGCGTTGCCCCCTGGACCCTCACCGGGGCTCTGCTTCTGGACCCCGTCAGAGGATCTTGGCGCGAAACTGCTGTTTTCCCCTAACAATTTCTCTTATCCCCCATTTTCGCCCTCCCCTTTGGAATCCTGGTTCGCCACTGTTTTTTTTCTTTCTATTGTACAAGAAAAGGTACTTATGTTAGTTCTTCAAATATTACTGACAGGATAGCTTCACTTTAACCATGTATTGAAAAATGAAACCTTCTGACGTATTGGTAATATTTTCATCTGATTTATTTGTATACTTCAGCCTTTTGAGATTAAAAATGTCCATTTTCTTTAAAGCAAATTGATGTTAAAACAAAACTTGCTATGTTTGTCAACAAAAGATATTTCCTTTGCTTTTCCTTTTGCTTGACTAGGCGGCTTTTACCAAGATGATTTTGGGCGACAAACCTGCAAATCGTGTCCTGATGGGGTCTTTGTTAATCATTCTGGAGGTATATCTAACGCGAATTGTGAACTATGTCCTGAAGGAACAGACCTTCAAGGACATGCAGGCCATCGGGCATGCTTTTGTAAGAAACAATACGCCCGAATCAATCGTTTCGAGGGTTGCTCTCTCTGCCAGGAGGAAGGTCTTAATTGTTCCAAAGATTTTAAAACGTTACAACCTGGATATTACTGGAACTGGTCTTTTCCAGGTGCTAACATTTCTGAATATTCCAATTTTGTGTTTCACCTGGAGAACGATTCCTTATTATATGACAATTCGAGTAGTCAATACCTTTGCAAAATACCAAAAGTCCATCAATGTCCGGAACCGCACAGTTGCGAGAACAAGAACAGTTTCACAGCTAGAGGAATTCAAGGAAATTGCAAAGATGGTTATCGAGGTTGGTTGTGTAGCAAATGCCAGGAAGGGTTTTACTCTATCTTAAATACCTGCGTACCGTGTCCTGACAAGCAATGGATCTTTATGGAGATGGTAGCTATAATTTTGTTCGGGTTTGGTGCCTGTGTTTTCGTTTATTGGCAAAGCAAAAAAAAAGAGCACAACAAATCTGGACAAAGATCCCTTATCGATAAAATATCGTCACAAGCGAAAATTGTCCTTGGATTCTATCAAGTCGTTGGAGAACTCTTTGAATCTTTTCACGATATAACTTGGGCTGGACCACTTGAATTTATAGGACAAGTCATCTCTTTCCTAAAAGTTAGCGTTCTTCGTGTTATCATTCGACCACATTGCTTCAGTGAAAAGTTGCACCTGAATGCTAAGGTCCAATTTATAATCAGCATGTCCTTTCCAATCGCATTACTTACCATTTTGTGTTTTTTGTATCAGTTTTGGAAGATTTATCTGAAGTACAGAAGTCCTGTTACCAGAATTGCAAAGCAAACAAAACTGAAAGAGAAACTGTTCACTTTTGCTGTTATTTTAATCTTCGTGACGTATCCACCAACTTGCGATGCGGTGTTTAAGCTTTATCCTGGTGCCTGCGAGACATTTTATATATTTGAAAACGAAACTGACATAAACATCACGCTCCTTCGATCAGATTTTGATCTTGAATGTAACACTCTACAAATATACCAAATACTTGCCTATGTTGCAACAGGAGTTTACGTAGTAGCATTCCCAAGTGTTCTTCTGCTCTTACTGAAACATTCCCAGAGGAATGGTACCAAAAAGTTTCATGATTATCCACCCGATACAAGTCCAGTGCCTAGCATCACCCATGACGAAAGCTCTCCACTTATCAATGGAGATTGTGATCAAGTTGTAATAATGCCGGTCTGGTTGAAGTTTCTTTGTGAAAACTACAAACCTCAGTTCTGGTACTGGGAGATAATTGAATTAGCCCGAAAAGTAGCACAAACGGTGCTTGTGACCCTCCTTGGATGGGAGGATGCCCTGACTAAGCTGCTAACTATTGGTACATCTGTCCTTTTCCTCACTCTCCATGCAAAGCTCTCACCAATGACCAGTCAATTTGAACAGAGGTTGCAGGTACGTGGTTGACAACTCAACTGGCTCATTGCAGAAAACTTTTGTGACTAAAATTTGCCTCCAGCTATATTTTTACTCCCCTTGACGGAATAAATAATAAAGACTATGTTTAAAAAATCACTCATCCAACATTATTCAAGTGTTTTCTGATATAAAAATCTACCGCTGTACTTCCTTCATTTCCAGATGTTTTCTCTCACTGCAATATTCATCAACGTACTGGTTGCGTCTGTACCTACGCCCCATGAATACACATCACCAATATCAACAGTTCTAATACTTATGAATATGATAATAATGTTTGTTATTGTAGGTAAGCCAGTTCTTTTATTGATTGAAATCCATCTCATTTATTTTAATGTTTTGTTAGTATTTTTAAACCAGCCTCTCCGTCTCTCTTCACCCTTCTGTTTTAAAGAGAGAGTGAACATGAAACGATTTTAACTAGAGCAAAAATGGTGTCAAACATTAAATATGTGTATTTCAAAATAACATTCATAGACTGGCGACTTCCATAATCTGTATTCTTTTAACAATCATTTTAATATGCAATCCGGTAAAAAATATAAAAATATAAACACAAACTTTACAATAAAGGTAGGCATGTAAAATACAAAACGCATATTCAAACCATAAGATGCTTTATGTTACTTTTCAATACTTATTTCATACAGGCGAAGTGACTTTCTTCATTGCTCGTTTCCTACGAAGGAAGCTACAACAGAGAAAAACAATATGAAAAGGACATTTTTAGTGAGAAAAACATACCTTTTTCAAACCGTTCTTCGAGCTTCAAGCAAAGTTGCATATAACCATTTAATGTCATTTTTTAATTTATCAAGCTTTTCATTTATGAACATTCAACTAATAAAAGAATCGTCGTTGATTTTAATTAAATTTTCATCCATTACCTCATATTGAAAATATATCAATCTCTTTTTAGAATTTAAATTGTTGTTAAAAAAGAAAAAAATTGCTGAGTAATGTGTTAGAGACATTCGTTAAAGAGTATTAGAGATGACTGTAGATGTTTAAAAGTCATACCAACCTTTTTAAAAAGAAAAAAAAAAGAACGAAATTATTTTATCTCGTTAAAAGGGTTCTCCCTAAACGTAGTTAGATGAAAAGGAAATGCAAGGTGTTACCGCTGAATTCCCAACAGGTAACAAGGAGACCCTGATGGGAATTGTCACAGTCCACAGCACTAATGGTTACTAAAATATGAGATAAGATATGAACTTGCCTGAAAAACGAACGGCAATTATCATTTTCATTTCATTTATTGTTTCATTTCACAGCAACATGTCGTACATTTCGTCACTTCCACAAAATATATATTTCCCAAAGATCGCTTCACGGCTAAAACTAAGCCTCAGTGATCGAGTGAAAGTTGTGAAAATTAAAGGACAACTCAGTGTTCTTCACAAGAGGTTATTTCATTTGATATCTCCTTTGTCATAGCAGGAGACAAATTTTTCCCCGACTGTTTCCATCACGGTTTTCTTATGTTGAAGTTAAGATATTTTTTGAGCCGAAGCAATAGAAACCGGTCTAGTCTGGTCATTAGGAGCAATAAAAATAATAAACTCCGGCAAAAGTTCGCTCTAAAAAAAAAAGCCCCGCAAGCCTTTCGATGAAATCACGTCGATGATTTCAGGCCTTTCCTTTAAATTTCAAAGGTTCATCTACTCCCAGTGTAAAGTCAGATAGCGCACCGCCTACCCTTACGTGACTTCGGTCCGACTGTAAGCAGGGCCCTGCCCGTATACACGTGGACTTAATATGTCATTATGCCCTAGCACAAGCAGAGAAGGAATTTGGAAAATATTGTTGATTAAAGTCTAACTCAGGTCAAAAATTGAAAAACATACAAAACAGCATGTAAAATAAATGCTTAGAGTACAATTGCAATCTTAATTGAATAATATTGAGTCGTGAAGTAAAATGTTGAAATATATTCACTAAAACAATGTAGTCCCATGCACAATAATTGTTTACTTTTTTGTTGTACATAAACATTAACTGCTTTGGTGACCTTTGAAAATTAGAAAATGTTTTTTTGACCTTGAACACTTTCTGTTTGCTTGCAAAGTATGTTGCACAGAGAGAGCCTGTTAAATAACATCACCTCATTAAAGTAAGAGCGCTATCACATCTTGGTACAGGATGCAGTAATTTTCAGGAAAACAAAGTAATTTAAGTAGTAAAACGATTACATTACAAATTTTTTGCGATGAACCATTTAAATTTGAGTGAATAAACTTCAACATTTCATATCTCGGCTCATAAATGTTCTATGAAGACCGGAGTTGAACTGTAAGAATGCTTTTTAATAGAGCTCAAAATAAATTTGGAATTTCTTGACTTGAGGTACACTTTAGGTCGCTGAGAAATCTTCTCACTGCTTGAACCCTTCATTTCGGTAGCGTTAATTTGCTACGCCTTGTGGCATAGAGAAGGAAACAATCTCAGAAATTTTGATATAATTCATGTCTCTGCTGTCGATTGAGATTAGAACAAGGGAATATTTGTTACATTGTGACATGTCATACCTGACAGATATAAAAGCGCCAGATTTGAATGACACTTAGTCAGTGTTCTTCTGATACCGTATGTGTTTTATTTTTTACGCATATTTTTGACACTCCTGTTTGTTAAAAGGTGAAAAGGAAATAAAATAGTGTGTAAATAATTGTCTTTTATTAGTTCTCTATAAAAAGTTTCATTAATTCAAAACGTTCAGTCTATGACCATTCCCTTCAAGATCTCATCAGCCTACTCCTTGTATGGTGTATATAAACCGGGTTAATATCTAAGTGTAATCTGCAATGACCATTTCGCAGAATGTTCATATAGTGGTAAGGGTAATACTATCTCCTATTTTAAGGAAATTCGGAAATTCTGGGAAGTATAGTTCTTTGTTACAATCGGCACCAGCCTTTACAAATACTTTTCTCGATTTTATAAGAATGATGAAACATTTCATGCTACACATTGTTTTTTTTTCTGTTACATTCTCAGTAAAAGTATATGCTGATTATTTGCTGATTGGATTTATCCGGAAAAAGCTTTACCCAAGCAGTTTTTAAGGCAGTAGCGAAACACTCCACATAAGTAAATGTAAGCCCATCTTGGCCGATGCGTTTAACAATATTTTCCTGTCAATCTTCACATGAGCTCCGTGCCAGATGAAATCAAAGATTATGCAGTGAACATTACACAAAAAAATCTTTAGATGGATTTGGAAGAATCAGCAAGCGATAAAGTAATTGACTCATTGACTTATAGCCAAGGACTTAACTATAATATTTCGGCCAACTTATCACTGTACTTAGTAAAAGTAAATGTTGATTATTCCAACATGTCACTGGCTGCATATTAAACTCAAAACGGATCCTAATTGCATTGAGCCTCGGTGCTTGGTGCTCAGCAAAAGCGTTGGAGTAGGGAAAACAAGATAGTGAGTAACAAAAGTAAAAAGAAAATGTGGCTGGCCTGACTTGAACTGATTTGTTAGAAATTGATTAGAATCATAAAGTCTTATCTAACTAATTGACTGACTGACTGATTGATTTATTCACTGACTGACTGACTTATAGACTGACTGACTGAATAACTTACAGACTGAGCAATTTTGGAACGACCTGGCGGGTCCTGGGTATGACGTAAAATTAAATTCAGGTGGGCTGGGGAGGTCGTGTGTGCCGAGAAGTTTGTCCCCGACCATCGCCTATAAGATGCGCACGTTAGAAGGTTATTACTCATTCCATGACTAGCGGGTTGTCGGTGCCACAAAACCGAGCAAGTCCCTCAATGGTTGTCCCCTTGTGGGCTGGGGGTTGGAGAATATATCCACAGTATTCCCTGCCTGTCGTAGAAGCTCTTAAATGGGAAGACTTGACATGGGAAGGCTTCATTCATTATCTGCTTTGCATTGGTCACTATTTTTATGAGGAATTTTACAGCCTATTCCCTAACCCGAACAAAGAATACAATCGATACAATACAACGGTAAAAGCCAATCAAGAAACACCTTGTTAAACAGTGCCCAACCACCCGTGAATGGGTATGGCCAGAAGAAACTAAAATATGCGAAGTGACGAGATAATTTATAAGAAGTAAACATGAAAACAGAAATATTATTTAAAACAGATGAGCGCGAAGAAAACAGTTTTAAAACAATATCTGAGACTTTAAATTGTATACACACTTCCTAAAATATTTTGAGTATTATTGTCCATAAAATGAAAAATCACACTTTCTTCAAGTGTTTCAGGATCGTTTTCCATTAAAATATGGAAGGGTATAGAACACTCTAACCTGTAGTATGGTTCTTTCTTCCAAGCAATTTTCGTAAATGCATTCTCGAAAAGGTGTTCATAGGAAAAGAGGTTTTTTAAACACTGTTTTCCCCCTCCCCATTTTGTACACGTGTTTACATGGTAAACACGCATATCTTATTTATTAACATTTCGTTTTAAGACACGTACAATAAAAGAGTTCGGTAATTCGTTGCTGCATGGAATTGTGGGTCACATCGTGGGCTGTTCAAACCGAGCTTAACACGTAGCGTACAGCCTTTTCTTGTTTTCGTCATTACGTGCATACAACACTACGTGTCTAGCCAACTCGAATGAAAAGAGGGGTCTCATTGCTACTTTACGGCTGATTTAAATGCAAATTTTTAGACACACCCACAAAAAATAAACACTTTAGTCACAAACCACTGCTTAAAACATCACTTGAGATCTCTGCTCACATAATGGATGGATTAAAAAAGATTTCACGCATATGCATAACCACCAAAACGAATTACCAATCTTGCTTATTGTGACGTTACCAGATGGGGCAATCTTTGTTTCCGGAAGCCAAAGTTTGCCAATGGGAGTATCATGAAGCAGAAACGACTGGCAAAATGAATATATAATACAACCTACCCCAGCTGAAAGTACACATATTGCAACAAATAAACTCATTGTTTACGTTCGATCGTAGCAAGCTTCAAGGTCGAAAATCATGACATTTACATGCTAATAGACGGGGGAGGGGGGGGGGGATCTATGAACTATCATCTAGTCAGCAGGGAAGCTCATCTTCACTACTGCTTGGAAAAATAACCCTACCAAATAAAAAGGGGGACGCTCTAGAATCTTTTATTTCTTTTTTCTTTTTTTCTTTTTCCGGGGGGGGGGGGACTTGAAATGAAAGGACACATCTGCTTTTCTAAGAATCAGCAATGTCAGGCTGATGACCATGACAATACTTACAGTACCATATTTCTATGATACCTCTAACGTTTAGGCATAGAAACCATTCCTCTTATGCTCAGGCATTTTCGTTAAAATACAACTACCTGTCCGGTTCCTCCGTAGGGAAAACACCGTCAATGCCATTACTCATTAAAAAATGCAACCAAAAATGATTCGTTTAACTTTCAATGTATTGACTCATCCGTCAACTCAATGTAGCCTAGGCTACCATGAATGTCACTTGCTGCATGAGTCTCCCAGTTATACACGCAACTATGAACCTATGTGATTTGGAGACCTAGACGATAGACTTACAAAACAGAAGGAAATCTGTGTAAACACAAAAAATGTGTCCAGTGGTGTTGCCAGAGGTTTGCCTGTCACTATTACAGTATTGGGCACATTTTACCTACCCTAGGGGTACGAAAAGCGCTACGATATTTTCTTTTTTAAACAAATACTTGAAAAAATGGATCTTACATAACACAAAATTTGGGCATGGTCGGTCAATGCTTGCTAAGAGCGGCGACCATTTGTGTGTTAATTAAACCGCATTTCTCCGGCACCGAATGATTCAGTATCAGAAAATTTGACACTTGTTTCCTGAAAACTATGATCACGTACGTACACTGTAACTCTAAGTTTGTTTATCTCAATAATTGGGTAACTTTGACACATGCCTATGTTCCACCTCGCTCGTTAAAACACTTAATATAAACTTTTGAGTTCGTTCGCTGGTAAGGAGTTGCGTGTCGCAATCAGTAAATACGCTCGCGCGATTTATGACTTATCGATTGGTAATCTATTGGTCAGGTTTTTATATTTATGGCAGTTTTGGATATCTTACGGTAATGAAGAAAGGATCGTCACCAATATTAGGGAATTAGTAACGTTTTGTTTTTTCTTGTGTTTCTTTTTTCCTTTTTTCGTCAGTTGAAGTAAACATAAAAATGTATTTATCCTTTTTATCGCCTCTTTGAACCAACCCGTTGGACACTGGACGTTAAAACTCCAGTTAACTCGATCAAACCTGTTCGCAAATTTGAAAGTGAAAATGGATTCGCAGTAATCTAGTGCAATGGTTTTATGAAGCTATGAAGAAACAAAGAGAGAGAGAGAGAGAGAGAGAGAGAGAGAGAGAGAGAGTGCGACGAGTTTGCGTGCACCTAATCTTTGGTAAAGCTGAAATTGGATTGGTTGCTATCAAACAATACTTGTTTGTGTTTTAAAGAATCTGCAACATAAAGCTCATGCACAGTTAAGGATTTTTCAGCAACAGGCTAACAGCTCACATATTTCAGAACATTTCAGAAAAATACATAAGCAAATGATTATATACCAGCTGGAAAGCATTGTTCCGACCGTGGTAAGTAAGATATAGTTTGAACTTTGTGAGTAGAACACAGGAAGAAATTGCAGAGTAAGGATAGTAAAAACCATAGTATAAAGGTGGCCATTTTAATTAAAAATACTCCACTGAAAAAATTTAGCGAGAAGATTTGTCGTTTCAACAGTTTTTTGAATGCAACATTAGATATTTACCGTAATCAAAGACAGAAGCAACTTTTCATACTCATGCTTAGGGACAATTTGGTAATTTTGTGGGGATCAGAATGAAGTGACCAAAATTTTAGTCAGCCAATAGAGTTTTCTCAACAAAACAGCAGCACGACAATGTGCCTTCAGTAAAGCAAAAAAAAAAAAAAACACACAAAAATCAGGTACAAAATCAGTCTTTCCATAGTTTTCTATCAAATATGATAAAAGGCAAAAAAAAAAAAAGGATTTTTTAAATGAAATTTCTTCATGTTGTTAATATAACTACGTTATTGGATTTATCAACCCAAACACTCTTTAAAATTCAAATTTGAGCTTCAAAATTAGTAAAACAAACTTTTAAGTTCTTTCGCAAACACTGGATAATTTGAGAAAATCACCGAGCAGTCAGTTTTGTTCGTTGTACAAGATTTTAATTTTTTAAATTTGTCAGCTTCCGTGAAAGTGATTGCTTTATCCTACACCATTCAAGTGGTCATATTGTCTTTCTGTCTAGGCATAGAGTGATGACGAAGGTGAAGATGCAATATAAGTTTTTAGTACATAGCTCGCTCTAAAATGACGAAGCGCCAACTGATGTTGGCTAGATAATCTAAGGCCAGACCAGTGGCGGAGCTAGGGATTTCGGTCAGAGGGGGCAAAAATGATCTACAGGGGCGCTTCGAAGGATTAAATACCCTTAGCCTCAGCACGATCGAAGCCACGGCTTTTCAGACTTTTCATTTGATTTTCCGCACCTGAGTAGAAGACTACTTTGCCATTTCTCATCAGCAAGTTTTTCTGTTATAACATGTTTAAATTTTCTATCCATGGGCCTCCGCAGAAGAAAATTCGGGGGTGGGGACAAAATTCTTTTAGGGGAAAAGCTCCGCGCCACCATTAGTTGGCCCGGAGCGCAAGAAAATTTTGGCCCAAAATGCCTCTCAAATCGCTGTAAATGGCATTTCTTACAAAGACTATTTACCGCATATAAATAGGGAAAACACTGAGTGAACTGTTAAGAAATGTTGATTTAACTTTTCTTCGTCCTTTTCTTTATGTTTAATTCATCGTTTCTTCAGAATTTTCCGGGGGAGGGCAAGTCCCCCCTTGCCCCTGCCTGCGGATACCCAAGTTTCTATCCCTCTCTTTAACATTCTAGTATGGAGGCGGTCATTATATTTTGTGTTATTGTCAGGTCTTGATTTAAGATTTTAATATAATAATGGACTACTTTTTGAAGATAAAGATTAAACCTTCTAGAGCCAAATAAAAAGCAATCTTACGGGGGGGGGGGGGTGGTTATGGAAATTAATCACCGTTAGGTGTACATTTTTGGTATATGGAAATCAAGATAAGCACACAAAAAAACATTAATTGACGTATTTTACATCATGTGACCACTCTGAAATAGCCATTTATTAAGTACATTGCAAGAAATAGTCAAGACAAAATGTCTGCTTGGCTCTCTAGATACCAAATTCATAATAAATAAAAGTAGCCTAAACTTAGGCCTATTAGATGCAATTTTCTGGCTTTTGAGACCACGAAAGTACAGAAGTAAGCATTTTCATTGGATTATCGTGCAGTGTCAGAAATGATCACTTGAAGAAAAGCATTTAAACCATTACCACTATGATAACAGTTTAATTTTATTTTAACCCGAATGTTCTCTTCATCTTCTTCATCTTTTATTGGCCGGAAAGGTGAATTTAATGTCAGTCTGTGTATTTTGTAAGCTTATAATCACGCTTGGTGTGGAAGCAATTAACTTTTTTTTATTTTTTTTTTTTATTGTTCTTCTCGGTCTATGATATGAAAAAAACAACGATGCGTGTTATTACAGTTATAACAATATTGAACATAAAACAAACAACAACAACAACAACAAAAAAAAAAAAAAAAAAAAACAGGGGAAAACGAATGGGTAACGTAATATTAAAATCAAGATGAAGGCTATAAAACCATGGAAGCAATTAACCAAGCACAGCGACAACATTCATTAGTGCGTACTAACTACAGTTACTGGTGGCTGTTTGAGCATTTTGTTATCTGGGCCTTAAAGCAACGCTATTTAATTATGTCATTTGCCAATAATGATGCAAGATTAAAGTTTGTTAAAAACCTAAAAAGGGCGCCTACAGACGATTTTGGTCCATGAAGGGGGGAGGGCAACTGCCCCTCTGACCATATGGCCACTGGGCCAGACCCTTAATAAAAATCCTGCGCCTGAACTTTTAACTATGTAAGAAAGAAGAAGTTCAAAATACTGAAGGAGGAAGAAAGTATCTTTCTCTCATTGTTACGGGTGTAGTGGGTGTAAGGTGTACTTATCTGCTATTTTCAAAAATGTTGACGTTCATAGTTAGTGGTTGAAACTGAACAAGCAAACTATACCCCGATGAGCTCAAGCGAAGACTGCCTAGGCTTCTTCGTTCTTCTGCACCATGATTATGTATCTAAAATAGTACATTACAGTGCCGTAACCACGGGGTGGATGTGAGGGTTGAACCCCCCCCCCCCAACCCAAGCTTGACACCCAAAAACCAACTAAAACAGCGGTTTTTTCTTTCCCCCTTCAAACTTTCCCCTAATGCAGTGCTGAACCCTCGTGACAGAATTCTGGCTACGCTACTGATACATTACGACACTTCTTTGACAGTATTGTGTTATGATATTACTTTGATGGACAGTTAAAACTGTCGGTCTCAACAAAGGTTCATATTCAGAGCATATTGTTTGTTGTCTTTAGCCCAAAATTTACTGTCTTCATAAGCAAAGGGCATCATACCAATTAACAGTTTGACAATTTTGTACTGACATCATCTTTGATGTTGGGAGAATGATTTGTATATTAATTTTTACATGATTCAAAGCATCTATTTTAAACCTGAAATAGGTCTACGTTTCTAATGAATTGTTCTCTTTAAAAGTCTTCTTGAAATGCCAAGTTTCCAGTCATTGCCAAAGCTTGTTAATGAAGTCAAAAGACCGAAAAACAACGACCCTGGTCAACGTCACGAGTTGGTTACTATAAAAGAGACAAACTGAATATGCTTCACAGTATTGCTAGTTTTCTAACTTCTAACTACATTTGCAGGAGTCACAGATTCAATCTGTTTATCAATCTGTTTTCTTTCCCAAGATTGGGTGCTCCAAAAGTCGCAAATTCGACTGGTCAGTTAGGTAGATGAGACAACAAGAATGAAATATTGTCAGCAGGTAAAGCTGAAGTAAAGAAGGCTTACAATTAATACCTTTCAAAACGCTAGTGCAGGGATCATGTCAAACAGTCTTCAAAAGGTCACTTTCCTTGATAAAACTCGAAATGATGGAACAGTCTGTGTGCTCCAATACGGTCTTCAGGTTTGGCGCAAAGTAATATTTCTGACAAATATGGAAGTATTTTTGACCTCCAGCCCTGATCAAATTTAAGTCGCCTCGCCGCTCCCTGCGGTACTTAAATCACTAGCCTTGGTTTTTACATAGAACAATTTGTTCTTGGGGAAAGAATATCTCAGTGCCTGCATTTTTTTTATATATAGCAACGAAGGAGCATGTGTAGATCCTTCAAGTCCATCTCTTAAATTTCTTTAGCTAGTGCCTCTTTTTTTACACATTCGACGAAAGCTTCTTCTTTCCGAATGGAATTTTACCTAAGTTGCTACTCCTGCCTGTTATACCTTAGTCTAAATATATTCGGCACAATAGGATCAGAATCGCAAAAATACTTATTTCAGAGCACATCTTGTAACTGGAAGAAAAAATTCAATCAAGTTTTTTAACCAATACGAGAATGTGCCATGCCATTTCTGACGTAGATGTTAAAAATGCAAAACAGCTTAATCAATCCTCATGTATTTGTAAACAAATTTTCAAACAATTTCACTGGATTACACTTTAGGTTTTACAATTGTAGTCCGTCTGGACAGGCCTCAAAATGTGCTTAAAAAGCGACTTTCGGCGCACCCTTCTAGTACCAAGGTTTATTAGTTGATAATGATAGAGGAACGTCTGGAGAATATTTTTCGACAATATAAGATGAAGCACATGCGTTATTTTGCAAGACAACAACAAACAAATGACGTCACTATAAACGATGTTTGAGATTTTTTCTGAAGAAAATTGCCTTCCTGTCAACATGTTTTAGTTATTAAACATAAATGACATACTAACTTCCTGTTAACTGTCCCATGTTGGACATTCAAGATATACAATAAACAAAATTTAATATGAAGTCCTGATGTTCAAAGTCACCATTAAAGTGGCTGTAAAGAGCCACATGAAATTGTTACAGTATTTGGCTATCCAAGACATATGAGACGCCCCTCACAACATACTATTTTCAATCTGCTGATGCCAAGACAACACAGATTCCCTCAAGCATGGTTATCACTAACATTTAAGAGTGGAATTGTTTTCAAACAGGGGGTAGTGGGGAGCCACAAGTGTCGTGCAATCCTGAATTCTCTCCATATATGCATGATCAAGGCAAAACTTCCAAAGAGGGCAATGTCGAAGGGGCAAGGGGTCTTTTTGTGCAAAATTGTCCACCCTACATTACAAAAGGCAATGGGAACAGCTCAGGTACATGTCATTAGAGGGGTGTTTGTGCTTTGGTAGATATCCAGAATGTGTCCTATGCCTTTTTTGGAGAAAAACCTATGAGCTCCAGATGCAAATGTGGCATTATTTGTCTCTCAAACATAAACTAGAAAATGTGGTTACGAAAATCGTAACCACTACTGCCCATGATTGTTTCTGTGTCATACTTATTTTGGTAAAAAAGCTTAGAATATCGTCCTTTCACGTTTGTAGGCTGATGTGATACCTGAATATAATCAATGCAGTACTGTGTTGGCTGCTTGTTGTAGATATCAATCGTTGTTACTTTCGACTGGCAACTTCTCGTGATACACATGAATGATGCAGGACTACACTATTTCTCATAATGCTTATCAGGCTAATTGAAGAATCACCACCAATAGGTTATCCTGCAATGCCGATGTAACGGCAGTCTAGTGATCAACCGGAAGTCGTAAAGTATGCCCACAGTGCTCACAGCGGCACTGCAGACGTTCGGTTTTACCAGTAAACGTCCCCTTTTTATTGTTTCGTGATGGTGTCCGGGTGGTTTTGTAAAATTACCGCCACTATGTCCGGATTTCATGTATTTCTCACATGATCTGACAGGCTTTCTCTTATTTTGCTTCAATCAATTTAGATGAAACTCTAGTAAAAGCAACAAATATTGTACCATTTTGCATTTCCACCCCTCCCCTCCTCTTAGACCATGGGCGGCGGAAGCGGGGGGGGGGGAGCTGGCCCCCAATAATTTTTTTATGAGATTTTTTTAGGGGGGTGCCTCCCAATAACTGAACGTCGCAAAATAAATTTTTCAAAAGTAATTAAACAAATTTAATTTGCTTTTATTACATTTCGGCTATTCCTTGGCTCAAAAATTACTTTTCAGAGTGCAAAAGTTACAACTCTTCCAGGGGCTTCGCCCCCTGGACCCCCACATTAACGATAACCTGTAGGAGAGTTTAATTTCGTCCTTTAAACAGTTGCAGGGAATTCTGCAATTGTGCCCCACTCTTAATTTCGGAATAAATTCAGGTAAACTGTGACAAGCTTCATATCTTCGGGATCTCATGACTTTTTACTCGTAGGGTTTCAGGATGGATAATTTTCTAACAGATTTGGAGTGGCTAAAATTGGCTACCTTGGTGTGGATTAAAGTTTGCTTCTAGCATCTGGCATGTTTCTACCTCTGGTAGGAATTTTTTTCAATTCCTGGGGATGCACAAAATCGTTCCAGAATCACACTTGGTGTGGTGGGTAGAATAATTGGGTCTATTAGCTCATAAAGCTATGACCGTTACTTCACAAATAATCACAACACATACAATGCCCGAAATTTTCGAATATCCAAATCCTTTCAAGCATTTGCCCGAAAGGCTAAGAGATAAAAAATCGCGACACATTTGGGAAGCCTGTGGCTTAAAAGAAACAATTGTTCTTGAGACTGTAAATCTTGTGTAACACAATACCCGAAATGGCCAATAAATTTCAAATGTTTGCCGAAAAGCAGAAGACGCTATATTTAAAGTACAATTTTCAGGGAAAATAAAAAAGATTTGCGACACATTTGGGTAGAATGTGAAAAAAAAGTTTTCATTATCCCAACTTCACACAGTAGTCTTGCAAAAATTTTCCCGAAATGGTTACATATTCGTGCAAAGGTTAAAAAATGCTGGGACGTTTTCAATTGCCAAATTAATTCAACGGATTGACAGGAGGGTATTCAGGTGCCCAAAAGTTTGCCATCCATCCTGCTCTAGAGCGAAATTCGGGCAATGGTTATGAGAATCGGGTAATTTGTTTTTCGATACTTAAATGATGCAGGGTGAGAATGTCTTCCCGTAAGTCTGCTTGCAAATTCATTTCAACACACCTTGTAACAACGCGACAATTCTCTCAATAAGTGTTCATAACAGAAGAAAAATCATCAACTTCATTTCATCCAATGGTAGTGGTACATTTTATCTGATTCTTCTGATCAAAATAGCGACTGCTAAGATCCCCAAAGGCCTATTATTTCAAAAGTTAAATAATACATAGTCGGCAGTTCGGGCACACAATTTTTTTTCAATATATATTGAATTTACCCAGAGTCGCAATCGAGAAAAATTCATTACAATGTTTTCAATTCCGGTTTGTAGTTTCGTCCTAAATAAGCTGGACCATTTCTTCGATTGGTAGTGATATATTGTATCTGGTAATTTTCTGATCAAATAGCGAGTGCTAAGATCCCCCTACAAGCCTAGGATATGTCATTTAAGACTGTCTCAGGGGGCCGATTTTTCAAAATTTTTCTGTTCGCTTCGCGCCAACCAGTGGTGAAGCTCCGCGCAGATAGTCTTCCTAGCAGCATTTTAGTTTCAAGTGAACATTTTGTGTGTAAACAGAACCTCGACTTAGCGACTTCTAAGACCCCCTTTAAGCGTAGGAACTGACATTTTTGACTGTCTGAAGTGATCAGATTTTCAAAATTTCCCGTACGTTTCGCCTCAACTTATGGTGGTGCTCCAACTAGACCGCTTCATAGCAGAACTTGAGTTTCAAGTGATAACTTTTTACAAAAGGAAACTCAAAATAGCGACTGCTAAGATCCCCATATAAGCCCGGGAATTGCCATTTTCAACTGTCTGAGGTGTCGGATATTTAAAAATGTTTTGTACGCTTCGCGCCAACTAATGGTGGCGCTCCGCTTAGTCTTTCTGGCTGAATTTTTGTTTGGAACGAACGAACGTTTATCTGCAAATGAAACTTAAACAAAAAGCGACTGCTTGGATCCCCTATACAAGCCTGGGAAAAGTCATTTTTGACTGTCTGAGAGGTACGAATTTTCAAATTTTCTGGACGCTCCCAGCCAACTAGTGGTGGCGCTCCGCTTTGACTGTCTTGCGGGCAGAATTCCATTTTTCGGGCAAAATCTTCTGCTCCAAAAATGAAATGCTTTCCTACACCTCTAGAAATACCTTACTCAGGCGTGCACTGGAACAGCTGCTCGCAACATTCAGCAGGATTCCGGATTTGCGATCCTAGTAAACATAGTCCAGTGTAGTAATGAACTGAGCTAATCAGTATCTCAAAAGTGTGTTTTAATCTTAGAAAAATCACAAATTTTTCTCACCACAATTCGCGACAAATATACCTGGCAAATGCCATTTCCAGCCATCTGAGAGGTTTTAAAATCCCACATTTTCTTTGGACGCCCCTCGCCAACTGATGGTGGCGCTACGCTTAGATATTAAAGTCCAGCCACCCCTACAAAAGTATCCAGCCTCCCCCAAGACCCTAACAGGGCTTTGCCCCCCGAACCTCACCAGGAGCCCATAAGCGGACCCTGGACCCCACGCAGATGGGGTTTTGTGCTTCGCGCAAAACCGGACGCCTTACGGCGTCACCATAATGTCGGCTGCCGAACACCTGTGGTCCCCCAATAAAAAACACCTTCCGCCGCCTATATAGACCCATCACCAGGGTGGCGATGTATGTCCTCCTTGCGAGAAAATAAATAGGCCTATGGTAACCCTAAGTGCAAACAAAAAGAACAGTATCGACCCCTATTCTAATTCTGAGAATGACCATCATTCTGAGAATGATAATATACACAAGCAGCATTGGGCCTTTGGGCGTATGTTATACCCATGGACTTCCTATACATGGACAGAGGATCATGGGGAAATTGGTCGCCACCGTTCGAACCAAAATGATGTAGCAGGATGTCACCGACTGCTTGACCCTGAAAAAGCTATGTATGACCAGGGGGTTGTCTGAAAACTCCCTGATATAACTTAACTCAGACTTCCTTTATACAGTACATTGACAGAGCAGACTGCACTAACATCCTGTGTGTAGAGTGCCGCTACCGAACTAGTGATTAAGATGGCTGACTGTTATGGTTTTGTGCCTAGAGAAGGATAAGTTCTGATTACTTTGCAAGAAACACCTAGCAATTGGCAAGCTTATTTTAAGTCTTACGTAATTGCTTCCAAGAGAGAAATATAACAAGAGAGCTTACATCACATTCTAAAATTAAACCTAGGCCCAAATGCGTACATAAATGTCATGTTCTCCGACGGCGAACTAAAAGCACTTGCGAGATACGACAGTACTTTACAGTGTGTGCCACAATACTACAATGCTCTTTAATAGTTTGTTAGCGCTAGCGTTTAGCGACACGTGTGCGCGATACAGCATGATGTAATGGTTGCGGTAAAAAATTAAGAACTGCGAAATTTTTTGCAACCTAAGTGGACTAGGACCTCGGTGAAGTGGTAATAATAGACCTCCAGCAGTAGGTTTGGAAACTTGATATACCTCAGTTGAACAATAGATTACTGAGGTTAGAAAATCAACTTTTTTACCGCAATAGAAACAGCATGAGTTACAATGCTGCCGTTGTGTGATGAGCCAGTACATACGAACTTGACTTACTTAAGTATTCTTTTACAAAACAATAAAATACATATATGCCAAAATAAAACCCGCTCATTTTAGGCCATATCGTAACCACAATTGACCAGGAAGTCTACATGACTCACTCTACATAATGAGTTCCATTGTAGAAGAAACCATTCACTGAAAATCAAGAAACATTGAACGAAAGAACTGTCCAACGAAAATGAAAAGCGTGCCTAAGGTACTGTCCATGACGTCATGAACAGTACAAAGAGTTTAGAGTGATCACTCTCCCCACTTCTGTAAATGTTTTACTTTTCATGTTTGGTCATGAGGAATCAAATCCCATGGAACTACTTCGTTGGTTATGCCTAGCTGGATTACACCAACTGATTTGCAAAACTCCCAAAACAAGCTTAAATTTGTGAAAGACTGGCCAAGAAATGAGATACTGCCTCTAAAAGTAAGTAAGAAATGTTGGGTTGGTTTTGGGGATCTGTCAGGACAAGCATTACCTCAAAGTTTAACGTCCATGTCGATACTGTTCTCTTGCTACTCCAGTTGTCATAATTTAGAGGCTAGAAATAATGATGGACACATGACTCTACTGTGCATCGACTTGAAAAAATCTTGTGACATAGATATGGGCTTTGGCTGACCATCTTGGTGAGATTAACTGCCACTTTCATGGGAATGACCTGTGCTTTTTTAACGTTAACTTGATATTATGTCATATAGTTTGGTGTAAGGGTATTAACTGTTCCTCCATGTAACAAAGGTCGCTATTTCCCACACTTTTTCACACAAAGACTATTGTTTTGCCTACAGCCCCTATGGATACAAGAAAAACAATAACTCAGCTCAGACCTGTTGCTTAAGAAAACAGTCCCCCCATTCTTCAATTTGACAGTCTTAATGCATTCACAAACATTTACTTCTTAGTTCTTTCTTCAATAAGTATATAAAGTATGAAAATGTATTTTAAAAAACACCACTGACAGTGACCATTTAACTTCAGCACAGGGCCACATTTTGTTTCTGCATTCTAGGAAAAATAATATTATCTACTCATTATTCTCTTCTAAAATTTCTATTTCAAAAGAACCACTGCTTTGAAAAAAAATTAAAGTATCAAAGGTCAACAAAGTTTCTCCAGACAGTCCAAACAAAAGTGGTTTTCTATTTTAAAGAGTGAAATAAAAATTTACCTCACAAAACTGCAGCTGCTCATGCCGGAATCTTGGTGTCAAATGCAACCCAATCATTAAGGTTATAGTTCATTTTTTTGAGTTCAGCTAACACTTTCACAATAACTATGTTCAAAATTGGTAAAACAGTTCAAAGTGAATTGGGTTGTTTATAAAAAATTAAATATTGCAAGTAATAAGTTAGGGTAATAAAAACTGTTGCACGGCCACATTCTTTTACAGTCTTAGTTTGATCAGGGAGCTGTTGGTATTTAATAGCAGCTCACTGGTTTGATTAGCTTGAGTGGAACGATGATATGAGATACAAAGGAGGTGAAGACTACCAGTTTCCAGCTGCCCCCACAACCATCCCATCTAGTTGTGAAGCTACTGTTTGCACCTCAGATGAGCCTGTTAATGTGTTTGACTTTGCCTTCAGGGAAGTACCATAAATTAGGAAAGGGCCCACATGCATGTCATATGCAGTTACGTTAGGCACCGACTTCATATTAGTAAAGGAATCACTGGCTATAATGTAGTTTTAACCATTAACCGTTGTTTGGGTCCTTTTTTTTTTTAGACCCAGACGGAGAGCGCGGCTGTCACCCATCTTTACTATTTCACGCGGAGCTCGAAACTGAGAGTAGCTATACCGGAAAATTCGGCCACAACAACGAAAGAGACAATAGCTTAAGGTCACGGGGTCAATGGCCTACGGAAGCTGATGCGGGGCGTGCTACGTCCGCTTTTCCGCCCACTCCCGAGGCGCGCAAAATATGCCCCGATTGGAGCACAACGGTTAAGGGTTAACTGTTCATGGTGTCAGCATTGATCACTGAATATGTGCCCTGAAAACACAGCCACAGTCTAACATAACGTAGGCTAACTCGTTAGCGGGCAAAAAAGAGTCAAGGCCTCATAAGATACCCTGAAGCTTCGACAAAAAAAAAGGAAAAAAAAAAACAAAAAAAAACAACAACCAAACCACAACTGAACTGTATCCACTCCGGTGTCATTTCTACCACAGCCATGAAAGATTTCGTTTTCGCCCCTGGCTCTTTGCCAGAGAGTCGGGGGACTTTTGAAAAAAAAAAAAAGAAATATTTTGGTCATAGTCAAATGTTGACCTTGAAGCAAAGGACATGTGGAAAGTTAATAAAATACAGCAAGATGCTTCTTCGGCTTTTTACAATGTCTTTGAACAGCTATAAAACATAGGAGGTCTACAACTAATCCGTAGGTACCTGGAACACGTCCCCATAACTCTTCTCAGATTTAAGATGTGGTTTAAATGTGATAATAGGGCAGCTCCTCACCCTAGGTGGGTGGCTCTCCTCTGAACTGGCTCTAAAAGAAAATTGTCCTCTGATAGTTTAGAAGGAACTCCAAGCCTGAGCAACATATAGACTCAAAATGTTGTATGGGGTCAGCTGTCTATACAAATGTAAGAAGACAGTATCCTTAAGTTAACTAAAACTGAAATTTCTCTTTTTCAAGCCAACCCTACAGGACTAGCGCAGCTCTTAGAGCATCGGTACAAATTTCAGGTCATCCCCTAACAGTCCATCACGACAGCTAGCTGCTTTTATAATTCTGACTACTTTCGATCAATAAATTTTGTCTGCGATTTAGATTCAAAGAATATACTACTATCCTAGTTTGTAGTTCTTTGCCTTTGGTAGCAGTAGCACACTCCGTTGTTTTGTTCGTAAAATAATGATAGCAATCGTATTGGGAAGATCGCTGGCATGATTTTTCTTTTCAGTGGCTTTTTGCAACTGACATCGTCGTATTCCTATTCTTTTGCAAATGTAACTTTAGCCTAACTGCTTAGTCTTTGTCTTAAACTAGTGTTAAATGTGTAATACATACATTTTCCAACGTCCGTTTTTCATGATTATGCTAGAAAATAATTCGAAACATCACACTGCATGTAGGTAGGAAAATGTACGTGACATCCATATCGCAGTATTCATGTATACTCAGTGGACTTTCGGTTCTTATTGTCTTGTAAGCTGATTTGATGTTCGCGTTATGCGGTACTGTATATGTATACTGTGTGTGTGCGCACGAAGAAATTTTCTTGTATACAATGGTATTTTCGGTAAAGGTGACGTATCACATGTTCGTTTAGACTATCTTGGTTGGTTCTTTTGCATATATCGCTACTCAAAAGTGATAGGCTAACGACTGCGTGTCTAAAATGAGCGAAGTACAGTAGTTTATCACTAATATGATGTGTACTTTTAAAATAATACTTCCCGAAATATCCAGCACCTCAAAATATAAAAAGCAAGTTAAAATGTACAAGGAGATGAGTTCAAACCTTGGCGCTAAGATGGGTGCAACGAAATTTAACTTTATCGAGAAGGCCCAGACAGAGTGTTGGTGGTGGAATGAAATAAGTAAGTTGATGTGTAACCCTTTGCATTAATCTAATGGGGCATATGACCCTTCACGCATTTGATGGACGTTGAATTCCGTTTTTCTCCATTACATGTGCGGAACATCACGCACGACAGCAAAAAGCGCCACTTTTGAAAGTCTCTGGTAAGTGTTGTCATGGGAACAGGACACGGGAATGCGGTCGCGAATGAGAATTGGAATCACAACCGTAAGCAGTAACCACTCCATTACAAACAGTGGTTACGGGAAGCAGGAGCTATTGTAAAAGCAGACATTAGGATCTCCCTGCAGGGGAGTGGTTTTCTTTTTGAAAAGAAAAAGAAGGCCTGAAAATAGGAGTAAACTAGGTTTCAGTTCCATTGGTTATCAATTTCCTTTAGCATCTGAATTTGAAGAGACATAATGACATAGAATAACGTAGGTACATACTTGTCTCGTTCAATTTTCAGTTCAATCTAGTCAATTTGCTTAACCAGAACATTTTTCAGATATTAACTGCTGAACGTATTTCACCTCTTGCTTCAGATCAGATGTCTGTTATCAACCAGGTCGTACATGATGTTTACCTGTGTGTTTTTCCTCCTTGCGTGCACTGTAGTACGCGGAAATGCTGTTGGTTTGTTAAACACTTTTATAATTGTTGAAAGCAATGTTTTATAATTATTTCTTACCCCTAAAATTCTTCGGAACATTTGTTATGACTACAAAAAGCTTTACACCTTGTCGCTTATTTACTTTTCTTTTTCTTTTAAAAATGATACATTTCATCAGCGTCAGAAAATGATGCATGTGGTGGTGGTGGTATTTGCAATTGTTTCAGCATGAGAACAGGAAGTTATGCAGTGGACTGTTCTATGAATAACCTGGATTCGTTCCCCCAAAACATCCCAAACAACGTGACCAAACTGTGAGTGATTTAAAATGTTAAAACAATAGAAAGCTTCTGCAATATTAATGGGTTGTACGCTTAAAAACAGTGTACGAAAATGAAATATAAATATTTTGGCTGCTTGATTATTATATTTAATCACTTGTATAACTTATTATGGAGCGTGATGGCTTGATATGGCTTGATATTGAGCATGTTTGGGTGTTTTGACCTAGTTAACGTGTACTTTCAATGAAAATTAATTCGATGCGGCTTTATGACATTGGCAACAATATTTTTGTACTTGTAAAAGTGCATCCACCACGGCCCATTTCTACAATTAGTTATAATAATATTATTGCAGTCCGTTACATTTTCGATCATCGTAGAACTAAAGTCACACCTGAACAAGTGGTTCCCCGTTTAGATTTAGCAAGGTTATGGAATAAAGATTTATTGAGAATTCTGTAAATGTTTCTCTTGTTGTGAAACTTCATGACAGAACGTAACCAGGTGTTCGACCGTAACTGTATGGTAGGTACGTGAGAAGGATTGAAAAGTTTCAACTTTCAACCTACTTGTTAAAGTTATCTTGACAACTGCCAAATTCAACATTGACTTTACAAGGCAATGTTACATGAAATAAATATGATTCTCTTAACTGACATTCAGTTAATGGTACAACTTTGTTATGAAGTTCAAATTCTATTTTTAACTAAAAGAATGTGACAAATAAGCTGGGTTTCTCTTTGTCTTTCTGTGTATAAGGATTTTAAGCCACAATCAATTCCAGGAAATTCCGAGCAACATACTCGAAAACATGACGCGCCTGACATTCTTGTGAGTTGAATTCAAAATGTTTGTTTATAATCGATGCTGAAATAAGAAATTAATATTTTAAGGGAGTAACTGGTGGACGTAAAGATCCCATAATACAATACAATGGTTTAAGAAGACGACGTAAGAAACGAGCATATTATAGCATTAAAGACTGTTGATAAACACATAAGGAACACATTTCAATCATTATCCTTTCATTAGCCTCAGAATTAGTCCATTTGAAGTAGAATTGATACGCTTTTTTAATCATATTCATGTAACCTCTTGTAACATCAAGTGTAAAATATATACCGAGTATGTATGAACAGGATATTAACCCTTTACCGTTGTGCTCCGATCGGGGCATATTTGCGCGCATCGGGAGTGGGCGGAGAAGCGGACGTAGCCCGCCCCGCATCGGATTCCGTAGGCCATTGACCCCTTGAGCTTAAACTATTGTCTCTCTCGTTGTTGTTGCCGAATTTTCGGGTAGCTACTCGCAGCTTTTGAGCTCCGCGTGAAACAGTAAAGATGTGTGACAGCCGAGCTCTCCGAATGGGTCCATAAGGACCCAAATAACGGTTAAAGGTTAACGAAAATTTTAATCATTGTAGGATATTTAACTATTATCATTGGGGGTTAAAGGAGCCCGAAGGAAACAGGCATGCTTTCACCACCTGTGCACTTTGAAAGGAAAGTTCGAGCAAAAAATCAACTTGCTGAATCTGACACTCAAATTTGACATGTTGTTTGACTGTTGAAGCAGTGGCGGAGCTGCCATATGGTCAAAGGCGCCCCCTTCCCCCAGGAGGAAAATCGTCTGTCAGCGCCCTTTTTAAGTTTTTAACACACTTCACTCTTGCACCATTTTTGGCAAAATAGCGTTGTTTTAAGGCCCAGATAACAAAATGCTCGAATAGCCACCAGTTAATGTTCTGTCTGCATTTTATTTTCATGAAAAGGGTCATCTTCTGTAATATAGGGATAGGTTTTGCCGAAACGTATTTTCATGTTTTATTCGCACTAATGAATTTTGTCGCTGTGCTAAGTTCATTGCTCCCACATTAACCGACCAAGCGTGATTATGAGCTTACAAAATACAACCACTCGCATTAAATTCACCCTCCCGGAAATTAAAGATGTTGCAAAGGGCGCAAAAATAATTGTAGCGCAAATAGCCCTCTAGTTGTCGGGGATAATTGTCAACATAGGCAATAAAAAGAGTTTATAAAGATACCAAAACAAGTTTCCTCAATTTCTTTTTTCAAAATCATTTGAAGAGAATATTCAGGTTCAATAAAATAAAATAAAACTGTTATCATAGTGGTAATGGTTTAAGAGTTTTAATGAGCAGTTTCCATTTTGTTTTTATTCAAGTGACCATTCTCAGGATAAATGGCTATTTCTGACACTGCATGGTGATCCCATGAAAATGCTTATTTCTGTACCTTTGTGGTCTCAAAAGCCAGAAAAATGCATCAAATGAGCTTAAGTTTAGGCTGCTTTTATTTATTATGAATTCGGTATCTAGAGAGCCAAGAAGACCTCTTGTCTTGGCTATTTCTTTAAATGTAATTAAGTAATGGCTATGTCAGGGTGGTCACACGATTTAATTTAGGTCAATTAATGTTTCTTCGTGTACTTTTCTTGATTTCCAGATGCCAAAAATGTACACCTAACGGTGATTTACTTCCAGTTTTCCCTCTCTAAGATTTCTTGGCATTTATCTCTAGCAAGTTTAATCATCATATTCACAATGTAGCCCATTATTACATTAAAATCTAAAATCGAGACCTGACAATAACACACAAAATATAATAACTGTCATCATACTAGAATGTGAAAGGGGGATAGAAAGGAGAAATGTCAAAGTAGTCTTTTACCAGGTACATAAAATCAAAAATTGAAACCATATTCAGACATATTATACTATAATATGCAAATGGCCTTCCAATGTGGGCGTGGTCATGAATTTAGAGTCTGCATTTTCTTGTATGACTAAGGAAGTAAAATTGAAAAATCATGAATTCTTCAACAAAATTTATGTTGCAGTATTGCAAATACGATAGTTGAAACCAACAATGCGATGTAAACATTTAACAGTAGGAATTTCAAAGCGGTTTTGGTCTTCACCATTGAATTATTTAACAGCTTCAAATGCTTAAGTCAATGTAATACATGGACGTTAAACTTTGTTAGAAATGCTCAGATAACATTCTAATGGCTCTCAAAGGCTGAGTGTTGTCCTTCAGTGGACGTAAGAGCTTCTTCGGGAGGCATTTTCGAGTTTGGTTTTGCCGAACGGCCCTTTGCCAGAGGGTCGGGAGTACTTTAGCAAAGGTAAAGCTGAGTTTGATCGCATCTCGGCTTTTTGGCTTAGATCATGTATAGTATCTGGCTCAGCAAGTCTGAGTTTGGCATTGAGGCTGAGTGAGGTACTGAGTATATTCGAGCTATTTCAACTGTTTTTTCGGCATTTTGGCTACGATCATGTGAAGTATCTGTGCTTTTCATCCAGTCGAGAACAGAGCCATACATGACAGACCAATGTTGTAAATGGTCTGAGTTCCGTTAGGTTGGTCACGTATTGCCCTTCAGTGGACGTAAAAGCTTCTTCGGGAAGCAGTTAAGGTTTGGTTTCGCCGAACGACCCTTTGCCAAAGGGTCGGGAAGACTTTAGAAAAAGCAAAGCTTAGTTTGATCGCATCTCGGCTTTTGGCTAAGAAAATGTATAGTATCTGTTCTTTTCAGCAGGTCTAGAATGGCGACATATATGACAGACCAATGTCTTAATTGATCTGAGGGCCGTGAGGTTAGTCACGTATTGTCCTTCACTGGACGTAATAGCTTCTTCGGGAAGCAGTGGAAGCTTTGGTTTCGCTAAACGGCCCTTTACCAGAGGGTTGAGAGGACTTCAGAAAAAGTACTGGCTCAGCAAGGCTTTCTGATACACTTTTGTCAAAGGCAGTGCACTAATAAATTTTGGTGCAGATATATCTGGTCCAGTTAGGCCTTGATGTAAATCCCTATATGGGACATATATGCACCATATCTGTTCCGTATAAAATTTCGGCTATATTAAATTTTATATGGGCTATATATTCCTTTATGTTACATCAAGTTATATATATCTGCCCAATTTTATAAAGTCACATACAAATTCCACATTTGGACCAGATATGGGCCAGATATAATTTTCCATATATGACCCATCTATGGATTTGCAATATATGGACCATATCTGTCCCATATAAAATTTGAGCCATAAAAAATTTTATATGGGCCATACATTCTTTTATGTTATATTAAGTTATATCTTCACAATGTTTGTTAAAGCCAGATGGGCTAACATTTATGACAAATCAATGTTTTGAAAAATCGCGACCCATCACAGGCTGGTAAGTAGAATTATAAGAGTCGCTCTTTCGTTTCCAGTAAAACTGAAAATTTCTAATTCGTACTTTTGAAATTCCATGTTTCAATGCATTTTTTTGTTACAGTGATATCTCCTACAATTCTTTAGAGGATTTGCCACGAGAATTATTCTGGAATACAAAACGATTAAGGATAATGTAAGTTACTGATACATAAAATATTAATAATCTATACGCAGTTTGTAAAGCCGAGGTCACACTCGATCATATTCGGTTCCGGTTCTGATCCGTTTTGTGTAAGCTTTTAGAACTGATTCTATTCCTTACTGGAATAAGACAAAATTTGTCAACCAGTCTAAGTATATAATTTGCATCTGACTTTTATTAAAGTAAAGTGGTGATTTGTTCGTGACATTACAACGACCTCGAAGTTTTTGTCCTAAAGGAGAGCCGAATAAAAGTTGTGAGTCGATGTGAAGACAAGACACAATTAAAATAAATTATCATGGTTTTTCGGTATAAATAATAACTTTATACTGGTTGGCAAATAACTGGTTCTTTCCGACTTCAGATGGAAACGATTTTAAATGAGAACAAAAAATACCAAAATCGTATCGAAGTCTGATCCAAATGCGTTGCAGTGTGACCACGCCTTCACACTCAACAATTCCTATTGGCCAAATGCGGACATATGACCGAAAAATGATAAATGCACTTGAAATTCAGAAGCAAATAAACTTTGACCTAAGTTTAAGCATTCTGTAACCTAAACTGGATTTTCGTACGAAACTTTCAAATTAAAAGCCTAATCCAAGCAATGTACAACATCACTAATTATTTTCAGTTTTTGAAGATTAAAAAGACAAAGTTTAGTTTCAAAGCATAATTTTTGCTGACACTGGTCAACTTGTAGGGATTAGACCCAAAACTCTATGTTCGAAAAAATGGCATTCACTTCAAACAACAGTGTTCAGAAAAGTCGCCCCTAAGTACGAGTTAAGTTCACCTCGAGTAGAGGTAAAGTAACTCCAAGTAGAGCCATATTTCATTCCGTATGTGTCAAAAATCGCTGTGATGAATGAATTCACCCCGTTCCATTTTAGAGTGTAGTGCTACTAAGACATTCAGTGACCCCCAAAAGAAAGCATCGTTATAAGATAAGTTCAGGATTCTTTCAGTATGTTCAAGAGGTTGCTGAGGAAGACTGAATTAAATAACCAAAAGCTTCAAATTACAGCGTTCCTTTCGAAGTAGCTTAACATTATTTAATAATAGATGAAACATTTTTTATGTTATATTTGTATAAGCGGTATAATTAAAACTAATTCTTAACTCTTTTAACAGATATTTCAAACATAATTACCTGGAAAGGTTGCAAAGTCCTCTTTTTGAGAGAACATGGTACCTGGAAAAGTTGTAAGCATGACCTGCATAGTCTCGTTTCTCACACAGTAACCTTATTGCGGTGGTCTTTAAAATAGCAAGCACTTCACAAGCACACAGATATTAAATTGCTAAACCTTGCCGTAACATTTTTGAAAAGTTAATGAACACTTTTTCGGAAACTGCAAATCATTAATAGAACAATTCATTGTTGCAATCACAGATAATCAGATGCACGACAGATAGAAAATGAATGGCTTAATAATTGTTCTTCTGCACCTTTCTAGATACGTAGGGAACAATCGAATACATGTAATTCCACGCAGCCTCTTCCTCTATACGACTAAGCTGGAAGTTTTGTGAGTTCTTACTCTGCAAAGTATATCATTATTATTTTGTATATAAAATTGATATTCCATTCCTTCCCGTGTTAAATACCGCATTCTAGTGGCACAATGCATAAGCTGAACATGCATGAATGTAATATTTTGCGAAAACTGAAGGAACTAATTGTTCGCATGATGTTTGTTAATGATCAATTCGAATATAATGTTTGTGAACAGAGATATGACAAACAACTATCTGAGTGAAATACCAGACCACATGCTAGACCAAAACCGACAATTAAAAATAATGTAAGTTCTTGTGCTTTCATTTCATCATAAGGTTTAGATATTCTCGATGGCTTATATTGACTCTTCCTGTAGTTTAAAGCCTAATTTTAACAGATCGACATATAATGGTGTTTTATCTTTGTTTTTTCTCTTAAAGAATAGGATCTCATCTTGTAAATGTATGAACATACATCAATATAATTGCAATTATAAGGCATTTTTTCCAAATTGAACGGATCGATGGACTTAAATAGGGTTCAGATTTTGAGACCCACATATTCGTGGAAAATAATCGGCCAAAGGTCTTTCCGAATGTGATTGAAAAACATCGATAGCAGTCGTTGTTCCAGTAACTGCAGAGAAGAATGCCGAAAGTATAATCTATTCCAATGTTTCATATTCTTACATATTCTTTGGATCTTGGTTAATCATAATCGTCATAACCACCCACATTGAGCGGATAATATGAGCAGAAGAGGGACTTTTCAATTGTTAAACAATTTGTCACTTTTACATCCAGAATGCGAGACAAAAGTTAAATTTTATGTCACTTTGTATCATGGCCTGTATTTAAGTAAAATAAAAACACTAACCTATAAAACAGTTTTTGTGTGTGTAGGATATGAGATTTATTTAAGTTTTATCGTCTGTAGGACTAATTAATTCGTGGAAAAACTTTCGATTGCCAGTTTGAAGAACCCACTAGATGTAAACTTATCAAAAGTCTAAAGATTTACTATTGTGGGAAACTTTTTGAGGCTTTATCCGACCTTTTTGAAAATATATAAACGCCCAGGTGTCAAGTACGATCAACAAAAGAGTTTTCAAGCCCTCTGTCTGTACGAAGGACGGTAACGAATATTTATGGTTACTTAAGGGTGATAGCCGATTGCTTTTGCAATGATTCATGATAAAATATATGGGCTCACAAAAGTTCTATTTACTGATTGTAAGTCAACTTAATTTTAAATGTATTAGTTTTCTATTTTTTCGAAATGATATATTAATCTTTCACAAGGGTTAGAAAACATTGCAGTATTGAATTTTGCAACTAAGAGGTATTATTGCAACTCATTTGCCTTATACAGATGGCTGTCTGATAATATGCTACAAGACCTGCCCGTTGATATCTTTGAAAAAAACACCGAATTGCGTACGATGTAAGTTGAGTTTACACGTGGTTGATTAAATTCCCCCAAAATTATCGCATTACATATTTTGCAGTCTGAGAATGGAAAAATATTGGCTGACCAATGATTTGATACTTTACAACCATTGTGATGCCATTTAAAATATGCCATTTCATAAATTGTCAGAGACGACAGTTCTTAGAGACTATGTTAACTTTGCACTCTTCGGATTGGCCATTTAGGTAGATATTCTTAAACAAAGAATTGACAAATGCAATTGGAATCATCTAAAGATCAGCAATGATAAGGGGAAATGTATGTTATGCAAAGACAAATAATTTTGCTACTCAATGACAAGAAAAAGTAGAAAAATTACAAATGAAAATTGTTTGATTGTAGTTTTACGCTTAATATTATTAATGTTCAATTAGAAATGTCTAAAAATGAAGCTATCTAGTATAGGCTATAATATAATGTAAGCCATTAATAAATGAGTCTGCTTTTTCGTTTTCTTCTTTTTATGTGTAGCGACCTATCCTGCAACAACTTGAAGCGAATTGAGAAACATACATTTCTAGCAAACATCAAGCTCCGAAATTTGTGAGTTTGAAAATAATTTTCCACTCAAGCAGATACCAAAGAAAGGGACGTCTTGTATATCTCATATATAGTATAAATCTGTTGAATGGTTATTGGTTTGATCAGTAGCTTGCGCTATGGTAGGCCTGAAGAGGGCATGCCCTCAACACAGTCTTTTCGTTCCGATTGATAGCCCAAAAGAACACTTCAACACTTTTGTGTTGAGCCTAATCCGATACCCAAAACGCCCGGTGCCCCGGAGACCCGTGAACATGTCAGTTGAGGAAATTCACCGTTTTCCCTTTCGCATCCTACGCACGCTAGGTATGAACCGTTGTATTCAAATAGTGATGAATGTATTATCAAACCACAATTGGTGAAAAAACAATTTTCAATTCAATTTCTCATGTAGGCCACTTAGCATGCTATCGTTATTTCTATCTTTCAGAAGCCTTTTTAATAACAGTTTAATGGATATTTCCCCCGAGACTTTTGTCAACAACCTATTGCTGGAGGAAATGTGGGTAATATTCTTCCCATCGCAGAGAATTAGATCTTATTGATGCTTGCATGCAAATTTCCCTTACACTTTTAAGGAAACCATTTCAGCGTAAAGAGCCTTCCTTATCTCTTGATCGTTACATTTAGCACGATGAACTTTTAGCTTTGTGTTGCATTATCCAAATACTTTTCGTCAGATGTGTTTGAAATTTTTTTTCCTTTGCAATGGTCTGAAAAATTGTAAGTCTTACATCTTATATGTGCCCAAATGACTTTATTAGAAAGTCCACATGAATCATATGTCTTGTAAAAGTGCTTTGAAATATAATTCAATACTGAATGTGAACGAGATATGAAACTAAGTGCTCCAAACAAATCAGTGTTAAATCCGGTGTGAACATTTTGAAGTGATTCAAACCATCAGTCACCGTTATTTACAGATATTTGTCCAGCAATAAATTGAAAGTCATCCCTGGAGAACTTCTTTTCAAAAACGATATGGTAGGAATTATGTAAGTATAATGGGAGGTGTGTATACTTTATCGTGAATATCAACTTAAGAAAAGTAAATATTACCCTGGGAAAACTTAAACAATTTCCTACATTTTCGAAGAAGAACACAACATTTTAACCATTATTAAGGGCTAATGGTATGAAAGTGTTAGAGACAGGTGACGCTTGCACCTTTGGCACAGAGTATTATTGTTCCGATAATACTACTCTTATAGCCTATAAGGGAACTTTTGACCCCCGATCAATGACATGCATTGGTGTTTAGCTTTTAGTTGGACCGATTCTTCTATCTTGTATTTTTAAACCATACAAATAGATGTCCTCTAAAATTGGATCAATTTGGCTAACTTTTTGAAATTATTCATTGAAGAATTCAGATAAAGTGTGATCTGAAAGTTAAGAAAGACAAATTTTTCACCATTCGGTGACGTTGCTTCTACAGAATGCAACAAAGACACCCCAGTAGATTGACGGTGGTGTCGGTTGTAATCGCTAGATTAGTATGGCCCATGATCTGTCTCCTCTGGAGATGTATGCTATCAATGTTCTTACACAGAGTATACCAAACAACTAACACATAATTGACTTTAGTATTTACCTAACCCCAAATGTTACTTTCCTTTTTTGCATATTTTGGTTCATCCATCAATCATATGTGAACCATAACTTGAGGTGGTTCAAGGATGCCATTTTTGTTAAGATCCTAAAATTACGTAGCAATACCTTAGTAACACAGATTTTACTTCCTCAAAAAAAAAAAAAAAAAAAAAAAAAAAAAAAAGGGAAAAGGATTGTCTCTGCAAGGCTTCCCAGTGTTTCCATTTTTTGAATTCCTTAAAATAGGCAAATTTTGTCACATTCCAAATTTTACTGAAGGGCTAGACTCTGTTTCTCCCTTTTGCACCGATTGCCTCTAAGGAAACCTACTTTTTAAGAATTTTCAAAATGAAGGGACCCATCCCTTAGACTCCTTCCCCGGACGGCATTGACGTTCGAGACGGGGAAAGAGGAGTAGGTGTCCAAGTGCGGCAAGAAATAGGTTGCCATTTATCACGGAAGAGATGTTAGTGGTAAAATCATTAATGGACCGGAGTTCGAGCAGCCACAGACAATTTTATCAATTCAGCGGATCTTTAATTTAGCTAGCTAGCAGAGAAGCATACGCATTTTTTTTTTCAATTCTGTTGTGGAGTTTGTCCGGAAAGAGCAAAGGATCAAAACCGTCTAATATCATAGTGGTAGTACATTTCAAATGGTATTTTTTTTACACTTGACATGTTCCTGATTTTTTACTTATTGCAATCAAAAGCTAAAACATAAACACTGCATGTTAATATTCTCTTTACAAGTATGAAAACGCAATTTTCGGCCATGAGAGGGGTCGCGATCATTTTCAAAATGTTCCCGAAGCTTCGAACTAACCACTGGTGGTGCTCCGCTTAGAAAAACTTTCGGGCAAAATAACGTTCCCAGATCAAAGAATTTTTTAGAAACTTTTCGACCACTTTGTAGTTCTCAAAATTATTTTAATCAAAGTGAGCATTTAATTGCAAACGCCAAACGAAGATATAGACTGCTTCGTATAAGTATGCAAAATGCTATTTCCGGCCATCTGAGGCGTCTGATTTTTCGAAACGAGAATTCAGCCACCATTGGTTGGCTTCGCGCCAACCAATGGTGGCGCTCCACTTAGAAAGCCTTTCGGGCAAAATTTCATTTTTGGGGTCAGAAGCACTTAATAACTCTGTGATAACTTTGCAGTTTGTTAACATATTTTGAAGTGAGTATTTTATTGCAAATAGAAGAAAAAAGATAGCGACTTGTTAGATTCTTCGTATTAGTCTAGAAAATGCGAAAACTTTTCAAGGTGGTGGGACCCCATCCCCTTAGACCCTCCCCAAGCCAGCTATCACGCAAAACAAACTGCATCCCCCCTTCAGAGAAATCCTGCCCACTCCACTCTAACTATTTAGAGTATTTATGCAGAGTGCTTCTTATCTGGCAGATGAAGGGAGCAATGTTTCACAAAGTAACAAAGAATGGCTCATTTTGTTATAGGTTTTGTCCACACCCTGTCAACTTTGCAAAATTGTTTTTATTTCCTCTCAAAAGCCTACAACACTTGATAAAAATACACGTTTGCTAATTATCAAGGACTATTTGTCGAAGTGTTACGCATATTTTGTAGATTTGAAACTGAAAATGGAATTTCGCGTTTTGCTACAAATTGTAATTATGTGAGAAATGTTTGGCCTGGCTTATTTTAAAAGAGTTGGGTAGAGGTATTAATTCCAAGTTTAAAATGAAATGATTGGATTTTTAAATGTTTCTACTTTTGTTAGGTATGTCAGACCTAAAGCAGATTATAGCAGTATTAACCCATGAATATTTTTTCCAAAGATCTTTGGCACAATAATTGATGTCAATCCCAAAGGAACGTTCAAAATAACACAAACATAAAGCTATTGTAAGTTTGCTTCTTGTAATAATGAGGCCTATTTATGTCACCAAACAATTACAAATATTGTGCACTTTTACGAAATTTTGAATTTTGACTGAACCAAAGTTGTCCATAAATACTGCAACACTTCAATCTGTTCGGCAGTCCACACATTTCATTTCGCGTTCGCCTACCTTACTTTAATCTACAAAGGGGGAAAGGATATTGCAGAATGTGCCACTCCTTTAGTAATTTGGTGGGCGATGAAAACGCAAAAACGAGGGTCCATTGCTTAGAAACTGTAAATAAATAACTGTTCAGACATCCTCAAAGTATCAAACATAATTTTTTGCAACTGAAAGAGGTCAAGTAATAATTTTGTACATAGTCGTAGGAAGCGGGGATGGGCTGGGGGCGTTTGGTGCGGCGCAAAGTGCAATTAAAAATGCAGTAATGCTGCTCCTAATCAGTTTGGTAAACTTTTCCGATATCTGGAAATGATGATGTGGGACATTTACCATATTTGATGCCGCATCAGCAAGAGACATCGGCAGCTTTTAATAAATTGTCTTTTATTAACTTACAACTTTTTTGAATGTAAGCTCTTGATTTTGAAGTATATGTCTATAAAAGGACAACATAGTTAGGGAAATCTTTTGTATTGTCATGGGAGAGTGACAGTTCGTAGGTCTTAGATAACATTATGTAGCAACAGCGATGTTCCATCGTCCGGCAATCCTAACACATTTGCCACTAATAAAGGAATTGCAGGACCTCAAGTGACCCCCAAACTTTTTGAGTTTACTTACAGGAAACCTACAATCCAAAATTTCTGCAATGCAAGCTCCATAGCTACAAGTATATTTGGAAGGGGCAAAACCTTTGTCACTGATGCAGTGGGGTTCACACTTGTAAGAAAATATCCAAAATTTTAGGTGCTTGTCTTTTCCCCTTAAAAAGTCTATTTATCCCCTGCTGCTTGACTACCACTGACAAGTCCGAGTCCGAGAAATTCCATTTCGGGCTATCTGGTTTTCTGTTCGCTCTGCGGAAAGTGAAGGTACCGCTCCGCTTTGATAGTCTTTCGAGACTTCATATTACGGGCACGGAATCACTAGCCTACCGTTCTCGAATTCATATACACAAATCATCAGATTTCTTTCAACCCTGTAAGTTGAGTAGTCTTTTTAGATGGGTTCTTTAGTCAACTGAAGTCTCAAAATTTTATCAACATTTCATGTTTGCAGGGCAAAGATAGACTGGAATTGTTGTGTAGTGTATCATGGCTCGCAATAAACGAATATTGCCATCTTTTTCAGTGCGCAGTATCAAACAGAATCAATATAATTGCGATAAACATTTTATTACAGAACTTGAAAAAGATTATTTAACCATAAAATTGAATAGCAAAGGGGTTTAATTTTTTAAAAGAAAATGCAATTTTTGAACTCTCTCCAGAAATAGAAGAATCTTTGGTACACTTTTTGGACAAATGGTTACAATAAAATACAATTTATGTCTACATGTGTCATTTGCAATATCTTTTTAAAGGTTTTCGTTTCAGGAAGAGGAATTATTGATTACTTTACTTCAAGCAGCTTTTTCCTAGGTACATTATCACGCATTCCACAGTAAATGAACAATTTGAGACAAACCACGGTATAATGTGACATCGGAAACCGTTAATTGTGAAAGGTCGATGTGTATTGTAGAACAAACGGTCATATTCTATTTCGTTCGATTTTTCCTTCATGAAATGCCGGGAAAACTAGAGATAACTATCAATTCAGATGTAAGCAATCCCAAGGAGACTGCAAAATCAAAATGTGTCAATATATAAATTATTTATGTCTCGATTATATGTAAAATATGAAATCAGTGGCGTGAGAAGCAATATAAAAGTGTGTTGGGATAGAGGGAGTCCAACAATTTTTGGACGATGTACCTCATCCTACCCCATTGACAAAAAGGAACATTTGTTATGCTGAGTTTTTCGGGTTTTTTTTTTTTTTTTTGAGGAAGAAGAACGATTGTTTTCAATAAATTAATTTATTTTTCAGAGACCTTTCACACAATAATTTGACGTCGATTTCACATGGAACGTTTGAAAGTAACAAAAACATTAGACTGTTGTAAGTACTTTATGTTTTGAAATTAAAGTATTCAAAAATTTAGAGAGATGGTTGTTATCACTTTGGAATGTAGAACTAAATGTGGATTACTTGTAGCTTTGGCCCATGTTCCTTTCTGCTTGATTGTGTTGTATTGGTACTAGATATATTTGGTGAAATATTGAAACAATATATAGAGGTAGGCCTAAGTTGCCTTGGTCTGCTCGTATTGCTTTTAAGTTTCGTGGTGGTTTAGGTGTACGTCTGCTACTGCTGCAGAAGGACCTAACAGGTCTTTAGCACTGTCACAATATTGCTAGTCCTCAGTGAAATAACAGTTATTTCAGTTATTTTCCTTCATTCGTACCACGGTGACAATTATGAAAAGATATTGTTTAGGTTGTATGTAAAAATAGGAACAAGAATTAACACCTAGCTGTTTCTGGAAGCTTGGGGAACTTTTAATCTGTTTGTCAAAAAATTAGACTTTTCCCCATTCTTCAAGTTATTTGCATGTCATGCCCTGTTAGGATATGGGCTAAACAAATTCCATTCTTAAACTGATGACGGAACAGACTTATCAAAGCACTGTTTGGAAAAAGACCCTTGTCGAAGGATAAGTTGTCTTGAATTAGATGGTTTTCCACGAATGATATTAAGAAAGTAAATACATTTGGGCATTTATGCAACTTATGTTCATTCTCTTCATTGAATCTGAAGGTATGAGCATAAATGAGTATTTCCACTGCATCTCCTGCCACATAAAAGCTCTCTGGTCCAATTGAGGATTGAGAGTCCTTAAGCAAACTCTTTGACTGGAGATGGAATCACTGAACAAATCCATTAGCCATAAGTTGGTAGGAAGTGATCCAAAACCTCTTGCACCCAAATAAGTTGTTGAGGTTACGAAGTGAATGAAACTCGAAATAGTTAACTCCGACGGTGGTTATCTTTGTATGTGCGAGAATCCGTTGCCCTCGTTATCCAAATGACTCTAATGGACTCTGGGTGTATCTTTGACATTTAGGCTTCTGACACGTTAAATTTGACTTTGATCATGTTTTGGCATCACGATTAATGCCATCTCAAACGTACTGGCTAAAAATAAAGTAACGTGTAGAGCAATACCTGGGTATGTTAAATAGTGTAATGAATGAAAAACAGTTTGTCTGAACTTCAGTGGGATATATTGTGCCTGCGTACAGCCGTAGATATATCGCATTTGATACTTTTGTTTGTCCGAGTAAAGGTACATCCTCAATCTTCAGGGAAAATGATCCAAATGGCTGTGTGAGCCCACCACCTCTCCGTTCTTCAGACGCAATGTCTTCTAAATTGAGGTGTGGACTAATAACCAGTAGATAATAGTCATGGTATTCGTGCTGCGTGATAATGAATCAGCAACGGTATTATCTGTACCCTTGGCATGTCAAAGCAGGTTTAAATTGGGCAATGTAGAAAAGATGCTTTATGATCTCTCTTTGCGAAGGCCTATTAGGTTTAGCTTGTAACGCGTGCAAGTAGTAGCTTGCGGTCTCTAAATCACGACCTTCTAGTATGTGTTTTATCCATATAATTAATAAATAAACTGCTACAGTTTGAGTGTAGCATGGCTCTCAATAAATGAATATTGCCATCTTTTGCAGTGCGCAGAATCAAACAGAACCTATTCAATTGCTATAAAAATTTTAATTACAAAACTTGACAAAGAATATGTAACCATAAAATTGAATAGCAAAGGGGTTTAATTTTTTTAAAACAAAATGCAATTTTTGAACTCCTTTCAAGAATAGAAGAATCTTTGGTAAACTTTTTGGGCAAATGGTTACAATAAGTTACAGTTTAAATCTACATGTGTCATTTGCAATGTCTTTTTAAAGTATTTCGCTTCAGGAAGAGGAATTATTGATTACTATACTTCCAGGAGCTTTTTCCTAGGTGCATTATCACGCATTCCACAGTAAATGAACAATTCGAGACAAACCACAATATAATGCGAGTGACATCGGAAACCGTTAATTGTGAAACGTCGATGCGTAGTGCCGAACAAACAGTCATATTCCATTTCGTTTGATTTTTTCTTCATGAAATGCCGATGTAAGCAATCCCAAGGAGACTGCAAAATCAAAATGTGTCAACATATAAATAATTTCTGTCTGGATTACGTGTTAAATATGAAATCAGCGGCGTGAGAAGCAATATTAAAGTGTCTGGGGGAGGGGGAAGTCGACCAATTTTTGGACGATGCACCTCATCCTACCCCATTGACCAAAAGGTACACTTTGTACGCTAAATTTTTCGGGTTTTTTTTTTTTTCAAAGAAGAAGAACGACTATTTTTAAATAAATTAATTTATTTTTCAGAGACCTTTCACACAATAATTTGACGTCGATTTCACATGGAACGTTTGAAAGTAACAAAAACATTAAACGGTTGTAAGTACTTTATGTTTTGATATGAAAATATTCAAAATATTATAGAGATGGTTGTTATCACTTTGGAATGTAGAACTAAATTTGGAGTACTTGTAGATAAAGCTTTGGCCCATGTTCCTTTCTGCTTGATCGTGTTGTGTTGGTACTAGATATATTTGGTGAAGTTTTGAGACAACATTTAGAGGTAGGCCTAAGTTGCCTTGATCTGCTCGTATTGCCTTTAAATTTTCGGGGTAGTTTAGGTGTACGTCTGGTGCTGCTACAGAAGGAGGTAACAGGTCGTTGGCATTGTCACAGTATTGTTACTCGTCAGTTAAATAATAGTTATTTCCCTTCATTTGTATCACGGTAAAAATTATAAAAACATATTGTTTAATTTATATGTAAAAACAGGAACATGAATTAACATCTAGCTGTTTCTGGAAACTTGGGGAACTTTTAATCTGTTTGTCAAAAAAGAGACTTTGCATGTCATGCCCTGTTAAGGTAGGGACTATACCAATTCAACTTTTAAACTGTTGGCGGGACAGACTTGGCGGGTATGAGAGATTATGTGCCGAGAGGTTGATTATTATTGATTTGGTCTCTGTCACCAGTTAGGCTAAAGTCAAGTCAGGGTAGGGCTAGTTTTTCCAGCTCAAGCCCAGCTGGAGTCGAGCTAGGCTTAAGCTGGGCTCCAGCTGGGCCCCAGTTCAGCTTTACATGCTGAAAGGCTAGCCCAGTTGGGTCCCACATTAGAACACTTGATAAACACGAATGGGTTACAGCTGAGGCCCAGCAAGTAGTCCACCTGCAGCCCAGTTCAGACCCAACTTGGCATGTTGCTCGGGAAAAGCTGTTGAAGACGGAAGGCGGTGTCGTATGTTTGTTTACATTTTTATGTAGATATGATCGTTAGTCAATAATAATAATGATGGCTTTAAGAAACGTTTGCTTATATGTTTCCAAAAATAGTAAATAATTTTTCCCTCACTTATGTTGCTTCCGAGATTTGTCAAACAACGTCCTACAGAACCTCCCAGTCGGAGTTTTCAAGGAGAATAAAAAACTAAATGTTATGTTTGTTTTTTTCTTTTTTACCAATGTGTTATTTATTTAGTAAAATTATCATAGTAACTTCAAGAATTCCTACGCCTACTAAAGGGGATTGTAGAAGTCTACCTCCCTAAATCATTGTTCAGTTTTTCATTAGAAAGTCCTGGCTTAAGTAAGTTATAATAAATTGAAATTTTTGGTTCCGATGGTAAAAGAAACCAAATGCATCACGACAGTGTGTATGTGTGTATATACGTGCGTTTGTGAGTTTGTGACGGACCGCTCTTTAACACAACATCTGAAGAGTCGAATCTCTGACAGTTTTAAAACTTGGCAAATCGATGTCCAGTGTTAAGAGGCAGAACCCGATAGTTTTGACGGAAGTCCAAGGTCATCTGTGGTCTAAGACTGGAAACCATGTTAACAGGATATCTCAGAGTAGAACACTTGAACAGAATTTTTTATTGGTAGGTAGATGCCTTATGGTAGAAATAAGTTTCCTGTCATTTTTATGGAGGTCAAAGAGTAACCACGGGTCGAAGTCTGAAAACCTTGTAAACGAGATATGTTAATAGAAAACTTGGATAGATTGCATAATTGGTACGTGGTTGCATTGTGGTCAAAATGTGGTTCTATTATTATTTCTGTCATTTCGTAGTAGAGGTCCAGGGTCATCTAGGGTCACTTAGTTTAATTTCTAAAAATCTTGCTATAGACCAGGCAAAGAAAGGGGGGTATCGTCAACTGACGAAATTTATGAGAACAGGTGGATTTGGCCGATTATGGGCCTCTTAATCCAAAAATTGAGGGTAAAGGGGTCGTATTAGGACTTTTCTGAGCAATTTTTACTTTTTAAAATCCAAGGCCGACCCTTTTTGTTAAAAATATTGTTTTTTTTTTTAAAAATTTACGGTCCAGTCATTGACTGGTGCGAGATTTGGTCCTTATATTTTGTAAGAAATTGTCTACTGAATGGTGCTGGGAAATTTTAGTATTTATATTCATATGCATAATATGCATAATATACATTACTATATCCCACAAGGGATCGAGATCTTCCAAATATACCGTAAGGCTTATTTCCGGCCCCAGGTAATGAAAACTTTTGAAGGCGTTCAGGATCAGACTACCCACTTACAGAACTGTTACTTGGTACCGCTACCAAAGCCTTTCCCAAGTCCTTTGCAAACCCACGTAGCAAACACAAGCCGTGGTATAACACAGATTGTTTAGAAGCGATTTATTATCTCAAAAGGCCCTACGTATATTAAAGAATTACCCAAGTAATGTTAATCTTAAGAACTACCTAAATGCCAGTGCCAAAGCACAACGCGTCATTAAGGAGTCATGGAAACAGTATACTACTAAACTAAACTCTTATACTCCAGTCAAGAAAGCATGGATATGGTTAAACAGATCAGTGGAAAGCAATTTAACTCCTCCTTTTCAGACATAACTTTGCCAGACGGTAGCAAGTGCACAGAAATGACAGATCTTGCCGGTCTTTTTGCAGTTGAGTTTGAATCCAACTCCTCAAGCAGAAACTATTCTCAGACGTTCCAGACATTCCAAAGTATCGTTGAAAAACAGAAAGTGAACTTCTCTTCAGATAACTTTGAGGACTACCATATAGTTTCTTCAACATTACGGAACTTCGTACTGCTCTCGAAACAATCAATGACATTACCACTGGTCATACATACATACATACATACATACATACATACATACATACATACATACATACATACATACATACATACATACATACATACATACATACATACATACATACATACATACATACATACAAACTTTTATAAAGCGCAAATTCCATATGATCAATGGGCTAAGACACCAAGAAAAATAATACCAGCAAAACACAATCAACTAAATAAGGGTGCCCATATATTGCGACCCAGACTTGGACTTTAAACGGTGTCCATATTCCCTTTGTTCCCCAGACACAGTTCCTTGGCCTAGTTTACGACAATAATGTCAGCTTTAAAGCCAACATCGACCATCTCAGGCGGAAATGCAGAGGAACACTTAACTTGCTGAAGGTCATTTCAAAGATTGATTGGGGCACTGACCGCCCCGTTTTACTCCGTCTGTACAGATCCCTAATCATGTCTAATCCTGATTACGGTTATGTTGTTTACAGCTCAGCACCTGAGTCATACCTTAGAAAACTTATTCCTATCCACAACTTAGGTCTTCGAATCTGCATGGGAGCTTTCCGTACGTCTCCGTTGCAGGTTGTTTACACCGGAGCGAATGAGCCACCCTTCACGTAAGATGGGAGAAGTTATCATTCCACTTGTCCATTAAACTCTGGAGCCATTGACACAACTCGACCCTTGAGCCGGTCTTCAACCCTACGTTTCGTAACACATATCTTGCAAAACCAACTGTCATCTCCACATTTGGTATTCACATTAGTGAAGCTCTATTCGAGGTTTGCACCAGCCCCAATTTTGTTGTACAGCTTACCTTCGCCATCACTTTACCCTGGAAGTTAGCCGAGCCTGTTGTTGACTTTACTTTAGAGGGTATATGTAAAAAACTCGACGATTGACCTGGTGTACCGTGCAAGGTTCAATGAACTGAGATGCGTTTTTTAGTTAGATAAGAATTAATGACAAACCAACACGAATGTGTTATATAGTGTCATACTGTTCAACACTCAAGTCTCCCCCCCCCCCCCATTTAGTCGCCTCTTAAGACAAGCAAGGAATACCGTGCCTATATTCTATACCCCAGGTCCACAAGGGGAGAACTGTGATGGAAGTACCGTGGTTAAAATGCAATCTTTACTGACCGTTTAGGGCTGCGAACGGGTCGCAGCTGTGGCTACAGACCGAGATACATTCTCCCGAGTCAGACTGCCAGATGCTGCAACATGTTTTACTGTCGAACTCCAGGCACTGCAAATGGTATTTGCTATGATCGAAACTTCAGACAGCCAAAAGTTCATAGTTTCCCCAGACTCGCTTTCCACCCTTTTAGCACCTAAAGCCCAGGAGCAAAAATACCCTTACGTAATGGTCCTCCGTGAAGCTTACCCATATGTAGTAAGACTACGACAATCAATCGTGCTTGCGTGGGTTACAAATCACGTGGGCATACACGGAAATGAAAAGGTAGGCGCACTAGCCCAAAAGTCCTACAGTTGGACGTTACCGTCTTAAAATCAACAACTATGCAAAATCAAAGTGGCAGAGTCTGTTGGATTTAACCCCTGAGAACAAATTGTACCACGTAAAGCCAACGGCCGGGTGGGTTAGAAATAAATCACTCAGGGAACGGGGAGATGACGTGGTATTGACTAGGAGTCGTATTCGTACCACTTACTTTACCAATGCGTATTTGCTAAACAGAAATGAGAGACCATATTGTATTGCCTCTGAATGTGCTTGTACTGTCTGTCACGTTTCGTTAACTGTCGTGAATATTCACATATTCGCCAGAAATATTACTCCATGCCCGACAAAAAGACTTTGTTTGAACAAACTGGCTATTTCCTTATTCTTGGCTTATTCAAGGAATGTAAACTTTATAGAAAATCCTGACATGACTCCCGCCTTTGCAATTCACTTGAATGAATAGCCGCGCACTTGAAAATTCTCTCCTGAGCCTATTCTGGGCCAACAGGGAGTTGAGCAATTCCCTCGATCACGTCTTGTTCATATCTACTGTGAATGTCACTTTATGCACATACCCCTGCCTATTCCATAGTGGGGTGACCGGTGTTGCGAATCGTGACGATTAAGACTCGGTAAATGAAATTACTTTCCAATGTTGCTTACGAATAATTGTATGGAGTATTTGTCGAGCTTTGATTGGACAACAGCAGTACTACATCTATTCCCCATAATGGTGTATGAAGTATATAATTAATAACTGAAGAAAGAATTCAACTTACAAACCACGAGCGTGCGATGACCAACACAGCTCTAGTTGTCGTTCGTCCTCTTAAGATGGCGTCACATTGTGCATGTGAAAAGTTAGTTGTGATTTTCGATAGCGCGCGTGCTAAACGTGAAGCTAGCAAACGTGATTTTGGATAAAGGGCTAGGGACTGCATTCGCTAAACAAAAAGGGGAATGGAAGTAATTCCCCGGCGGAGCCGAAAGGTGTACTGCACTGTAATAGCATGGTCTTACACGTATACAATTTCATCTCTACATTGTTCCCTGATGTAGAAAAAGGGGGACGTCAAAAAGCGTCATCCCTGCTGCTATCTCTTAAATGAGTATTTATGGTATTTTAGTGTGTAAAGCAGGATTATTTCGACGTAATTTCTCATGACCCAAACTCTTGGTCTAATTTTCTGCAAACATTTTTTTTACATAATATAAGGACCAAATCTCATATCCGTTAATGAGTAGACTCTAAATATATAGAAAAATAATATCAAAGAGGAACATCCTTCGAAATTCAAACGTAAAAATGGTGCAGAAAAACCCTAATATGGCCCTTTTACCCTCAATTTATGGAATCAGCGACCCCACATTGACCAATTCCACTTGGTCTCATCAATTTCACTTTTGGGTGACTATAACCCCCCCCCCCCTCTTCTCGGCCTGTTCTGCTAACACGGTACCTCGACGTAACAGACTCGGGTAGATTTCATTATTAGTATGTGGAAGCATAACGGCCAAAATATGGTGCCTATCATTTTGGTGGAGGTAAAAACTAATCTGGGGTCACCAGGGATGAAGGTCTGAAAAACTTTGTTGACATTTTATCTCAAGATATCCTTGGATGCTTACTTTACTTGTATGTGGACGCATTATGGTCAAAAGACTGTCCCAATTGTTTTTGGTAGAAGTCAAAGGTCATCTTGGATCACTAAGGGTAAAAGTCTAAAAATCTTGTTAACACATGATCTCAAAGTAGGAAACTTGGATAAACTGTTAAATTGCAAAACTCAAAGTCAAAATATGGTCTGTTATTTTTTGGTGAAGACGAAAGGTTACCTGGAATCACCAGTGGTAAATTTCTGAAAACCTTGCAAAAATTACATCTTAAGATAGAAATGTCACTTTTTGGTTGCGTGAATGCTTCATTGTGAGAAGAGGATTCGATATTGTTTTGACAGATGTCAAAGGTTATCGTCGGTCACCAGGATCAAAGTATGAAAATCCTGTTAACATGATATTTTCAGGTAAAAAGCTTGGATAAATTTCACATTTGGCTATGTGGATAGGCTACGGTGCCGACATGGTACCTTTGTGTTGATTCGTTGGTGGAGGTCAGAGGTCAACTAGGGTAAAACAAAATTACTTTTCATACATGTTGGTTTAATATTTACGTAGGAGATTTCGGACTTAATGGCATTATGTGGAATGGAACATATATTAACCATGGAAACTTCAAAGCAATTTCGCTTTCTGCGTTCAGTGTATGAATTAGTTTTCAATTCATGCTTTATTACAGTGACATTTCAAATGGTTTAAAGTGAAAATTCAAGAAACATCAATGAAAAGGGAGTTGATGTTGTTAACTTAGAGTGTTTCGACTGAAAGAAAAGATATTCCAAGCAATGTCCCCCAACCCCTACAGTACCGACAGCATTGTAAAGTGGCATCTTACTTGCACTCAGAACGTTAGGAGTTCGAGTTCTAGCAGGGTCATACCAAACACTAATATAAGCAGGAATCTTTTTTTTTTCCTCCTTTTATTTCGACTTTCTTTTCTAAATATATGCATGCTCATTCGATTTTCGAACAAAACACTATCTGCAAATACAATACTTTACAGACACATACTAACACAGATATTCTGCGAAAATATACAAAATTAATACTTTCATAATTCTTGATCAACGAAAAGCTCAGGACAAATTGAAAAGGCTTCGTACAGTTGTGCAAAATGAACTTTCCCCTTATTGCGGATCTTTTTCCTAGAGAAAATATACTTTTCGACAGATAAGGCAAACTTAAACTTTAGAAGGAACTCGTCAATCTTTGGCTTACATTCTTTTCTTTTACATTCATTAATATAAGACTTCATATGAAAAATTAAGAAGTTGTATGGGTGAGTTATGTCATAATGTAACCAAAGAAAAAGTCTCTGTTAGAGAAGAAAAAAGCCTGTTTAATAGCCTTCCTTCAGTGTCTAAAATAAATGAGGATGTGTAAGGGCAATCCCAGAATAAGTGTTCTAACGACTCTTCATGGATGGCACGAAGCGTACATAGGGAAGAATCTACTTTTCCCATTAAACTTAAAAGCCTGTTGGTGGGGACAATACGATGAATGAATTTGAATTGAAAATAAATTATCCTTGCCTCTGTGACACTACACCAGGGGGCTTTGTAAATCTGAGTCCAGTCTTCGTTACTTATTTCTCTGAAACTTCCCTCCCACTTTCCCCTTGAGGTTGGAATCGTGACAGTCTTCCGTAAATATTTTGAGTAGAAAAGTTGGGAAATGGAGGAAGAATTCATTACCTTTCGGTACCATAAAATATTTTCATTGGGCATTTCATCATTAAACAAATTCTCGTGCCTCCAATGAAGAGGAATGGCATGTAAAATACCTAAGTACCTAGTAAAAGGGAAAGCAGCTAAATGGAATTTAGTTTTTAAACTATCAAAGGAGAGTGCGTTGCCATCCTCGTCAAAGAGATCTTTTACATACTTCACTCCTTTGTCATACATATAAGAATAGCAAAACTGTAGGATCGGCAACACGAATATTAGAATTGTTCAATAGGATTTGGTTACCATAGTTCTTACTAGGAACGTAGAACGAGTTCTTACACCAAGCAGAAACAACTTGTTGAATGAATACATTTGGAATAGTTAGAACATCTCGATCACAACAGTTACATAGAAAAAGAAATTGTTTACCATACATTTCCAGATGGTGTTCAAGGAAAACCTGGGCTTTCAGAGTCACTACAATAACGTTGAACCCAGGTCCCCTTTAAACTTTTCACAAAACTTTGAATATGCATTACCTTAAGTCCACCATCTTCAATACGATTCATGAGCGAAGTACGTTTGATTTTGTCCGGATTTCCGGACCATATAAAATTGAAAATAATGCCTTCAAGTTCTTAGATAAATTTATCAGGAGGATTTGGTAGGACTAAAAAAAGACACACGAGTTGGGAAAAGCCAAAAGTCTTTACAATTACATTTCTGCCAATAGGTAAAAGGTCTCTGCTTGACCACAATCGAAGCAATTTTTTTTAGCTGAGAAAGCTTAGGTATGAAATTAAGACGGAACAAATCATCACCCCTGTGCGTAAATAAAATGCCTAGAAATTTTACCGGCCCAAAAGTAACTGCAATATCAAAGTCATTTACAAATGCTGGTCTTGAGGCTCTAGAGGGGCCCAGAGGAAATAAGGAACATTTAGGTAAATTCACTTTTAATCCGGATACACTTCCAAGTTCCTCACGAATTGTAAATGTTTCTTTGAGAGAATCTCTACTACCATCTATGAAAAAAAAACAAAAAAAAAAACAGTGTCATCTGCATATTGTAATAATCTGAACTCAGAATTTCCAATAGATATTCCCCTCATAACATCACTACTATTAATTTTTAGTGCTAGTATCTCGGCACAGAGAATAAATAAATAGGGACTTATTGGACAGCCTTGTCTGACCCCTCGCTGAATAGGGAAAAAACCTGTTGAGTATCCATTATTACATACACAGGCATTGCAGTTGTTATAGAACGTACGAATCCAATGTTTAAAGTTACTCCCAAAGTTGAAAAAAAGATAATGTTTTTAGAATAAATTCCCATTCGATGCTGTCAAAGGCTTTTTCAAAATCAATAAAAAATAAGAAATCCGGGATATCATGATTTGAAGTAAAGTCAATTAGATCAACTACGTATCGAACGTTTTCACCAATGAATTTACCTATTAAGGAAACCGGTCTGACTTGGTCCAATAAGTGTATGTATAACCTTTTTCAATCTATTTGCAATGGCTTTAGCACCAATCTTATAGTCTGTATTTAGACGAGTAATTGGTCTGTAATTTGCAAGAATGGTAGGGTCTTTATCAGGTTTTAGTAATAAGGTAATAATACCACGTGATTGCTCAGCAGACAGGCTTCCTCTATTAAAACCATAATTAAGAGCATTGACAACTACATCTCCAATCAAATACCAGAATTTCTTGTAAAAATTAACAGACAGACCATCACTTCCGGGTGACTTATCATTATTCATTGACGTTAGGGCATCATAAACTTCTTTTGCACTGAGGTCGCCATCACAATTAGAAGACTCCTCTGTACTTAGCTGGTTGCCAACTAAATTATTGAAAAGAATATGTGTGAAATAGTTACTACGAGAATAAAGACGTTCATAGTAATTTCTTATTTCGTTTAAGATTTCATTACTTTGAACAAGTACCTCTGGATCTTGTAAATACGATTGCACCTCTTGTTCCGTTTCTCTAGATTTAAGAAATACTTGGGATTTTTCTTTCCTTCTTCCACCCATCTTGCCCGAGATCTTATTATGGTACCCTGTAATTTGAGATTATAATAATGAAGAAGATCTGACTGAGCAGCTTTTAACTGAGAACGAACCCCCGCAGATTCAAAAGTATAAAGACGCTGCTCAAGGAAAGAGATTTCCTATAAAAGATCGTTTTCTCTACGACGCATTTCTCTTGCCTTATTTTTTGAATAAGAAATAGTCACCTGACGTATCTTAAACTTCAACGTTTCCCACAAAACACTAGCACCAGGCGGAGTAGGATTATTTGAGTCCTTAACAAGAAGATCAATAGAATCAATAATTTCACATAAACCTCGTCCTCTAATAAGGCGATATTTATTTTCCAGTAACCTGGTCCTCTTGGATCATGATGGATATTAAAAGTTAACTTTACAAATGAATGATCAGATTGAATGCCAGGGGATATGGATACAGCACTAACATTACTATTAAATTGGCGGGAGACAAGGAAAAAATCTAATCTACAGTGTATGTCAGGTTTAACACTGGAACTGCACGTTAAATTTTTTGAGAGAGGATTCTTCTCTCTCCAAATGTCAATAAGGTCAAAAGTAGACAACAGAGCAAGTACTGCATTACGGGCTTTAAAATTGGTACTGCTCCGTCCACCAACTTTATCTTAATCTAAATTGAAAAGCAAATTAAAGTCACCCCCCATGATAACGGTTTCACCTTCAAAATTATGTAAATGATTTTGTAAATCTACGAAGAAATCGGGCCTATCAATATTGTGGCCATATAAACATACAAAAGTAAGAATCTGGTCTAGGACCATAGTATTAATAATAATGAAGCGCCCCATAGAATCAATTTCAGATTTGACGACAGTGAAATGAAGTTTTGGATTTATCAGTATGCACACTCCACGACTCAATGTAGATCCATGGGAATAGATAATAGAACCTCCCCATTGACTTTTCCAATACTTTTCGTCGTTTAGAAAGCTGTGAGTTTCTTGGATAAAGGCAAAATCAACTTGTCCTCTTTGCAAGTATGCGAAAAGCTGTCTGCGTTTCTTGTTTTGCCGGAGACCTCTTGCGTTGTAAGAGATGATTTTTAAATCTTTATACATCATTTCACTGAATGAGAAAGCTGTAATTCATTGAATCTTTTTGTAAACTTGTATGCGTGTAGAAAAGGCCTCTGGCTTCTGCAAACACGTTGAAGCATGTTGAGCATTACACGTTGTAAATACATAGGTTGAAATATGGAGGATATAAAACACAAAAACAAAAACAAATAACAGTCAATCCATTCGGATGAGAAAACACACATAGTATGTCCCTTACGGGAAACATCCCGATGAAACAAAGTCTGCATTGCAGGATACACAGACTAGGCAGGAAGGATGCCTTTAAGGCCCAAATAAAAAGCTAAATAGCCGCTTTCCTTGTTTAGTAAAACTTCGATAATTAAACGTACTGGTTCAACGATGTTAGTCATGGCGGGCTTCTTCAAGTACACTCTGCAAGAAATCATAAGGTTTCTCAGTCGAGTTACGCCAACAGCCTCCGGAGAAGCGGAGTTTAACACCGTTGGCGTAGAGCTCGGATACATTTTGAGACCACTAGGAATAAATGGGGTAGGGACAATAAGCCAGTAAGGCACAACTGGAAATAGGTGGTGACATACTTGACTTAAAAACTGGACCGTAAAACTTCACCGTCAAACAAAAAATCTAATCTGACCAAACTCTGTGCAAATGCCGTTTCTCAACTCAAAATATCTCATTGTAATTATTTTTTATGTTGTAAAATATTTTCACTTAACAACAAAGTCAATTAAGCTTAACACTTATTTTAAGCAAAACTCACACTTTATTACAAGTGTGAGTTTGGGTAGCCAACAGACTCGACTAGCCTGCAGAGTTGTGAGATTTGGCTTATTTTAGCTCTCCAATTGTTTGATTGCCAAGTTCAGTACAAGCACTGAATACTGTTCTAAAAAATTTGGTCATACTTCAATCAACACAATTTTTGAGTCTTCGTTCGTCTATTCGAGAATATTTTGTGATTCATGCATGAACACATTTAGGTTATTTCTTAGGGAAAATTAGTAAAAACGTAAAGGACCAGCGCCTTTCATTGCCCATTTTTCTAAAGATGAATAACTTAATTTAGCGTAAGGTTCAGTTCAACATTTATCAGCAAATTTCAGTAAGGTTTAATGTGGTTAAGGTTAATCAAGGTTTCGGCTTGGTGCTAGCTGACTTATTTGGAGTTCATTTAATTGCTCACACTGTGTTTTTAACTATCAGCCTAAGTTATTACCGAACCACTGTTGGGAAAGGTTTGCATTGTATTGTTCTTGACAAATGCGTGCCCAGAAATTGGATAAAACATATTTTCCCTATCATATAATTGTGCACAACATTTTTAGAATACCATACAATCATCAGAGTGGCTAAATACACCTAACAGCAACGTCAGTATCATAGAAAAAAAAGAAAAATAATATTCTCTTTATCGATGTATCATTAGTGTTTTGTTAATATGTTCTATTTAATGTTTAATTGTAAATTTATAATCGTCTTCTATAATCAGAAAATTGTCTTATAACGATTTGGAAGAATTGCCAGGAGGTCTTTTTGATAATCTTGAAGATTTAAATACAATGTGAGTTTATATTCAAGTTCTTTTCCGTTATGTTTCATTGATTTAAGTATTAGTTATAATTTTCAATGGTCGGAAATATTTTACAAACAGTCAATAAAAATTCTGACAGTTTGATATGTGGCTACGCACTGAATAAATCTTAATTCCTAGTGTGACCCATCACAAAGCTCGTGTGAAGTTCCTGGTTCCTCCACCAATGGTCATATTTTTCTTTATCAAGAATTAAACAAGTTCACTGGTTTCATTAATTGTAATACAAGTACCTCATTGAGTTATGCAAAAAGGGAAATGTGAATTGCACAATTGGAACTACCCCAACTACTTCTATTGTGCGTTTTCCCATCTTCTAATTTTGTCAGACTTTGTTTAGGCAATTTTGGTACGAAAAAATGATCTTTTTCTCTTCAAACAATCGAAACTGTCTCAAAAGTAGCAATATTTCATACCAAAATCGACCAACATCTCCTCAAATCTATGCACTGGTTTCCACTTGTGTATTGTAATATTGATACTGAGAACTTGTTGTGCTTAGGGCAGAGGCAATGCTGGTAATATCTATTTTTTTTACAGTGATTTGTCATTTAATCATCTCAGTGAATTGCCGACAAATATCTTCTCAAGAAACACCAGACTGAGAAACTTGTAAGTTAATAAGAAATGGAGACAGAAAACAGACGCAACATGAGCAAACTTTAGTTTAAAAGGAACTACGAGATCTCTTACAACTCCCAGTGGCAAAAGAAAAACTTTGCGTCATGTTCTTTACACAAAAATGTTACGTGGAGTAAGCTTTTTGGCGGAAAAGAACTATTTATAGGGTATAAAATAAAAACAATTTAAAACAGTTACAGTTACTCAAACGACTGTAGAATATGCAATTCGTTTTCTGTGCAGGCAGTCATTGGCACTTTATGAATAATCATGTATCAGCTGCTTCCGAGATTGCATCGACCACACCGTCAAGAATATGCAGTCAGTATAAACTGATACTGTACGTACGCAATTGCGTACCATATTTTCATTACACTAATGATTTTAGGCTAGAATGTTAGGCTAGGATATGCTCGCTGTGCAAAAAATGTATAGCTCTAGGGCCTTACTGTATGTTCATATCTCTAGTCTAAGCCTTTGCTGCCTTGCTTTGTCGAGCAACGTTTTCCTCCTGTTTATGGATTTAATGTGATATTTTCCTCCTTTTTCATGTTATTGTGGAAGAATTTCGATGGCGTGGGTAACGTTTCTCACTTCAGTTATAGGCCTAGGTCTAACGTTGACCTAATCTGTATATAGTCCTAGGTTGTTTGTGTATAACTAGCCCATCCGTCAAAGATACGAAAAAATGCTATGAGTTCTTTACGTACGAGTGATCACTTTACGTTTAGTTGGGAATGCACGCAATTAAGCATGCACCTTTAGTTGGTTGTTTATTTGTAAATAATCATAAACAAACATACTTTCATTGGTTTATGCTACTGACTGATGGCCGCATTACAGCGGAAAGAACTAGAAGTTCATTTGTCAAACCGAATACAGCAATTGCACTTCGGACAAAGATTATTCCCAAAAGAAACTAAGACTGTCATTCTAAGTATGTTAGAACCTCTTAAACAGTTTCTAGCTTAGGCTATCTGGCTCTCGTGCTATCACGACTTTAAAGGTTTAAGAATTTCGTAATAACAATCTCCTAGCTCCGCTTTAAAGAAGCTAAGTATACAAGTTGATTACACAAAAATCAAAGTTTGTAAATTTTTTGCTAACAAATACGTCGATAGCATTTGCAGCCATTGACACAATATTATACTATTTTTCAGATATCTCATTCGCAACAGGATAAAAGTAATACAGAAGAGTTTTTTGAAGAATAACACAGTTTTAAAAGGAATGTAAGTAAAGTATTGTCACTAAGGGTAACACGCAAAGGCGACATGTTCATAAGATGAGTAATCACATGTGTAGTTAATGTATATATTTATCACACACACATTAACACACACACACTAATATATATATATGTATATATATATATATTTATGTACTACAAGATGCTAAAAGTCAATCTAAAAGTTAAAATGTCATAAAATGATATGACATTTTCACTTTAAGATTGACTTTAAGCATTTTATAGTATACCTGCTCCTACTTGTTGAGCACTCTACCATCTGTATGGTCCCAACCTCCATATTCCTATATATATATATATATATATATATATATATATATATGTGCATACGCTTCCATTCAAACAACGAAATTAGGTACGCACACTACAATTTTAGATTGTCTCGTCACTTTACATTATTTTGGCTAATCAAGCTTGCCATGGTTATGATGTTCGCGCTTTGTATTAATTACTATGTGAGAACGTGCGTTCTTTGTAACTACGTACTTTTCGATCATCATCATTATGACGTCACTTTACAACTTTTCAAACTTATTTTAATATTACGCGGTACTGTACGCATTCAACTCTATCTTGTTTGTATGTAACGGTTGATTTCCATAACACAGTTGACAAAGCCGCCAGGAGGCGGCGAAAATTTCTGTTTCAATAAATCATTCGTTGGATCTATATGCACACTCTGTTTTCCATTTTTCCTTATTTATTACGTCCAACACACGGAATTAATTAATGCTATATATATATATATATATATATATATATATATATATATATATATATATATATATATATATATATATATATATGTATTTGCCTAATTCGGCACTTAGGGGGAAAGTTGTGGTTGAAAAGTCAACCTTAGGGAAAAAATTGGGGCGAAACATAACTGTCGCCTCAACGTTTCTACACACTTTTTCTATAGGAATACGTAAGCCAAAGATATTATAAACGTAGATACCAAACTCCTATCCAAACACTGTAAGACGCGCTGTCTCTTCACGGAGGCTCAATCGGAGGGGCAGAAGTGTTCATTTGACATGTGCATAGTTGTATTAGGCTATCTGCGTGCACAATGACGCATGCAGAAAGTTCCATTGTGACGAGATGTCAGCGTGCGTGCATTTTCAAAGCGAGTTCTGTACGCGCGCAATGCATTTCTCCGTGTGAAGGCGGAAATAATCGACGCGTTCTTCTGCGTGCTTGGAAAAAGAAGGCAGTAGTTAACTTTGTGTTGTAAGCGCGTAAGAATGTAAACGCGTGCATAGATTTACCCTTGTGAAGATACCATAGAAACTGACTAATCAGCAAGCCAATGAACTTCGAACCAGTCGTGCGTTAATGTTCAAATGTTCTTAAGTAGAAAGCCGGCGAAGAAGCCTAAAACTGTTTTGTATAAGTGAAATTTATTGAAGAAGGGTGTTTGCAAGAATTGCAATGTTTTAAAATCACACGTATTTATACTACCGGAAGATATCAATCAACTGTTAGCTTTCAAAACGACTGATCAGTGATCAGCACTTCCGCCCCTCCGATTCGGACTCCGTGAGGAGTCGCCGCGCCATACATATATACATATATATATATATTTATATTATTTATATTTATATATATATATATACATATATATACCACTAGGTTGAACATTAGGGGGAAATTTGTATATCTTGATACGTTTGGGCGAAATGAAAAACAATGAAATACATTACTGTGTATTTCGCCTTTAAGGAAAAACATATACATGTACGTAAATTCAATAATCCATTAGTTGTACGTGTTAACAGATAGTCGTCCGTAATTTGGTCAACTTTGAAGTAATTGCATCTAGTTTGTAAATCTAGCAGGACGCCTTTGTCCGCTTACGTATTTCTATACAAAAAGTGTGTGGGAACGTTTATATATATATATATATATATATATACATGTGTTTATGTGTTAATATGCTAATGTAGCAAAAAGTAAATCGGTTGGAACAGGAACGAATATTTTGATTTTAAAAATAACCCTCCCTTCTTGAGAACTGCTTTCGGACGACTGAAATGATGAAATGGAAACATGCATTAATGCAAAAGAGGTTTAGGGTAATAACACAATATTTAAGGGACACAGTGAAGCATACTGAATGTGTACATAAAAATGATGTGTAATAGGCGAAGATTATACTTTCTTATGTCACTTATTCCTGCAGCCGACTCTCTTATAACATCCTCCGAAATATACCAGGAAATATTTTTGAAAGCAATATCCACCTGGCGTTCGTGTAAGTTGTCATAGTCGTTTGGTGATAGCGGAATTGAACACACATGATGCATTGGTCACTCTGAATATATTAAACTGAGTTATGTCCTACCCTCAGTACACAATTTGATAGTATACCCAGAAAAGTGTAACAAATATATGCAACAAAAAGAAGGACAAAAAATGAAACAGAATTAACAGTCATAAAGATTACAGAAAAATTTCTAATAATAAGCTTCCAGAACTTTTCCTGGTGTCCTTATTTTTATCTTTATTTTGTTGTTTTGTAAATCTATTATATTTTGTTTAGAGTGTGTCTAATCCATCTTGTCATTTAGTGACAGTGAAACCGGGGGTTGAGGGGCCACCCCTTTGTTTAAATGTTTGTCACCTCAGTAGGATAGAGGCGTGATGTAGTGTTATCATGTCAGTTTTGGCAGTGCATTTGGAAATTACGAACCTCTCTTCGACAATAGTACAGTAAAGTTTAAAGATCAAAGTTTTTAAAAGGGTATATTTAGGGTGCAAAATTACCGGACCTTGATGATTCAAAATTTTTTTACAAGTCACTCTGATTGTATTTTATTTGTTAAGCATACCTTCAATTTGATGTGACTGAAAATAAAAATTATATCATATTTTTCTTTTGTAGCGAAGTCAGCAGCATTAATTTTCAGTTTTATGTAAGCAACCGTCTGTAACGGACGGATAACAACTCTTCATGTCACTAAAATTTTGTTAAACATTTATTTCATCTCTTGCAGTGCGATTGATCACAATGAACTGGATAATCTATCACAAGACATATTCCACCATAACACAGAATTAACGCATATGTAGGTATTTATCTGTTTCCCATTTTAAATGAATTGCCTAGGTACGATATTATTGTCACGCTTCCCCCTCTCACTAAGGTATATGTATATATATATATATATATATATATATATATATATATATATATATATATATATATATATATATATATATATATATATATATATATATATATATATATATATATATAACGCTAATTCCCACCTTAGGGGGAAATTGTTATAACTGCGCGTACTTAGGGCGAAAAAATAACAATAAAATACATAAGAAAAAGTGTTCGCCCTAACGTCCAAAAATATAAACAACGTTATTTCAATGGCCAGCCATCCGTTCGTGTCAACAGCTAGGTGTCCGTAAATTTGACAACTTTGAAGTAATTGCATCTACTTTGTAAATCTAGGAGGGCGCCTTTGTCCGTTTACGTATTCCTATAGAAATAGTGTGTAGAAACGTTACGGCGAAACTTATATTTCGCCCCAAAAAATTTTTCCCCTTAAGGTCGACTTTTCAACAACAACTTTCCCCCTAAGTGCCGAATTAGTGAAATATATATACACATATATACATATATATATATATGTAGGTCGAAGTTGGTAGATCGAAGTTAGAATGTGTATGTCGGAAGTGTTGTAGTAATAAATTCGATCATGAATTTTATACCGATCCAAGATAGAGTATAAACTCTTATCAAAGAGGGAACGGTTGACGAAAAACACCAGAGAGAAAAATTGAGCCGCACGGGGGACCGAACCCACCTTCCTCCGCTTTCCGGGCAGAGTCTATGACCACTACGCTAGAACAGCTCTTGATTCACAGAAGCGACAACAGGCTATATATACCCCGCGTGAATCAATTTTCTCTCTTTGTTACCATGGTACTCCCAAGCGGGATGAATAATCAGTAGGTCGAAGTTGGTAGATCGAAGTTAGAATGTGTAGGTCGGAAGTGTTGTAGTAATAAATTCGAATTCGCTTTCCGGGCAGAGTCTATGACCACTACGCTAGAGCTGTTCTAGCGTAAAGGTCATAGACTCTGCCCGGAAAGCGGAGGATGGTGGGGTCGGTCCCCCGTGCGGCTCAATTTTTCTCTCTGGTGTTTTTCTGTTCTAGCGTAGTGGTCATAGACTCTGCCCGGAAAGCGGAGGATGGTGGGGTCGGTCCCCCGTGCGGCTCAATTTTTCTCTCTGGTGTTTTTCTGTTCTAGCGTAGTGGTCATAGACTCTACCCGGAAAGCGGAGGATGGTGGGGTCGGTCCCCCGTGCGGCTCAATTTTTCTCTCTGGTGTTTTTCTTCAACCGTTCCTTCTTTGATAAGAGTTTATACTCTATCTTGGATCGGTATAAAATTCATGATCGAATTTATTACTACAACACTTCCGACCTATATATATATGTATGTATATATATATATATGTATGTATATATATATATATATATATATATATATATATATATATATATATATATATATATATATATATATATATATATAACGCTAATCCCCACCTTAGGGGGAAATTGTTATATCTGCGCGTACTTAGGGCGAAAAAATAACAATGAAATACATAAGAAAAAGTGTTCGCCCTAACGTCCAAAAATATAAACAACGTTATTTCAATGGCCAGCCACCCGTTCGTGTTAACAGCAAGGTGTCCGTAAATTTGACAACTTTGAAGTAATTGCATCTACTTTGTAAATCTAGGAGGGCGCCTTTGTCCGTTTACGTATTCTTATAGAAAAAGTGTGCAGAAACGTTACGGCGAAACTTATATTTCGCCCCCCAAAATTTTTCCCCTTAAGGTCGGCTTTTCAACAACAACTTTCCCCCTAAGAGCCGAATTAGTGAAATATATATATATATATATATATATATATATATATATATATATATATATATATATATATATATATATATATATATATATATATATATATATATATATATATATATATATATATATATATATATATATATATATATATATATATATATATATATATATATATACCTTATTTTGGAATAAGGAGAAATTTTTGGGCAAAATATCAACGTTAGGGGAAAATTACCGTTAGGGGAAAAAGTTACGTACGTTCCCCTATACGTTTTCACACACTGTTTTAAAGAGAATACGTTAGTGTATAGTAAAATACATATGGGGGTACGTAATATACCTAATTATTTCAATGTTGACCAAATTACTGACGCCTACCTGTTAACACGTACAACTAATGGACCATTGAATTAACGTACATGAATATGTTTTTCTTTAAAGGCGAAATATAAAGATGTATTTCATTGTTTTTCATTTCGCCTAAAAGTATCAAGATATACAAATTTCCCCCTAATGTTCAATCTAGTGGTAAACGTACAAAAAGAAAAGCATCGTTCCGACATAAAAATATAGGCACAAAAGAAAAAGACGGAAATTCCAGTTAGAAAAAAATATTTCGGCCGCCAACTGGCGCCTTCATCACTGTGGAAATCACAGCATAAGCCCACAAACAACAGTGCAAGACAAGGCAAAGTACGCAATGACGAAAGTACAAAAACACGAGCTACCCTATCAAAAATAGCAAGAGCAATTTTTAACAAAAGAAAAAGCAAGAAGTTTAGAAGATCACTTTCTTTTGAAACGAATCGAACGATTCTGGGAATAAGTCCCATCGTCCACATTAAGTCCTCTAGGTATGAGCGTATCTAATCGATAGATCCAATCCCTTTCGTACAGGCGCAGTGAAGCCTCTTTAAAAACTTGAACTACTTGAAATTTAAAGCCGCTCCCACAAGAATTAAGATTCTCATATAGTTGGTGACAATTCTTGTGAGTAAATTTGCCGGCTTGATATCCCTGCAGATCTGACTTGTGATTATTCATGCGAAGCCTAAGATTGTTAGTGCAGCCGGTGTATTGGCAACCACAGGATACGCATGAGATGACATAAGCACACCAACGAGTCTTACAAGACGCTCCTGCATTAATACATTTATACTGATTTCCAATCTCCCTACTCCTAATAAAAGTATCAGTGATAAAAACAAAACACATGTTGCAATGTTTATCACCCAAGGGAATGGAGGCGGCTCAGAAGCTTCACGAACAGCGGAAGGCCTCTGCATTAGAAAACAGTTGTAGCTGGCTGCTTAAACGGGCGCGGACCAGACGAGATTTAAGATTAGGCGGTTGACGAAAAGCCAAAAAAGGTTGCAATTGAAGCTTTTGCGCAATGGGCGAGTGAAACAGAATAGGCTCAAATTTGCGCAAAATCGCACCAATGTCGGGTAATCCTGGATAGCACGAGAGTACTAAAGGCACCTTGCGCCTATCAGGGGGAACATTAAGGGTCTCCCGACGAGCAGGAGGACTAAGAGCTTTGTTGATCTGAGTCATAACTTTGCGTTTGCTAAAACCCCTGCGGACCAGCCAGTGACAAAGTTCTTCGCAGCGCTCTCTAGCCCTCAAAGGATTACTGCAGATACGCTTAATGCGCAAGGCTTGACTAAAAGCAATCGAGCCTTTAATATGATGGGGATGGCAACTACTGTTATGAAGGTATTGTAGAGTATCAGTATTCTTTATAAAAAGATCCGCAGAAATAGAGAGGTCAGGATTTTTGGTTACGGTAACATCCACAAAATCCACACTCCGGGGGGAGCAGGTATGGGTAAACCTGTGGGTAGGGCATTCAGCATTTAGAAAATCAATGAAATGATTGAATGAATCTAACCCATGATCCCAAAGAAGGAAAAAATCATCAATAAAGCGGAACACAGCCGAGGGCTTCAGTTCACACTTGTCAAAAAAATTTTGTTCAAAAAAATGCATCAAAATATTGGCATACGAAGGTGCAAACTTCGTTCCTATGGCTGTACCGGACACTTGTGAAAAGTCTCTCATTAAATTCTAGAACATTATTCTCCAACACCAAACGAGCCAGCGAGCAAATACCATTGATTTTGTGAGTCGGCCAACCATACTCAGAGAGAAATTTTGTAAGCGCATCAAGACCCTGAACATGGGGGATCGAAGGGTACAGTATAATGAAGGTTGAGTATAATGAAGAACTGTCTGGAAGAAAAGTTCTTCATTATACTCAAACCTTCCTTAGCAACTCTAAATAAAAGAAACGAACTGATAAGCTCTTGTAGACACAGGAACAAACATCTGTGGTGTAATTATTCTAACAGGTAATGTATCTTGGCTCGCTGTACCCCGTTTTTGCCTGTTCACAACGAACACGGAACGAACACGTGCTTTAAAACGGACACGTTCAAAAGCAGCGAACACATTCGTGTTCAACGTTATTAACATCATGCCACTTCAGGCTTCTGAGGAGTGAGGACCTACATTATTGGCCCTTACGAAACAGTTCTGTAAAGCTTTGTTGTAAAAACCTATTGCAACCTTTTCAATATATATATATATATATATAAATATATATATATATATATATATGTATACCGGTATATAACCGAAAAAATGAAAAAGAAAGTCAAAATTGACAAAATTAGTACGATGAAGTATTCATTTAATTAAACTTTAGCTTCTCCTGAAGCCTTCGTCGGCCAAGACAGACATACGAATAACACATCAAAAGTAAATTTAAATTAACTGCACAGCCTATATTGACCAGTTAAGTGTAAACACACAAAAATTGGACAATAGTTATTGTAGTGAGTGTAACGGTAGAGTAGACACAGACAGGCTCTAGCTAGCTAGCAGGCCTTCATGTAAGAGTGAATTGGAAGTAAACACACAAAACACGATGAATAGACTAGAAACATCAATTGATCAAGAATCATTGTAGAAATTGTAATGGTTGAGTAGGCCCAAATCTCTATTGATACCCTCAGGGTGTGTATTTAATTTAAGGATAAAGTTTATTTCTATTCTGTTACGGCGACGAGGAGATTGAAAATTTAAACCAAGCAACACACATTTCAAATTTCGGAGGGAATGATTGGTCCGCCCGAAGTGTGCGGCAACTGGAAAACCGCGTGCATTGTCGCGGATAGACTTCTTGTGGTTGTTAAATCTAAACCGAAACTTAGTGCTAGTTTCTCCAACATAAAGACCTTTAGGACACTTAGTACAATATAATAAATAGACAACACTCTGGGAATCACAGTCCAGATTGGGGGTTTTGATAGGAAATTTCGAAAAAGGGAGGAAAATGGACGAGCCTTGGGAAATATGTTGGCAAAATTGGCACCGGGGTTTTTGCAGGGTATGTTTCCAAGGGGTGGTTGGAAAACGGCGAAAGCTTAGAAGATGTCAGCAGTTGTCTTAGATTGGGAGGATGGCGAGGGCTAACAAAGGTGGCTTGCTAAAGCTAGCAGGAAAGGAAGAATCATTCTTTAAAAGAGCAAAATCCTGTTTGATTGTATGTGCTAGGAATGGGCAAGGGGTGATGTTCTAAAACTTAAGGAATGCGGTCGCTCGATTTTTTAGAGTTATAGGTAAGGTCCTTTCGTTTGAACTTGTTGGCTTTCTCAATTCCTTTTCCGATAATACTCATGGGATAACCATTGGAAAAGAAAAAAAAAATGAATAAGGTTGGAGATTTCAATATTGAAGTCCTCCTTATCAGAACAAGTGCCTTTAAGTCTTAAACATTGACTATAGACAATTGATTTTTTGAGACTGAGAGGATGGGCACTGTCGAAATGTAAGAACTGGTGTTTATCTGTTGGCTTATAGTGGACGGACGTGGATATAGAGTTTGCCCGCAATTTAACTAGGACATCTGGGAAAGAGATTTTCGAGTCAGAAACTTCAAAGGTGAACTATGGTGGAAGGAGTTAGCGTGTAATTTGAAGGACTCTAGGGATTCCAAACCGCGGGGCCAAATAAAAAATATGTCATCAATGTACCCATAGTAGTGAATAGGTTTCAGAGTGAAAGATTTCAACAATTCTGACTCCAGTTTCTCCTTAAAGATATTAGCGTAACATGGAGCCATTTTGGTTCCCATTGCTATTCCCTTGATTTGTAAATAATTTTTGCTGTTAAAAGAGAAAAAGTTGTTTGTGAGGATACATTTTATTATGTAAGAGACATCGTCGGCTAGGGTTTGGCTAAATGAGTGTCTCAACATTAATTCTCTGCTAGCTAATATGCCTTCATCGTGGGGGATTTAAGTGTACAGGGATGTGACGTCCATATAGTAACTAAGAGGGATATACCATACCAGTATTATTAAGGGCACGTGAAAAATGAGTCGTTGGGATATTAGGAAGTAGTTGATCAAGTAATGAATCAACATTACCTGGTAAACCCTCAGAGAACGTTTCCACACCCGAGATAATAGGCCTACCGGGGGAGTTAAATTGAGAGTTTTTGCAAGTCGAGGAATTTCGTTTCTGCGAAGATCTGAGGTTTGGGAAGGTAGGGCGGTATTATTCAGAGAGTTCTCTATGAGTTTAGGTAATTTATGAATTTTAGGAAGTGTTTAAAAATAGTCTAGGGTTGCTGGGTATAAGCTTCTTAACAGTTGGTAAAATTACATTCGAGATGTTGTCAAACAAATTACGAGATAAAGAAGAAAAAGATGGAATGCCCGTAATTGAACGATAAAACCTAGAGTAATTGAGTTGTGCTTCAGCTTCAGAAATATAGTCGTTTGTATTAAGGATGGTGACACAGCCTCCTTTTTGCAATGGCGTAAGATTCCGGGGGTATCGTGGTGTCGGTTATCGCTTAGGAATAAATCTAAATGGGCTCTAGCTGCCTTCTTAAAATTTTCAGTTTATACGTTCCGGCCTTCAGGAGGGGTCCATGTGGACTTTGGCTGTTGAGAGCTTACGTAGTCCTCGATGTTCGATTGGGTGTTTCCATCGTCACCAAAATATTCCTTAAGGCACACTAGGCGTTCAGATTGTTTAAAGTCAAAACAGGTATCAACTTCATCTAGACGTCGTGAGGGGCAAAAGGAGAGTCCCTTTTCGAGGACTGATTTCTCATTACGTGAAAGTTGGAAAGTTGTAATTAGGTCCTTTTTGATGAGCTTAATCAGTTTTTTAGATTTGAGTTTAAAACGGGAATTCAGCTTACGTTTGTAGGAGTCATCCAATGCTTTAAAAACCGCATTAAAATCGACAGATCCAGGTAACGCGTCCCTTAAATATTGCTCTGACGAAGACAAACTTAAGCTAAGAGCGTTTTGTTTAACAAATGAAGATTTGATAGCGTGGTTTCTTAGTTGCCTAGACGCTCGTTGACAGATTCCTCCGGCGATGTGCCTGCTAGATGGGGAGTAACCGTTGTAAGGGTTTCGAAGACGTAATCCCTTAGGAACTAAATCCAACTTTTTGCACTGAGAAAGGAAAACTATATCCGACCTTGTCAGTTTGTCCAGAAGATATTCATGGTGTCGTCTGTGACGTGAATGCGAGAACCAAACATAAAAAAGAATTGAAATGTCCACTTGTACTCCGAAAGAATAACAATAAAACTATAAAAATGTAAAACAAAGTCAAAATTGACAAAAGGGGTACGATGAAGTATTAATTAAATTAAACTTGGGAACTTGGCTCAGCCCCTAGTAAAAACGTTAGACTTACGACATGTTCAACTCCCAATATTTGCAAAGCAAGAATTCAAGACGTGTACACCGCGGGGAAATTTTGAAGTGGATGCTGATGGCAAATATGAGACTCATATTTTAAGAAAGTCTGCAACATTTAAGAACACTCGAAAAGTGTCGCTTCTGGCTACCTGGTTTGGAAAGCAAATCTTTTTAGTGCGCTTTTGCGCAAGCTGACGGTTGCACTCAGTTTAGATAGTCTTGATGGCATTGAGCCCTTATCCAATATTTTTCCATTCAGCCACCCCTTTGTGTAAATGTTTGTCACCTCAGTAGGATAGAGGCGTGACGCAGCGTTATTATGTCATTTTTGGCAATGCAGTTGGAAGTTACGAACCTCTCTTCCACAATAGTACAATAAAGTTTGAAGATCAAAGTTTTTAAAAGGGTATATTTAGGGTGCAAAATTACCGGACCTTGATGATTCCTATTTTTTTAACAAGTCACTATGATTGTATTTTATTTGTTAAGCATACTTTCAATTTGATGTGACTGAAAATAAAAATTATATCATATTTTTCTTTTGTAGCGAAGTCAACAGCATGAATTCTCAAGAGCTTTTTCTTTTTCAAAAAATGTACTTTTAAGTTTTATGAAAGCAACTGTCTGAAACGGATGGATAACAACTCTTCATGTCACTAGAATTTTGTTAAACGTTTATTTCATCTTTTGCAGTGCGATTGATCACAATAAAATGGATAATCTATCACAAGATATATTCCACCATAACACAGAATTAACGCATATGTAAGTATTTTATCTGTTTCTCATTTTAAATGAATTGCCTAGGTACGATATTATTGTCACGCTTCCCCCTCTCACTATCTCATACTCTTCTTGTCTCCACAGAGATTTATCACATTTGCAAGGTCAAATCGTTAGAACGCTTTTGCGCAAGTTAACGATTGCACTCAAATAATCTTGCTGGCACTGAGCCCCTGCCCAATATTTTTCCGTTCCGCCATTCCTTGGTGCAATTATTTGTCACTCCAGTAGAATAGAGGCTTGATGTAGTGTTATCATGTCATGTTTAGCAGTACAGTTGGAAATTTCGCACCACTCTCCGAAAATACAAAGCGGAAGTTTGAAGACCAAATTTAAAAAAAAGAGTTAATTTAGAGTGCAAAAATTGCCTCAACTTGATGGTTCATGAGTATATTACGAGTCCTTATGACTGTACTATAATAGTTAATTTGATGCGACTGAAGCAGCAGCATTATTTCATATTTCTATTTTGGAGTGAAGTCAATAGCATGAATTCTCATATTTTTTTGTCTTTATTATACTTTTAAATTTCATATCAGCAACTTTTGCGATATGGATGGATCACCAACTTTTCATGTCACTAAAATTTATCACAATAAACTGGATAATCTATCACAAGACATTTTTCACCATAATACAGCAGTAACGCATATGTGAGTATTTTATCCGTTTCTCATTTCAAATGAATTGCCTAGGTGCGATATCGTTGCCATACGTCCCCTACTCACCATCTCATACTCTTCATGTTTCCACAGGGATTTATCACATAACTTACTGGCAGAGCTACCAGTCGGTCTTTTTCAGACCAACCACGAACTTGAATTCCTGTAAGTGGCATTTTGGAGGTCACGAAAGGTTCGAATACGAAAACCATATCTCATCATCGGAAACAGAATTTTAAATTTTACACATGTTCTAATTGCATTTGTATTTTGGGTTCCCTGCTCTGAATCGTTGCATGAAGCAGGGAGTTGACTCCTTGTATGAAGACTTATCGAATTGTGATACATTCTAGCATATTAATCTATATTGCTTCAATCTCTTTCAATTTTAGAAATATTAAAAGCAACTACTTGAAGAAACTACCAGGTGGTCTTTTTCGTGAAAATTCCAAGCTGAAAACTTTGTGAGTTGGAAAGGAATAGCGCCATATTACTTTTGATATCCTCGTTTCTTTTCTAACCTAACTTGAGACGATAACGACACTAAATTTAGTTGAGAGAAGACATTAATGTTATTTACAAAAAATATCTGGTAGAAAATGTCTTGTTACAAAAAACCATAGATAATAGAGACCCCTACTATGTGAACTACCTGGTCGCAACCATCAAATACCTATTGTGATAGTACGAGAATACTTCTCTGTGAAGTAGAAATCTGTTTGATATCTAAATTGTCTAGTAACAGCGTATCTGGAAAGCGGTAGGGGACAGCTGGCATGAGGAATTTTCATGTGAGTACGACTCACAATGCGGAGTCGCAACCATGAATCATCAATTTTCTGCCCCAGTCATGGTTAAAACGCAGATCAAGTCGGGGTTAACGTTGTGCGCACGCTGCGCAACGAAAGAGAGCACAATACTCTGCATGAAAAGTCAGTGAAACGCTCAGTGCCTAGATTTATTATGTACTGTACCTTTCTATACACTAAATGTATGAAAAGTCTTTTGTCGTTACACATGTGTACGTGCACGGTGCAGTGAGTTTATAGTGTGCTGTGCTAGTATACAGTTAGTGTTAGAAATATTTTTGTAGGAAGTAAGAAACTAATAAAGAGCTAATATTCGCGTCAGATCATGATGAACGTCAGACGATGATACGGCAAGTTCGAATGTGGAACCGTCTTTGCATGTAAATCGTCTTTGCATGTGCTGTGTTGCAATTTAAAGAGGCTCGTGGGGTTGACAACGACAACTTAATGAAGGCGTTTATACTAGGTCAGTGCCACATGACAGTGCTTAAAGTTATCATAATGACCCAAGTTTCATATCTAAAAGTTACCACAAAAGAAGTTCAAAATTTGAATTTTGTAGTTTTCTGTCTTGTAACGGTTTTGTGCATAATTTGAAAAAAAAAAAAAATGTCTGGTCACGAATTTTTGAAAAAAAAGTTGAAATGTTAAGTACCTACTCAGATGACACCTTTTGTATGTAGGATAAAAGAATTGTTAAGTTTGACCATTTGTCATTGCATTGTGAAGAAAACTGAACAGGTTTGGAAAAATTGTTGAACTTATAAGCCAACTCAGCGAGCCGTTTTAAGGATGTAACCCATCGATGAACAAGTGTTATTCGTTGACTAATTTGACCAATTCAGCGAAAAAAAATTTCGCTGTAATCTTTTTGAATTTTGACCTGCTTGTAACTGATGAAACTACTCTACGAATGCGGTGAATAGGCCTAGTAAGTGCGAGTAAACCTCTCTGTCTATAGGTGGTCTTTCATGGGGGAACGTCTATGAAGAAGTAAATGTTTTTAATTGTAGGGTTCGTTGGCCAAGCCTACTGGGATTCATGCCGGTAGTTGAGCAAACAATCAAATACCTTTATATCGGGAAGGTGAAATTCTGAACCCACGGACAGTGAGGACCAAGCCAACTCCTGATACCAGCACAGCTGAGTAACTTAAACAATAAACTGCCTCTCACGTGATATATCCGAAGGTAGGGACCGTAAGTCACAGCAGGTCTGCCTACCATCCCTAGTCTATACCCAAAGTAATATCAGCCATGCCCAAATAGAGGCGCATAGGCACTTTGCCGGTAACCGCACCTACTCGTTTGAAGCTGACACACAGGACTATCTCACTAGGTATTCGGAAGGTGAAGTTTGTCTAAAAAGAACGAGGACTCTTTGAGGAAATGCATCAACTACATCTGGCCCAGTACTCAAAATCCAGCTTGACAGTAACTTTCATTGGATACATCAAAACAATGACATCGCACGTTTTATGATTTGCAAACCCAGTTTATTTTAGCCCAAACTAATATGGTGAAAAGACTAAAAGTTCTTGGAACAGTACACTCCAACCCACCGATAATTGATACACCCCTGTTTGGTGGCTGCTTCATACAAAGGCTTGACTTAACACTAAAGTTACTTAAGATCACAATTTATTTAACAATGGAATGATTCCTTTTCACCTTTGGTCCACCAAACTTATTGCCTAGGTGCGATACTGTTCTAGGGGAATAGCAATCCTACCTATGGCTGCAAATAGCTATCAAGCAGTAATTTATAAACATGGCCTTATAACACAGAGTACACACTACAAGGGCCCATTAAACATGGTGAGCCGTACACGAGGTTTCAAACACATGTAGGAAACTAATTCTTCACAGTAGATCGTCGCAAACCCACTTGCATAAATTTTGGAAGCAATTTGAACGACGTATGAATATTGCATTTTCATCCGAGCCCATAGAACAATCGCTAGCGCAATGAGGGAGGTACACCTTCAGTTTGCAGCGGTTCTGACCTCTCTGTAAAGTCTGCGTCATCGCGAGCATCTAGTAGAAACACAACGACATATTGCTAGTTTTAGGATCTCCGGTTCCGTAAGGCTACAGCAATTGCACATCATCGAGTTTCTAGTAATATACATATATATATATATATATATATATATATATATATATATATATATATATATGTATGTATATATATTGATATATATATATATATATACATATATATATATATATATATATATATATATATAACCGTAATAGTAAAAATTAATTAGTAATGTCAACCAGGCAATGGTAAAGTGCTCAACCCTGTGAAGGGAGCTGTAATATTGAAAAGGTTGCAATAAGTTCTTACAACATAGCTTTACAGAACTGTTTCGTAAGGGCCAATAATGTAGGTCCTCACTCCTCAGAAGCCTGAAGTAGAATGATGTCAATAACGTAAAATACGTATATGTTCGCTGCTTTTGAACGTGTCCGTTTTTAAGCACGTGTTGGTTCCGTGTTCGATGTGAACAGGCACGAACGGTGTACAGCGAGCCAAGATACATTACCTATTAGAACTAGAAAGTTGTACTTGCATGGCAAGTACTAATCGAAGCCTTGAAAATATGCACACAGTACTTGGGACTTTCTTAACAAAATGAAATATATTGTTGGGACTGGTTCCTCGATGAAAGTGGAATATCCCCAACACATGCGGGGGGGGGGGTGTGGGCATGGTTCTTTGTAATTTGATTGAGATCCATGTGAGAAAAAGCAGTATGTATACTACAGCGTACTGGTGTTTAAATGAAAGTACTTGTGTTGTGGGGGGGGGGGGGCATAAGGTGGGGATGATGGTTAATGCAACTAGTTACTGGGACTGCTGTTGAAATGTGATGATTTGTCAAGAATGGTTAGAAGGGAAAATCTGTCAATATTAAAACTTCATTTATTAATTTACTGTATTTCAAGAATTATGCCCTTGTTGTTAAGAACTTTGCCCCGCCTCCTTTATTCTGGAATGATCCATTATTGTCACTCATGGATAGGACCAACTTAAAAGAAACTGGAAAAGGTCACTTGTTTTTGTTTGCTTCTTTTTTACAACCCTGTTGCAAGTTATTACTGATAACTTTATGAAATGGCTGTAAAAAAAAAAAAAAAAAAAAAAAAAAAAAACAGCACAGACCAGTAACTTTTAAAATTTTTTGTTTCTTTTGATTTGGATTTAGCCATGACAATAATGGATCATTCCAGAATGGAAAAGGCAGGGTAACTTCTTAACAACAAAAGCATAATGATTGAAATAATTTTATAAATGCAGTTAAAATACCTGCAGATTTTCTTCACAAGATATTAAGTGGATATTGAAACAACTTGAATGCACTGGTAGACAAAGAAACCATGACAAGAGTTTGAATTCTGATGAACTGGTGTTTATTTTTGATTAATGCAACTTGGAGTATAGATTTATTTACATTGACTTTTCAGTAGCAATCATGATAGCTAATTTTATGTAAGACTGACAGATGTAACACAATATAAACAAACTTGAATTAATGATTAGCAACTTCCAATGTTTTCAATCTGAGAACTGTAGGATCTATACAATTTCTCACTGATCTTACCTATATTGTTGCTTACAATTAGAGAAATGATTAATGACATAAACATGGTAGTGAAGCACTAATGGATAGGAATGGGAAATATACTACTAATTGCCTAATAATCTCTTTTACGAGTTGATTACAGGATGTAACAGTAAGGAACATTGCAGTATTTTTGAGGTATACTTGGTCACCGAGTTGAAAATTGACTTGGAATGATATTATGCTTGCTGAGATTGTTACATGACTGTTACAATTATGTGGAAAATGAAGTTGTCAGTTAGTGATGTTACTAGGCAAGGTGGGCCAATAAAATTCTATGTACAAATACTGAAATACAACTAGTTGGACGGATCTTTGTAGTAGTGGTAGTGGTAGGGGTTGTGTTGGATGATGCAGCAGCAGTGCAAGAAGTTTTTGTAACATTTGAAAAATGTTTTGTACAGATGATGGGAAAAATGTTTAGACTGAAAACCAAGTGTACAGTAGCAGTAAATGTGCTGATGTTAGAGGAATATTCTGCCAGAACAGAAAAGTTGAACAGCTTATTTACAGCCGAATACTTTGAGGTTGTTGCTCCCTGTGAGTCAAGTCTCTCATGAAGGATATCTTAATAACAACCTTGTTGTGGAGCAAGTGTCATCTTAGCTGTTACTGGTATCATAGTACAAAATGCTGTAACCTTGTTTCCAACTGATTCTGTACAGCTAAGAAAAAAATTAAGATCAATAACAACTTAACATTTGGCTAATAAAATGATTTGAACAGATTGTCATATTAGTGTAGCTTTCACTAGTTTGATAGCATGGAAGTCTTCTTTTCTGACTGTTGTACAGGACATTTTAAAATGAAAATAAAGACAATAAAAATGTTTGTGAGATTGGCCATTAAAATGTTTTGCACAGATAACGAAAAAAATTGTTTGGACTGAAACCGAAGTGTACAGTAACAGTAAACATGCTGACTGATGTTGGAGCACAATTTGGCACAACTGGAAATTTGAAGGTTTTGTCATAGTACAGTACCTAATATTGTTGTTTTAGTCTGCCAGTTGTAATTGCAATTACTACTGTTTCCTGAACAGGAAAGGTTTTGTAAACTGGTCATTTCACTTTTGTATAATATTTTTGGCACTACACAGATAGATATACATACAGATAAAGATTCACATACCTGCTGGATAGTTCCAATTACTGAAGTCATAGTTTTCTCTGGGGATGTGTGTATCCTATTTATGGGCATTGGTGGTGGAGTGGCTGGTCTCACACTGTTGATGGCTTCTTGCATGATATTGTCTGGAACAACCATCGGTGCTGTTTTGAAGATTTGTGATTGTGATGTCAATGCAATTGTCTTGTCATTACGAAGTATGTAATTTTTAATGATGACTGTAGTTCCATTTCCAACATTGTCAATCTTGCTTGGTTCATAGAGGGTTGCCTTTATATGGCCGGAGTCATCACAGAATGCTAAGTACATCATGGTTTTGTCAGTATTGTCTTTTTTGTACTTTATGACATCTGACCTTGTTGCAATGGTAACTTTTAGTGGCCATTGATAGGGACTTTGTTGGTTATTACTTGATGTTAAGTGTTTTATGTTCTGCATCTGAAAATAGAAATGGACATATACTGGTTCATGGTAACTGTAATATGTATTTAATACCCCGAAAGTATAAGTTGTAGGGACTGGTGAGATGTAAATTGGGTCAAGGATTGTACTGTGTGCCGTGGTTGATGCACGGATAAGCTGAAGGTATGTCTGTAACTGTGAAATTTTTGACTTTGTTGCATGGTCATGATTGAAGTCACCTAAAATTATTTTGTAGTCAGCTGGGAAGAGTTGCAGTTTTGGCAGTATTGTACATAGGATTTCTGAAAATTCTGTAGATGTGACTCCAGGAGGTCTGTATATAAGTAGAATAAGAAATGATGGTCTTGTATTGATGATAAGTAGAAGAGATGAACAGTTGCCTGCAGCTATGGAATGAATATCATAGAGGTATTTTTGTTTAACATAAACCACTACACCATTGCCTCTTCCTTGCAGGCTTGATGAATGCAAATTGTACCCTGGTATTTCAAAATTGTGGTGTTCTTGAGAAGTGACCCATGTTTCAGATAAACATATAACATCTGCCACCATGAACTCTTTGTTGGCTATCATATCTTGAAAGTGAGCTGGTAAAGATTGCACATTGTGATGTATGATGGAAAAGTTCATATTGGTATCAATTGCCAGTAATGGACTGCTAAGAGATACATCACAAGGACTCATGGTTTTCAAGCTTGTTTCCACCAGACTATTTCAATAGATTGAACCAGGTTGAATGTCACATATTTTTAATCCCTGCATGCTGCTGACTCGACTAAGTGCAACATATGCCATTCCTGGTTGAAAAATATTGTCTAAAGATATTGTTGCTCTAGGCATGGTCATCCCTTGCACTTTATGTATTGTCATTGCCCATGCAAGTTTCAAGGGATATTGGTAGCGTGTCACATGGTGGATTCTGATACGGTATATCTCCTTTTGTGGGTGTATGACTATACTGGATCGATGTGCATCCATTGGTGGTGGATATTTCTTCTTCCACTGTGTTCCAACACGAGTGTCATCGAACACTACACAAATAGCTTCAGGCTGATCATTGGGCATTGTACCATCTACAATTTTGTTGATTTCACCAGTTACGCCATTTACAAGACCATCTGAAACATCAATATTAGCTGTCAACATGACTCTTGCACCTACAGCTAATTTAACTTGTACTGGTAATAATGTTTTTGCATTTGGTTGAGCCTTTTGTAATTTTTTAAGGATTTCAGATTTAGTGCTACATATGTCAGCTGCCTTTATTAGTTTTACCTGACCATCAAGAGATTGAAGCCTTTCTTCATTATACATGTCAACATCATTCCTCCTAGCTGCAATAAATGGTGCATCATTTGGTATTTGTGAAACAATGCATGATTTCAACAAAGTGAGATCATCTGATGCAATACTTGTATCTTTTGTATGAGTACGTAACCTGTTGAGTAACTGCGCAAAAACCAAGTCATCCTTTTGGCGCATTATTGTGGATAGTGTAAATATGGAGAACATAACCCATAAATTGACAAAAGACCCAGGGTCTTGTTTGTAGAGTGGTTTTCCCTTGACTGGTTGGATTTGATGGAAGTCTCCTACTGCTAATATTGCAACATTTCCAAAAAATTGATTGTCATTTGTTCTCTTTAACTGTTGCAACCTAGAATGTTTGTATGTGAGCATACCTTGATCAACCATGGATATTTCATCAATGATCAGCAATTGAAGGCTACGGTATCCGATACGTAAAGTGTTCAGCTGATCTTCACCTAATGACTTATACGGTAATGAGGTATTAAAGATACTAAACTGCAGAGTGAATTGTCTGTCCATTTATATTAAAAGCAGCTGTTCCAGTGTAGGCCACCAGTAGGACAGTTATGTCATCAGGTGATTCTGCTATTTTCACAAATAGCTTTCTTAATTCATGGGTTACGCATTTGATGACTTGTGATTTGCCTGTGCCAGCACCTCCGCTTAGGAATATGTGTAAAGGTTGTGTCTTGTTGTTATCAACTTTTTGTTTTGCCCACTTTTGTACATGATTGAACAATTGCCTTTGTTCTTTGTTTAGTTGTCTGAGCATTGTTGTTATTGTATCTTTATTGAATGGTGTGTGCAGAGTTTGAATAGATTTCATAATACCATGATTATCATGGTTGGTGCTAATGTTACGACTCTCTTGATTTTGCAATTCTAGAATGTGTTCATTTTGTGGTACTTGATCTACAGACTGAGCTTTAATGTCGGTAGTGTCAAGCCTTTCTAACTCTGATTGGGGAACAAAATTTGTCCAAGCATCTTCTAGATTACCATTTGAGTGCAACTGTTCCCATAAGTTGTCCGTGTCCTTTGCAAGTGGTTCGAAAAGGAGCATATTTTTGGCTACAATATCATGAATGGGGGAGTTGTCATATGAACCATGAAGAAAATAATCCTCATATGTGTGGTACTGCTGCGGTTTGAAATTTTTGTCAGTGAATGGTAGATATAAGTGCATGATGTTGTGGTAATACTTTTCATGGTCTTGTTGAATTCGGACTTTTGCATATCTTATAACTGCACACCTCTTGAGACGTTTCTTTGGTGTCCCTAGAATATTTCCCAGATGGTCAGTATTGTCATAAATGTCATTTATCTGTTGTTCAATTTTAGAGCCTGTGGAAATGAACCGGTACTCAGAAGCAAATGTGGCCAAACACATAGATCTGAATTCTTCATTGAGTGGTCTTTGTAGGTATTTATCTATATTGTTTGGCAACCATAATTCATCTGTGTCTTCTTTAGTCTGGATCAAAGAGAGGGGCATACTCAACCTATGGGTATCTGGGTCTGTGGGAATGAATACAGTTTGTCTAGAGGATTGTTTTAGATGCATTCCAGTAATCCTGTACACTGATTCCATAACACTGACTTCCCTATGGTTTAGGTACACACTCCCCAATTGTTTTAATTCTTCTATAACACTGGGGTTGCCTTCACGTGCTTCTTGCTGTGCATTTTTCAGCAATTGTCCCATCTCACGTTCCGCTTTACTGATGTATGAGACGATGTACATGATACAGCTATAAGGATCTAAAATGTATTGGATATCCATGTTTGCATTCCAAGACTGTAGTAATGTTGGATTGTAGTTGTTAACCCAAATACTACATGGTTGTCTGTGATATATGATTACTTCCTTTTGTGTGTTGGCTTGAACAGACTGTTCTAATTGTTCTTGTGTTAAGTTAGCCTTCTGGAGAAGTTCTTGTGTGGAGGTTGGGTATTTTTCATCATTTATGAATGAATTCCACAATTTCTGAATGATTTGAGAGGCAAGTTGTTTATCCATACCAGTACCACTGTTACTACTGCAATCTTTATCTGAGTCTGGTTTTGAAATGAATGTTCTCTGGGATGGTAGTTTTGGGAAGTTGAAGCGACATACTTTTCCTCCTTTGCGACAAGACTTTGAATGATTCTTGCTGTGTGTCTGCACACTGTTGACAATTTCAAGCAATACTGGATTTTCCGATTGGGATGGCATTTGACAAGAAACATACTGGTCTATAAAGGATAGAACCTCATGATCTGGTGACTGTCCATACTTCGGGGCATTTTTTACCCAAAAAAGACAATGGATATGTGGCCAACCTCGTTGTTGAAATTCTACCCTATAAAAATAGTCCATAACTTCTCCAATGGGATGTGCAGGTGACAAAATGACCTTGTGTATAAGTGCTTGCATTCTGTGTTCAAACATTCTAGCAGCAGTTACTGGATTGCTTGCAATTATTTGGCAATGTGTGGTCCAGTCAATTTCAGTGGGGATAGGTTTACCCTGCTGTTCAAGAATGGATTCAACTATTTCAGGCCATCTTCTATCTGCAGCAGAAAAACTGCAAAACCAAGTTGGTATACCTAATTGCCTAACCATTGCAAAAAGATCCCTCATTGTAGTTTCCCAATATGCTGGTGATCCCCGAATTTTTTTCATGAAATAATATCCATCATCCTTCGATAATATGTCATTCAGATTGTGTTTGTCTTGTAGCAAAGAAGATTGTGTTTGTCTTGTAGCATAGAAGATGTTATCAGTTGCCCTGTAGATGTCCTCTTTGAACCTTTCCGCATTGCAATGGCAATTGAGGACAAAATGTCATGAAGTTCAGTAGTGTACTGTGCAAAGAATATGTACTCAGGATTACTGGCAAACCTGATGTCTTGTGATAGGAGGCGGGCATTGAAATACCTCTTGGGGGATATTGGAACATGTCTTTCTTGTTGATATGTGTTTTTACCATCAGGGAACAATGTAACAAATGATTTACCTTCAGTCTTGAGTACACTGACCAATTGTTGATTCTCTGCTGGGGCTACACATAATATGGTATCATGAATGTTATCTGCTATGTAATGAGCTAGATCTACTGGTTGTAAACATGTATAACATGGTGCAGATGTTTCTGTTATGTCATCCAACAATGAATGTTTTGTATCTGGATGTGATCCTGACTGATTATCAGTATGAGCATGTAAGCTGTCAGTCTGTGTACTGTCACTGTTTATACTGACTAATGTATTGAGATTACATGAAGGGCAAGCCATATAATCATGATTCTCTGAAATGTGACTTGAATGGTCATGTCCTGTACTGTGATTACAAGCAATATGGACATTGTCATAGTGCGGATTCACATCTTTCAAATATAGTGTTGCTCGATGGATGTTATTTGGATCAACAGTTTGGTATAAGTGGTGACCTTTGTACTGCAACTTTCGTTTCAACTTGACCTGAATAAGGCTCCCATCATCTATTGTACGGGGTAGTTTTGGATAGTGTCTTTGACATTTGACTGTACACACACAACTGGTCCATGGATTCCTTTTTGCAAACCTTTGGGTAATGCTACAATTTTCATGAATGGTATTACAGTTGTAAGCAAATGCCTTTCAAGAGAATTCAACTGTGCCAAAAATGGGGGTTGTTCATTAAGGCGCATGGAATTGATAAGTGCTTGACATGGTATCTTTTTGTTCAAAAGTGTTCTATCACAGCAGTGGCAAATACATTTATCACTTTGAGAGGAAGGTGTGGGGGTGTTTGGAAAAAATTGGGTGACAAATGACATCTCATACCTGGTTTGGTGAAACTTTTTTACGCCATTCTTGAAGAGTAGTCGATTGCAAATGCAACAAACAAATACTGGCTTTTCCTCACATAACTTCTTGAAATGTGAGATTAAAGTATTGTTTACCTGCACTGTGCTTGAAGCCGGAGAACAAAATGTAAATGTGCGGTCTGCAGGTTTTGTTCCATGTTTTGCAGAAGAGACATTTGGTTGATGTGGGCCATTTTCCGTGGCAATGGTGGGAGGATCATTTGGTTGATTGACATATGGTTCAATTTCAAGAGGAACATAATGTTCACAAGAGGCAGGTGGAACACAGTTTGCAAGAATGTTACTAAGCGTGCTTTCACCTCTTGAACTGAGGACATTAGTTGTCATGCTCATCACACACCATTTGGTATTTTTTGGCAACCTCTTGAATGTACTCTCTTTGATTGGCTTTACTTTCGTTGAATGTAGATCAAACTGGACAGGACTATTAGATCCAGCGATTGAAATTGCCAAGGTCCGAACATGCACATTTTAGGAGAATGCTCTTGCTATCCATTACTGGAAGGCCCTTTGAATTCCTACTATGACAATCAAACAGGTAGAATGATGAGGTCAAGCAATCCTTATATATGGCAATGGCATTGCCATTTGTGACCAAAATGGCACATGTGTGTGTACTAATATTGTCTGGTTTGTTTGATTTGTATGGGCTAACAAGTCCTGAGTAAGACCGAAAAATTTTGTTATGGAAACTTAGATCATCAAATAAATAGTATTTTGGTAACTGAGTAAAATACAGCCAATGATGTTGTTGTTGATGATGTGACTGTATCAAGGAGTACATTTTGTCACCTTGGATAAGGATATGATCTAGCTCTGAGGAAAGGTATCTTTGTGGAGGACTTATTTGACAAAGTGACAAGAAGATGAGAGAATTTGCCATACACTGTCGACCTCTTGTGTTTTGCGAGAAAACTGAAGACCCTTGGTGAAATGAACCAGTTGTAATGACAATATTGCCAGGCCTATTTAATGATGCACAAGCAAGTGGAGTTGTTGGAAATTTTAAATTTTGGACATTGTTGGGACTTGAAGTTGAGTTGTTTCTTTCTTTTGCTGTGACATTCATGCATGAATTATCTGATTGGAACTCATATTCTGCTGTGGTCTGTGATTTTTTCATGTCTGAGTAAGTATTATCTTGGTCATTAATAGCGTTGGGATTTGAGGATTTCTGACTGCAGGAAGGAAATGGACTACCAGTCATTTCTTTTATTACACACCAGCGGTGCTCTTCTGGTAACCTTTTGAAAGTTGTCCTTTTGATTATTTTCACCTTAGTAGAATAAAGATCAAACTGAACTGGACCACTGCTGTTTGTAAGACAGCTTGTCAACATTTCAATATGCACAACCAGATGGTCTAGAGATTGAAATTGTAGAAGGACGCTGTTGCCATTGACAACTGGAAGGCCTGATAAATTCCTACTGTCAGGAGTGAACATGTAATATGCTGAAGACAAACTCTCTCTATATATTGCAAAAGTATTACCACTAAAGATCAAAATGGCACATGTTGCAATGTCCTGGAATGCTTGTTGTAATGCTTCTCTTAATACGTAAGTATTGAGATTGTCAGGAATGTGTAATGTGTTTGGTTTGACTAACCCTGAGTACAAAAAAGAAAAGTTGTTATGAAAACTATACCCAGAAACTGAAAAGTATTTGGGCAACTGACTGAAATGTAACCACTGAGATTGTTGCATAAGCACTGATTGTAGCAAAGAGTACATACTGTCTCCTACAGTTAAGATGAAGTCTAGTTCAAGAGACTGGTATGATCTTGGAGAACTGATGTTACAGTGTGATAGGAACATAAGAGCATTGGTAAGACACTGCTTACATCTTGTTTCTGGTGAGAATATAGAGGAGGCCTGATGGATGAACCTGTTGCAATAAGCATCTTGAATGGCAACAGACAAATGACCTAATTTAATGTAAGAAAATGTTCATGTATAAGTTTCACAGTTTTGCCCCAAGAGACTCTATTAGCTAGGCGTACAAAAATTAAGCTGAAATCACCACTTTCATCCAAAATACAGCAGTAATGTTTAATCAAGTATTGCAAATGAAAGGAAGTATGAGTGGAGTTGTGACTAACAGCCAAAATGAGGATAGACTTCAGTGCGGTACAGAATATATATTAAAGAAGAGACAGCAGATTCATTGATATCAGTATGTCATTGGAAATTGGGAACAGTATGAACAAACTGAACAGTTTGGAAGCAATTGGAACAACAAGATGGAAACAGAAGGAAACAGCAAGGTCAGCATATAATTAGTCCAGTGTTGAAAAAAACAACAACTGAAGAATGTGCAAACAATATGGAAACAACTGGATCAAGAAAGAGGAAACAACATGGAAACAACCGGATTAAGAATAAGGAAACAACGAGATCAACAAGTAGGAAACCAATATGGAAACAACCGGATGAAGAGGTTCAAAAGTGAAGGAAATGGCATAAATCTGAACATAAACAGTTTCAGTTAGTACAAAGGCTCACACATTCATGTAAAAATTTGTGAAGTGGTTTAATGTTGAGCTACTTATTCTGTACTTTTCAGAGCAGTCCTGGACTAGCACTTTGCTTTTGATACCTTACACACAGGCTTAAGCACAGCTTGCTATATTTTTTCACTGCAGTGTAACTAAAAATGGGAGCATGACAGACAAAACAAAGCCTTAATGTATTTATTGATTGCAAAAGTTCGAAGTCCTGAGTTTACTGAATGTTCAATAAAGAGTGATGTGGGTATGGGTTGTTGATTTTGTGGTACGTATATGACTGACAGCACTTAACTGTGTAAGTAACTGAACTGCGAAGAGTGCAATGACTATTTGGCTTGTTTATTTTGTTGAGGGCATGTAGGACTGACAATACTCTATTGTGTGCAAAACACTTTTAACAAACGTGTTGTGTAACACTGTAAGTGAGACTTGTGAAGTTACGTATTAGAGCATATTTCTTACCCACAACACTGTACTGTGCTGTATGTGCAAAACACTTTTTAAAATAAACCTGTTGTGTAACACTGTTGTGAAGTTTTGTATATACCTCAAATTCTTGAACCTTAGCTTTGACAGGCTGAAGACTTAGGCTAGTTACATCAATAAGAATTGTTGGCTATGTTGATTTACATTGTACAAAGTCTAAACAAAAATTGTTAAAGAATCATGAATGACTCAAAGATATCAGTATCACATCATTCCAAACTAAAAATGAGTCTCAGATGTTTTGATTATTTGCCCCAAAAACTGTTAGCAGAGGAAAGTAATGTTTTGCGGGGAGAAAAATGTTTTGTAAGGAGGGGAAAGTAACTGGTGCCAAACCTTATCAATATCAGTAACCAGCTAGGGCCCAGGTCTACTAGGCTATGCTGTTACAGTTAAGTTAGGCTTGTAAGTTGTAATGGGGCCTCCTCAGTTAATGGCAACCCAAATATTCAATCACCTGCACGTAAAGATATGGATAAGCTATTCAGTTAACCCAACCTGCATGGGTGTTAGGCCTACTTTTATAAGTTGCCCTGAAATCTTTGCTCGTCGAACTTTGTCTCAGAGTCACACCGTGTGATACACTATTGGTGATGACGCAGGCCTTACACTACGCAAAATTATCGACCCTGGACTTCCTTGACTATCCTGTAATAACCTTTAGCCTACAGCGAACTAGCTGCAGAGTCTACGCTGGGAGCACCTTTCGTACTAGGACATGCCTAACACTAGTAACAGTAACACTGATGTTAGCGTTGTTTTGTTGTGTAACGTTCGGCTATAGTATAACTTGGCCTACCTAGCCTAGTCACTGAACGTGACCGTATAATCCGTTCCTTGTAGTCACTCCTTACTACGGTCACTGGCCTACATGTACAAAGGTAACAACGTTTTAAGCCAAAACAACAAACTGAGCTCTAATTACGATGGTATGGTTCATGGAACAGATTTGAGTTAACATGATGATTTTGAGCATTCTTAAATACCATTTATATCTTCTGGAATGTTTAATACCAGCGAATTCATAGCAAAAGGCAGGAAAAATGTGGTGCCATCCTTCGCAGTAACATCGACATCTTGGCAGCTTGATCGTCTGCTACTGTGTTGCATGATGGGAAGGACTTCCGCTCGACAAGCTATCGAAGACCAATTAGTAAGCGCGGCTAGTCAATACTTGTACGTCATATAGTAAGCTCTCTGTACATTACGAAATTGTACAGTCACTGCGTAGGTTTTCCCGTTTTGTAAGAGATCACATGACAAACACTGACTTCTTATACTGGAGAATTACTCTGCACAGGCTTAACGTTACTCGCAGAATTATCCTGCCAAAATTTCCCTTTTACAGGTCTTATTTCGTTAACAGACTTTACTCAACAGGAACACGGTGAAACTGAGTTACAGCTGCATGGCAAACATAGACCAAATTATATCAGCGCACAACAAATACAAACTGGCGAAACAGGAAGTACAAACCAGCAACGCGAAGCAACTGCAATTGCAGAAAGCAAAGTGAGTGCCCATCGGAAGGCAACTGCCTCACGAACAACATTGTGTACCAAGCAACTTTAACACGCCACGACAACAACAACGAAGAAACATACATTGGTCTAACAGAGAACACATTCAAAACAAGATACACCGCCCACAAGTCTAGCTTTAAACACAAAGACAAAAGACACGCAACTGCACTCAGTGAATACATCTGGAAACTAAAGGATACAAATGTAGAACACTCCGTATAATGGAAACTAATGAACAAAGCTCGAGCATACTCCACTTCATCTAAAACTTGTAATCTCTGTCTGGAAGAAAAGTTCTTCATTATACTCAAACCTTCCTTAGCAACTCTAAATAAAAGAAACGAACTGGTAAGCTCTTGTAGACACAGGAACAAACATCTACTGTGTAATTATTCTAAAAGGTAATGTATCTTGGCCCGCTGTACACCGTTCGTGCCTGTTCACATCGAACACGGAACCAACACGTGCTTAAAAACGGACACGTTCAAAAGCAGCGAACATATACGTATTTAACGTTATTGACATCATTCTACTTCAGGCTTCTGAGGAGTGACAACCTACATTATTGGCCCTTACGAAACAGTTCTGTAAAGCTATGTTGTAAGAACTTATTGCAACCTTTTCAATATATATATATATATATACACATATATATATATATATAGATATATATATGTATATATGTCTAATTCGGCACTTAGGGGGAAAGTTGTTGTTGAAAAGTCGACCTTAGGGGGAAAAAATTGGGGGCGAAATATGAGTTTCGCCTTAACGTTTTCACACACTTTTTCTATAGGAATACGGAATACGTAAACGGACAAAGGCGCCCTCCTAGATTTACAATCTAGATACAATTACTTCAAAGTTGTCAAATTTACGGACACCTAGCTGTTAACACGAATGGATTGCTGCCCATTGAAATAACGTTAATAATATGTTAAGTCGTTAGGGTGAATTCTTTTTCTTATGTATCTTATTGTTATTTTTTCGCCCTATGCACAAGCAGATATAACAAGTTTCCTTCAGGTCGGAATTAGCGTTATAGAAATATATATATATATATATATATTGGCTTTACCAATTATGATTTATACATGTACGTATATATATATATATATATATATATATATATAACGCTAATTCCCACCTTAGGGGGAAATTGTTATATCTGCGCGTACTTAGGGCGAAAAAATAACAATGAAATACATAAGAAAAAGTGTTCGCCTTTAACGTCCAAAAACATATAAACATGTACGTTATTTCAATGGCCAGTCCATCCGTTGTACGTGTTAACAGATAGGCGTCCGTAATTTTGACAACATTGAAGTAATTGCATCTACTTTGTAAATCTAGGGGGCGCCCTTGTCCGTTTACGTATTCCCATAGAAACAGTGTGTGAAAACATTAAGGGGAACGTAGGTTTTCCCCTAACGGTAATTTCCCCTAACGTTGATATTTTGCCCAAAAATTTCCCCTTATTCCACATTTAGGTATATATATATATATATATATATATATATATATATATATATATATATATATATATATATATATATATATATATATATATATATATATATATATATATATATATATATATATATATATATATATAACGCCAATTCCCACCTTAGGGGAAACTGTTATATCTAAATACATAAGAAAAAGTGTTCGCCCTAACGTCTAAAGATATAAACAACGTTTTTTCAATGGCCAGCCATCCGCCTTTTCAACAACAACTTTCCCCCTCAGTGCCGAATTAGTGAAATATATATATATATATATATATATATTTATATATATATTTACCACTAGATTGAACATTAGGGGGAAATTTGTATATCTTGATAAGTTTAGGCGAAAAGAAAAACAATAAAATACATAACTGTATATTTCACCTTTAAGGAAAAACATATACATGTACGTAAATTCAATAGTCCATAAGTTGTACGTGTAAACAGATAGGCGTCCGTAATTTGGTCAACATTGAAGTAATTAGGTATATTACGTACCACCATATGTATTTTACTATACACTAACGTATTCCCATTAAAACTGTGTGAAAACGTAAAGCGGAACGTAGATTTCCCCCTAACGGTAATTTCCCCCTAACGTTGATATTTTGCCCAAAAATTTCCCCTTATTCCACAATTAGGTATATATATATATATATATATATATATATATATATATATATATATATATATATATATATATATATATATATATATATATATATATAGTTAATACACGAGTCGAGTAGTCGTCACACGCTACATGTATGGATCCTTGCTTCAAACCGTCTCCTATACTTGCTGCGCGCTGAAGGTGCACAATATAATGTTGACAATGTGAGTCCCAGAGTTAACATGTTGCTTGATACACTTGAAATGGTACTGTCAGTTTTCTGGTTCTGCAGCAAATTCCACTGCTTTCTAACATAGGGAAAGACCAGTGGACTTCTCTTTAACAATTGAGCATGGGAATTGAAGTATAATATTGAACCGTTGACGATGAATTAAGTGTAAAACGCTGGAGTGAAAGGGTTGATGTCTGTACTGGCCTGGTGCTTCTCCAACACCGACTTTCAAAAGGTTTTTTGCAATCACCAAAAGAAGACCGGAAGGATATCAGATTTCACTCTGATCACAAGAAACTCTTTATCTTGCAAAAGAGGTGGCAGCATACATCAGTAGTTTTCCTTAAAACTGGTACCCCTACATAAGTGTTATTTCCAGCTACCTGGGAGGCATTTGAGTTCACAATTTACCCACATTAAACCAGGCGTTGGCGCCGAGCACACTTGCCAACTCTTCCGAAGGAGAAAAGATGGAGACCTGCCATATCAGGCACACATGGTATCTAGCAGACATTAAAATGTACATTCAATCTTCATGCAACGATTATGAACAATATCACAAGCTTGAAAATATTTACAGCAGCTTGTATAGCAAGGAAAATGTGTTTACAGTACATCAACATGGACATATAGCCGAATTTCCTTGTCTAACTGCATGTTATTTATGCCACACAGATACTTAAAACAGGCTGATTTGGAGAACAACAAATTTAATCTGCAGCCTTACTTATTGGTGTGGAAGATGAATAACTTTGCGATTAAAGCAAGGAAAGATTCCATCTCCAGAAGTCTTGGGGCATCTTAGATCCTCCTCTGAGTTCTGTGCACAGCTTGACTGTTTATCTTTGCTTCATGTTGTGATGTTTTTATCACCTTATCTTCAAACCAACTACAAACAAGTCTATTTGCCTTCATTGAAATGACGTGTCATACTACTTCCTTTTAACTAAGTTTGGTCCATGTAAGAAATTGGGTGAATTCAACCATCTGGGGAGGGGGCACTTTGTGGGATTCTAACAAAACCTTACCGACCGAGAATGCTGTTAGATTTGCCTTCATTGAAATGACGTGTCATACTACTTCCTTTTAACTAAGTTTGGTCCATGTAAGAGATGGGGTGAATTCAATTATCTGGGGAGGGGAACTTTTGTGGGGGTCTAACAACACCTTCCCGACCGGAAATGTTGTTAGATTAGCAATTTTGGTAATGAGGTGTCATACTTCTTCCTTTTGACTAAGTTTGGTCCATGTAAGAGATGGGGTGAATTCAACCATCTGGAGCGGGGGCACTTTGTGGGGGTCTAACAACACGACGGGAAATTTTGTTAGATTTGCCATTTTTGTAATGAAGTGTCATACTACTTCCTTTTGACTAAGTTTGGTCCATGCAAGAGATGGGGTGAATTCAACCGTCCATGGGGGGTTTTCAGGGCGGTCTGGGGTTTAGACCCAGCTGCTGGGGTCAATCTTACACTCTTTTTGTGAATGACTTAGAAGGCCTAAATAACTTCAAGGGGTCAAACCATCTGTAAGGTATGGGGTGAAATCTTCTCTCACAGGCTCCCGGCCTATATGATTGCAATTGATCAGAACTGAGGTGAGCTTTCCAGTACTTGAAGTGGTTCCCTGGAAGATAAAATAAGAGCTATGGTGCTGTATCTGTCTTGGTCATTTGCAAGAACATCAGGAAGAACCCCATTTTATGTGGGTTTAAATAGTAGAAGACACACTATATTTAAAATTTGAAAGTTGGAAGGATCTAGGCCTAGGCCTATATAGGGTAGGATAGGCTAGGCTTTTCAGTAAACGGTGTCAGTACTTCATTGACAGACTAGGCCTAACGTTACTTACATGATTTCACAACTCATCCCAATGATAGCAAATTATAAACGTCATAGCTTAGGCCTATCTGTTTATGGACCAGACGTTAGGTGTATGGCCTAAAGTTAGGCTAGGCTATCTCTTACTTGGCCTAGGCCTAGACCAAATGCCCTAAAACTAATTTCCCACTTAGTCTAAGGCATAGGCTAACTTTATTTGTCCATCAACTAAGCCTAGCGTAACTGTAGGCCTGTCTCGGCGTAGGCCTATTTAATAGGGGTCTAGCCCTAGCCTAGCCTACATGAGCTCAAATTTATTTACTAATGCCTGGACTAGGCCTAGGCTATAGCATGAATGCGCCTATACCCCTAACTTAGCCTAGTCCTAGGAGTCTCAGTAACGTTAGATAGCATTGAGAACCTAGCCTAGCTTTAACTTTTGACTTTGCATGAGCTGGCAATTGTGATTACAATCGATCGCTCATTAAACCGATCACTTTTACCGGTGTAATCAAAATATTTTTTTTTCGGGGCAATACTAAAAAAGGTACTTCAATCAACAATATCATTAAAGCACTGAGATACCATTACTGGAAGGGGTAAAAGTTTTGCAAACACTTCGAAGATCATGCGTGAATTTACCTGATTGGTTCTCGTCATTGTTTTACATCAATTAAAATAAAAAAAAAAATACTGGGAGACGGAATTTTCGATAGCAGAAATCATCGAAACGCCTCAAAGAAATGTTTGGAATGAGCACCCTAGGTCTTTTGATGGCCTTCCGTCGGCCAGCCACTGGCCGACATAACAACGTTTATTCTCCTTGACCAACGATGATACTTTGTTGGTCCTCAGTCGGCTAGCCACTGCCACCATGGCCGCCCATGAACCACCACTTACCCGGTGGTGAACCGCTAGCGACTGTGTGTTAGGTTACACCAATTGGGAGCTTTTATGTGATTCTGTACACTTGTAAAATGATAAATTATTTGCCAGGATTGAGTATGTAGTTGTTTTCAAGGTATGGGTATTGCTACAAATATGTTTAAAATATATAATAAAATGCCTGCTGATGCACACAAAGTACGATATAAAGCATACACCACACCACATACTTTCACCTTAAAAATAAAAACGCTACACGCTAAAACGTCCCCTCCTGGACCCCATTCCGCTTAATACTCCTTGATTCAATCGCTTTGCTTTCTTGCACATGCTAAGAATAAAGTCCTGAGGATGGATGCACGTCACGGACTATGTATATAGGCCTATGGGCAGAAGATAACATGATCGAAGCAGTCGCCATCAAAAGAACCGAAAAAGAATGCGAAGGTGATACATAATGTTGAGTCGAACGGCGTATGCCATTGAAGTGGGGACAAAACAGTAATTGACCTTTTAAAATTTCGGCTATTCTCAATGCAAATACCTTCTCTAAAAGCGTTAATTGCATGCAATGGCTCATTTCCGTGTAGTACTCTGTATATTTATGCTTAAGAGCGATTCCGTATTCATTTTGCGTGTACATAATGTTCCTGTCGTACAGTACGATGGATGATGGTTGTACATTACGTACGTGTAGGTCATTCGTTTTACATGTACAGCTTTACACGTGCACTGGTGACGTTATCAACTACTCTTTTACTCACTGGCTACTGATTCGATTTAATCATAGTCTTTCCTTCACCAATTGAGTCAACTCTACAGAATCAATTATAAGCCATTTACAGTAGTGAATTCAACTAAGAATCATTTTGGAGGTTTCAAATTGGAAGTTGGGGCAATTTTTGGAAGTTCCCGATAGTCTAGGTTACTGGTGTTAACGTTACCGTGATCTTTATTTTAGCAAAATCTGGGATTGAATCCAGTAAAAACTTTTGTTGAGTTGACCGAAAATGACCTACCACTGAACCAGGAGACACTATTTGATTGGACCTTTTAGTGGTGCTTGGTTCAGTTAACTTTATTTTCACCCTTCTCAATGAGGCTACTGTACTGGCAAGGGGCGAAAAAACCATACGCCTAAACCTAATTCCTGCACTGCTATTGCTGACTTTGCGTACACAATACACCGTACAAAGCACGTAGACTACAACTAACGTTTTAGGCTCAGAAGCTTGCACTGGCACGGGCAGGATTTTTGCCTTCTTAAGGTTGATCAAAACGTGGCCTCGGCTTTGAATGAAAAGGCCACGTTACTGACTTATGCTTTACGTTACCATTGCGTGGAAATTCAAATCACTCACTGTACGATTTTGACTGCATACCCGCGTAGCTAACAGCCTATGTGACCGTTATGTTATTTCGTAGACAATAGATCCAGGATGTTCTTCCCTCTGTTAATGTTATAGGCGTACTATCAAAGGAGAATCTGATCTTCATGGTTTCAAAACAGCATTTCAGTACGACGATCGTTTTTCGCATAAAATATGCACCACATTTTTGGCTTACTTACAGCAGCATAGTTCATATATAAATATATATATATGGACACAACACGCATCACATGGAATGCCTACACACACCCGTACATTATACGTACAGCGAAACATGCTCGCATACAGGCAGGACAGGTCAGGCCATCCTGGAAAATTCCTTTTCTCTTTGGGGACGTTAGTTAGTTAGATGGAGGTTTACGGCCCAGTTTCCAACCAATTGCTTAAAGTCGAGACGGCACAACGGCCTTTTATCCAGTTGTGGCTCACTGGCCTGTTTACACACTCCATTTCTGTAGGGAAGAGTGATTGGGTAGCCAATAGGGAAGTACCTCATATTGGCTGATTTTTTTTTTTTTGTTTTTTTGGAAAGAGTCCAAATATGTTACGAATACTTTAACAAAAATTTCACATTTCAGAACGTTGAAGTAACATTCAGTGAAGAAACATTCATACAAAAAAAAGGTTTCTTGCAAAATATTTCGATTTGAACTGAAGTTCGAACTTCCACCCGCAAACCAAAAGTAAACAGACATCTTGCTAAGCAAGTATATCTCACTGGTAAATACCAAATGAAAATCATAATAAAACTTAGCCTTTCTACATAGCTCTACATATTTTTACAGATTACTGACAAACAACATGTAAGAACTGCCTGGAAACCTTTTTAGACAATTGACAGAATTAGGACATATGTAAGTAACTTACAATGTAAGTAAATGACGAACGATCTCCATATTCGCAACCTTAGAGGTAGAATTCTTATTCCCGAATAATACACCGTGTGCGTACACTAGTAAACTGTTGGTAATTTCGTTAGCCGTGGTAAAGGCGCACTTGGTAAGTACAGTTATTGATTAATGTAGCCTTGCAAATAAATAAAACTGATAACTTTATTTACCATTGATCTATGTCCAAACGGATTATTTGTTTGCATGTAGGCATAGCCATTGCTGTACAATTCCTTTATATAGGTGAAATCTTAGTTGAGACAATCTCAGAAATTTCTACGATAGTAGAGCCATCATTGTTCGTTAGTGTGTGTGTATATCTACCTGTGTTTGAAAAGTGTGTGTTAGCCTATAAGTGAAACCATGAATATCGAAACTATATGCGAACAACCGAACGTTTAGAAAATTGTACCACTATTACGTTTAACATGAGAAATGTTCCGTTGTAGAAGAGACGTAACGCATAGACTCAAGAAGGACACACCAACAAAGGAAAAACATTTAAACCATTCTTAAAGGTAGTGTGACATGTCAGCAAAAAGCCCTGAATTTACTTGATAGTTAAGGAGCAAGGTTTCCTAAGGAAGAATCCGTTGGAATTATGTCAATATCCTTTACCGTTTTCAAGATATACCTCTTCAAAGTTTTAATGTTTCTGAAGCAACTTGTTGGTTATGCAAAAATAGTGATGCTGAGTGTTGCACAGTGTTGACATTTCTTTTGTTAACCCTATATTAATTATCTCTTAATTACTCATCAGATTGTGTATGGTTAGTGATTGATACTGATGATTTTCAAGGACACAATTTAAAATTTCAAAATAAACCCTTCAGGAAATACTAATGTTACAACTGCCCTTGAAATGGAGATTGCAAAAACAAAGGATACAATTAGCCATATATGGCATGTCCCTCCAATGACATCACAAAATTTACATATTGAGCTCATATTTATGCATGATAAAGTGCAAATCAGAAATAAACCTGTAAAATGGCCAATTTGTAACCGATTTTGATGGAAATTGCGGCAATTTTCTTGGTTTTTAATGCTTTAACATCAAGTACCTGACTTTATCATTTTGGTGTCACACTACCTTTAAAACGTCTCCCGCCAAAGGAGAAATAATGAACATTCTTCAAAAGTTGCTTTTTCTCTCTTTGTCAACAGAGATTTGTCACGTAATCGCTTGAAGTCACTGCCCGCTGACCTCTTCAGAGCAAATACATTACTAAAAACTGTGTAAGACATAAAACAGTTTTTGATAACCAATAGCTTCGGATCTAGGTAGTGACAGCAGTCCGGCTGACCCTTAGATTGGCCATTGTGCATGTGAAATGTATAAATAATTTTTATCTTGCAAACTGGCATAGTTTTTCAAATGTAATGGGAGCACTTTCTATTCTCAAAAAGTTACCAAAACACAAAGATCAATCTAACATTGCGTCCTCTTAACAGAAACTGTAAAGAGTGCTTTTACGTTACGTCAAAAGTGGTAAACCACGCCCACTGCTGGGCAAATCAGCAGTGTTTCAATGCAACACTCACACTTTGGCAGTCAGCTGCTTCTTCACTAACTACAAGAAATAAGTGCTACACTGGATCAACGAGTTGTCCCTTACAACCCCGTGACTAGATCATTTTCCCGTCAAAAGGGGGTTAGGCTTGTGACGTAAGTGAAAGCGCTCTATGCTCCCTTGGTAACCTTCGCCGATAATCAAAAAAAAGGGTAACGCTTTAATCGTGATAAGAATTGTCCAGTAGAAAATTCCAGTTGAAACCTGTTGAAAAGGTTTTGCCATATTTAAACAAGTACGAAAGGTAACCGGGAACAAAACAGGTTTCAACAGGATTTCAACAGACACCGATCGACGAGAACCTGTTAGATTCGTACATGTTACCTGTTGACATCGGTTGATTGCCATCACTCCAAAGGTAATTGGAACACTTCCTGTCCATACTAAGTAATATCTTTTCACCAGAAACTTTTGAAAGTTTGAATTTAAAGTTAGCCAACCTGGTTCACAAAATTTCTTTTCCTTTTTTGATTGATTTAATTGATCATGATTTGACTAAAATGGCAGTAGGAATATGAAAATAAGAGAAAAGGTCGGAAAATACTGACACGTTTGAAAGTCTTAAAAGACACTCTGATTTTAAGCAGTTATGCATGCACTGCTCTCTGATTACAAATGAATGTCTTATGTGACAAAATAAGCTACATCTCGAACTGCATTGCCTCTCCCCGGTATTTTTAAGCCGTTTTGTTGAAATTAGAAGTACCAGCTCATTGGTGGTAATTGGCGGTAAGAGAAACATCTTTCCTTTAAATGGAAATATGTTTCAATGCTAACCTAGTAGGTCTTAGCGTGAATATCCAAATGATAAGGATGGTTATCTCAGTTATGGTGTAACAGATGGAGTCATTAGTTCAAAATGAAAAAAAGTCCTTCATCACTATCGTTTCGGCCACACGCTTTCATCCTAACGACAGCACTTATACATGTCCTTTCTTAAAAGGCCAATCCTGTCACAACAAACTACAACTCTTGTATGAGGTACTAGAAAATCGCAATTGGCTCAGCTTTTAGATTGGCTGCTCATTCAACCAGTGCAGAGTACCAAAGTTTATATTTTACAGCAGGAACTGCACTGAGCGTGTTTTGATTATACATATTGAGTTTTTCTATAATCACAATGAAGCAATATAAACCGATGTTGTGGGTGAGAGGATCGGGTCTTTAAAGCAGCACGAAAAAATTTAAGGAGAAGCACTATACCAGCAACAATTTCACTTTGAAACGACAGAGCAAGCTTAGCATTTAACATCTCAAATTGATACAGTGGGTGGTTGTAGGATACGATTTAAAAATGCTTTCTTTCAGTTTGAATTTCATTCATTATTTTTTCGCATAAGAACAAAGAAGGCCGAGCAGAATCAAACTTGTGAGTTTACGTAGCAGAGCAAGAGTTACGGAGGTGTTTATGGTATGGAGGTATTTATAGTACGCGACATTTGATACAAAACTCATTTTATGTGTGCCTTGTTATGGTGTATTGAATATTCCAAGGTAGGTTAGGGGCACATCAACCACCATTACAGCTCCCGCCATTGAGCTTCCCCTTCAAATCGGTAAGTTTGGCTGCTTGTCTGAAGTATTGCCTAACATATTGAAGAATTCGAATGATAGTTGCAGCAATCCTAATCCTTTTTTCGTGCCTTTTTTCAGAAAGAAAAACTAATATGCCTGTCAGAGAGGTTATCATAGTTACGTTTCATAGTTTTCATACCTTTGAAAAGACCACTTGGCTTTCTCGTTCATAGTTAGTGTCTACCCCACTTAATGTAACTCGCAATTAACTTAAACTGACATGTCTTTGTTTTTCACATATATGGGATTGAAGTACAGTGTTTGCAGATGTGATATAAGTTTTTAAAGTCAGTTTGGGGTAATTACGGTACTATAAAAATATTTGGTGTGATTAGCAGGTTTTTAAAATTTTCTCATGAGTTCTTTTGTAACATCTAAAAATTACATTCGCAGATATGCGTTTGCAGCTTTCTCGAGTAAGGACTTACAATGTTATCATATTAAACAATTAAAAAGCGTGTTCTCTCTTCGTCAACAGATATTTGTCGAGAAATCGTTTAAAGACCCTGCCCGCTGACTTCTTCAGTGCAAATGCATTGCTACAAACTCTGTAAGGCATAAAACAGTTTCGGTTAACCAATGGTTTCGGGTATGGGTGGGGACAGCATTCCAGCTGTCCCTTCCATTGGCCATAATGTATGTTAAATGTGTGATCAATTTTTATCTTGCAAACCGACATAATTTTTCAAAGGTAATGGGAGCACTTTCTGTTTTCAGAAAAGTTACCAAAAGACAAAGATCAATCTTACATTGCGTTCTCTCAACAGAAATTTTTGTAAAGAGTGTCTTCACGTTACGTCACAAATGATAAACCACGCCCATTGCTGGGCAAAAACCAACAATGTTCCAATGCAACAGTCACACCTTGGCAGTCAGCTGCTCCTCAACTAACTAAAAGAAATAAGTGTTACACTAGATCAGGGAGTTGTCTCTTACAACCCCGTGATTAGATCATTTTTTTCCCGTCAATAGGGGCCTGGGCTTGTGACGAAAGTGAAAACACTCTATACTCCCTCAGTCAGAAAATTCCAGTTGAAACCTGTTGTACAGGTTTTGACATTTTCGAACAAGTACAAAAGGTATTCGGAAACAAAAGCAACATGTGTTAAAAAGATTTGAACAGACACAGACGAAAAAGTGTTAGATTCATATATGTTACCTGTTGACATCGGTTGATTGCCATTACTCCAAAGGTAATTGGAACACTTCCTGTCCGTACAAAGTAATATCTTTTCACTTTTGAAAGTTTGAATTTAATGTTAGCCGACCTGGCTCACAAAGTTATTTTTCCTTTTTTGATTGATTTAATTGATATTGATTTGACTAAAATGGCAGTAGGAATATGAAAATAAGAGAAAAGGTCGGAAAATGCTGACACGTTTGCAAGTCTTAAAAAAATACCCTAATAATAAGCTGCTTATGCTTACACCGTTCTCTGATTACAAATTAATGTCTTATGTGATAAATAAGCTACATCTCGAACTGCATTGCCTCTCCACGGTATTTTTAAGTCGTTTTGTTGAAACTTGAAGTACCAGCTCATTGGTGGTAATATAACGGTAAGATGGAAGCATGTTTCAATACTAACGGATTAGGTCTTGGTGTGAATTTCCAAAAGAAAAAGATGGTTATCTCAGTTATGGAGTAACAGATGGAGCCATCAGTTCAAAATGAAAAAAAGTCCTTCATCACTATCGTTTCGTCAGTGGCGTAACCAGACCTGACTCTCCCGGGGGGGGGGGGAGGCAATAGCATAGATGTTTCCCGATTCTGTACTAGTTGAGATGTTGAGTTGATGTTCATTGTGTTAGTTCGTGGGTTCCTTAGAGCATTAAGGGAAGTGTTTTGTTCAGTGGCGTAGGAAGCAATATGAAAGTGGGGGGGATTTTGGAGCATGTTACTCACCCTACCCCATTGACCAAAAGGTACATTTTTATGCTACGTTTTAATTTTGCCTTTTCTTCGAGCAAGAACATTTTTTTTAAATAAATCTGAAATTTTTTTCTTACGGGTGAACACTACTCTTTTAAGTACGTACCGAAGATTTGGGTCTTTTTACACATTTGTAAATATGGAGCTTGTATTGCAGAAACTAGATAGATTCAGGGTTTCCTGTAAGGAAATTTGCATATTTGGGGGACTATCGGGACTATCGACGAATCTACGTTTCCTATTAGCATCTATCTGAGATAGCATGTCGACTGAAGATAGTGTTATCTACGGAGTGCGGATTAAGACTTCTCGGCGACATTCAAAAATCTCTTTGTTGCCTTTTTAGACAAAAATAAAAGCCCACGTTGAAGGAAATTTTAGGGAAACGGCACTGTAGCGGCTCGGAAAAGTTTTAAATTGACTGCTCTATTAGCGATCACTTACTGCTTTAAGGGTTGCTTGGAAAACATTGCCTTTTTTAAAAGCAATAATTTGGAACTTTATTGGGAAGAATTCGGAATTTTATGAAGGAAAACTTAGGAAAACCGCACCGTATTTGACTGGTGTCTCAAACGGCAAGTTTTTTAAACTTTTCACTTTTTTGAGCAAGGGCGCAATCACCACTGCCTCCTGTAGCTACACCAATGCTCTGCAACATTGAACATTGATAAAATTTTGACACTTCAATGACTTAAGAATCCACTTACACAGACTACACAACTGAAAGGGTTGAAAGTTGTCGGATGACAGGTTTGTATTAGACCATTTGGATACGGGTAGGCCAATGGTTCCCCTGCCTAGTTGCCAATTGGCCCGGAGCGTACAGAAAATTTTGAAAAATCGCGACCCCTCAGACAGCCGGAAATGGCATGTCTTGGGCTTGTAAGTAGTAGCTAAGTTTTCCTATTTTTCTTGCAAATGTAAACACCACTGTAAAGGCGCACCGAAATTTCTGCCCTTTTGAGACAACAATATGTTGAAATTGAGCTTGTATTGCAGAAAGCTTGGGATTCTGGGTTTCCTGTGAGGACGTTTAAAGAGTTCGGGGGATTACTCAAGAATCTGCACTTCCTTCAAAAATTTGTGGCAAATCCGAGAAAGATTGCTTTTCTAAAGTCCTCCCGACTGTCTGGCAAAGAACCTTTCGGCGAAACTTAACTATAAACTGCTTCCCGAAGAAGCTAGATTGCACGACGACTCAATCGTTGATGCTACACAAAACTATTCAGACAAAATATTTCAAAATCAAGAGCTTTCATTGAAGAAAATTTGGAATTCTGTAAAAGACAGTATACAAAAATGGCAATATAGCTGAAGATGTCTCTTGATGATGTGGTGTCACATACGGTAAATATCCAATTTTGTCATTTCTAGAGCTCGGAAAAGTTTGCCAAACTGATTTATGTGCGAGAACAAATGCACCGCCCATTTCGAACAATGGAAAAGGGGGTTTTCGCCGTTCCCAGCCCCCGCTTCCTACGCCTTTGGTTGTGTTTTGGACCGTTCCAATCCTCAAACAGCACCATCTGAATATAATTTTGATTACTTTTCACCTCCTGGCACTTTGCCGGAGAGTCGGGAGGACTTTAGAAAAAGACTACTTTTCACATCCCACATGTGAGCAAATTTTATGCACTGTAGTCAACACTTACATGACTTGGTGTCTTCAGGTAAAATGAAAAATTTACAGTAACTCAAGTTACACAATTCATATGTCAACGTTAAAATATATTTGATATATAACATCCAAATAAACATTTTTTAAACGTTAAAGGAAATGATACACATTTGATGTTCTCGGTCTCCTTGTATGAAAGGACTTTAAATGTGGGCTGTGTTGTCCTATAATTAAGTTCCATTCGTCAGATGGTCATTTTTCTTAAGCTGACTGCATCAAAGTCAATTCTCGCAGAAATGTCGCTTTCTATAATTAGGAGAGCAAGAGAGGAAAGACTTTCCTCCGATAAAGTGGACCTCAGATATTACTTTGTTAACTTCAGGCGGCAAAATGAATATTCATATATTTTCCTTAGTGAATGTTCATTTATTGACCAAAACAGTGTTCCATGAATGCAGATCAATCTTAACTTTGATGTTATTGTTGGCCCACTTCTTTTTTTTTTTTCATTTTTATTTTTTTCCCTTTCTCCTTTCTTTTCTTTCTCCTTCTTTTTCCGTTTCCCTTTTTTCCTCTGCCTTTCTTTCCTTTCCTTTACCTCCTTTTTCTCATAACGGAATTCTTTTCGACAACCCTTTTTGTATTCCCCATTGTCATTGAGGCGGGAGAGTCCATTTGAGGGCAGTATGAGAATATCTATTTTTCGATCAATATTTGATGTAAAACGGTTTAGAATATTCGTTTCTAAGCTCACTGCACAACATTGTACATCTTTGATAAAAAATTGTAATTTATTTGGAATCTCAAATGCATCGCACACATGATATTTTGAATATATAGTTTAACCCCCTGACATATTGCAATAGTAAGTGCCAAATATCCACGCCTTAACTGCCATTCAATGAATTTTTGAGAAATCCTAAATTTCCACCGATTTTTCCACTGTCAATCCAGTTTTTCCAATCAAGAAATTTAAATTTAGGGTACCATTAAGGACAAATACCTCAATCTGATGACTTTTTCATACTAAGGAAAATTGTTAAGGCTAAAATGGGATAAGGGCAATGAACACGTACAGCACTTCTCTAGGTCTATGCCAGCGAAACTGCATCAGTTTGAATGCGTGTGTGCGACGTCACAGGATCGTTGACCAATTCGGACAAAGAACAAAGCAACGGCTCGATCTCCAAACCAAGATGTTTTTATATTTTTGAAAAAGGGGTAATGTTCCCGTTGGTCAAAGTGGATGATACTTGAGCACGATGAAGATGTATTCCTACTTTCAGAACACGTTTGAACTAGATTTTTAGAAAAGTGCTAACAAAAGTTAGGTGAATTTAAGTGGAGGAAAACCGTTCTAAAACGTGCTCTTTGATAGAATCTCCATTGAAAAGCATTGAGAATTATATTTTTCATTGAAAATTGGCGTACCCTTCCCGCCATTGTATCGAGATAATAGTTACATGGATAGAAAGAAAACATTCTAAGCTTTCAAAACCCGTTTAAACTAGGTTGGTACCTTCCGATTTGATCATTTGAGAGACCAATATGTAACAATAACAACACCTGCCACACACAGTTAAGGAGACGGCTCTGCTGGGATGATCACGATGTTCCGTTATGTCTTTTACCTCTTCTCTTCTTCCCTCACTTTTCCTTTGTGCGTTCCTTTTCTTCCCTTCCCGTTTTTACTTCCCATCCTTTTTTTTTTTTTTTTTTTGCGTGGCCGGGGGCAGTTTTCCCCCTGCCCCTTCCCCCGCTGGTTACACCACTGCGTTTCGTCCAAAGGGTAACATCCCAGCGACAGCTCTTATACTTCTCCTTTCTTAAAAGGCCATTCCTGTCACCCCAAACTACACCTCTTGTGTAGGGTACCAGAAACTCGCAATTGGCTCATCTTTTGGATTGACTGCTCATTCAAACAATGCAGAGTACCAAACCTTATATTGCACAGCACGAATTGCACTGAGCGTGTTTTAATTATACATATTGAGCTTTTCTATAATCACAATGAAGCAATATAAACCGAGATTGTGTCTGTATGAGGATGAATTACAGACAATTGTGGGAGGGGCTTAAATAAGAAGGTTAGGAGAATGGTACTGTTCTGGGTGAGAGAATTGGGCCTTTAAAGCAGCACGAAAAATTTATGGGGAAGCACCATGCCAGCAACAACTTCACTTTGAAACGACAGAGGAAGCTTCGCTTTCACATCTCAAATTGATACAGTGCCTGTTTGTAGAATACGATTTAAAAATGCTTTCTTTCAGTTCGAATTTCATTCATTATTTTTTCGCATAAGAACAAAGAAGGCCGAGCAGAATCAAACTGGTACGTTCACGCAGCAGAGCAAGAGTTACGGAGGTGTTTATGGTATGGAGGTATTTATAGTACGCCACATTTGATACAAAGCTTATTTTATGTGTGCGTTGTTGCGGTGTATTGAATATTCCAAGGTAGGTTAGGGGCTCATCAACCACCATTAGAGCTCCCGCTATTGAGCTTCCCCTTCAAATCTGCAAGTTTGGCTGCTTTTCTAAAGTACTGACTATTAACACATTGAAGAATTCGAATGATTGATGTAGCAATCCTAGTCCTTTTATATATATATATATATATATATATATATATATATATATATATATATATATACATATATATATATATATATATATATATATATATGTACATATATATATATATATATATATATAGGTCGATGCAAAAACATGGTAATACACAGTGCAATATAATTGAACAAAAAATGGAGTTGAACGAAAAATACAAATTACGACGTTACGGGTTACATACCCTCCAACACGGTAACAGAAGGTCAACTGAAGTAACACAAATATATATATATATATATATATATATATATATATATATATATATAATATATATATAATATATATATATATATATATATATATATATATACAAAGAAAGTATAAACAAAAAACACAAATAGCAAGAAACACAACTTTTGCAGCTCCGCTAGATAATAATTCAAAACGTTTCGGTCTTCGACCTTCCTCAGTTGAATCTAACAGCAACAACAATGAACACATAAAACTACTTGTACCATACCTAACCGTCTAAGGGGCAAAATATACACGCTTTTTGGAAGCAAGCTCATTTCTTTTGTTAAGGCCGTAAGGGTATATTGTGCGTAATTGAGCAGTCCAGTAGATTTCACGGATGAGGAGTTTTTTGTTGGTTTCTCCTCATCCGTGAAATCTACTGGACTGCTCAATTACGCACAATATACCCTTACGGCCTTAACAAAAGAAATGAGCTTGCTTCCAAAAGGGGTAAATTTTGCCCCTTAGACGGTTAGGTATGGTACAAGTAGTTTTATGTGTTCATTGTCGTAGCTGTTAGATTCAACTGAGGAAGGTCGAAGACCGAAACGTTTTGAATTATTATCTAGCGGAGCTGCAAAAGTTGTGTTTCTTGCTATTTGTGTTTTTTGTTTATACTTTCTTTACATTATGAGAGAAACACCACCGCATCCTAATTTTTGGATCCTTTTGCGGAGAGCTTATTGTTTGGGTATGTTGAACTTTTTAATTCTTGCTATATATATATATATATATGGGATTGAAGTGCAGTATTTGAAGATTTGATATAAGTTTTTAAATTCAGTTGGGGGTAATTACGGTAAAAAGGTTTGGTGTGACCGGCAGTTTTTTTTAAACTTTGCCATGGGTTCTTTTGTAACATTTAAAAGTAACAGATATGCGTTTGCAGCTTTACTGGAGTAAAGACTGACAATAGCATCATGTTAGACATTTTCTCTCTTCGTCAACAGATATTTGTCGAGTAATCGTTTAAAGACCCTGCCCGCTGACTTCTTCGGTGCAAATGCATTGCTACAAACTCTGTAAGATATAAAACAGTTTCAGTTAATTAATAGCTTAGAGTTTAGATGGGGACAGCAGACCGGCTGTCCCTTCCATTGGCCATTATGCTCGTCAAACGTTTAACCGATTTTTATCTTGCAAACTGACATAACTTTTCAAAGTACTGAGCGGCACGTTGTGAGTGTGATTGCGTGCAAAAACATGTAGCCGGCGAAAAGCTTTCTAGCCATGCTTCGGTCAAATTTAGCCGGCTTAAGCTGTTTCGCCGTGCGTCAAGTAACTCTTAGCTGGCGAAAGCTATATCTTTCCGGCGTCTGCGCAATTAAGCTTGCTGATGCCATAGTGCCCTGGGTATGTAGGTCTGAATCCATTTTGTCAACTGTAGTAAATTATCCTTCATTCTTGTTGCCAGACTTAATACGTTAGTCAGCCAGCCAGCCAGCCAGCCAGCCAGCCAGTCAGCCAGCCAGCCAGTCAGTCAGTTAGATAGGATTTAACGACACACCAAGACGAATGTGTTTTATAATGTCATACTTTTCAAATAGTGTAACAGTCCTCCCGTATAGTCACCTCTTACTTATTGCCCTAATAAGTTACTTAGATAGGAATTAACGACACACCTGCACGAATGTGTTATATAGTGTCGAACTTTACAAATACTTTTCACGTTCTCCCGTTGAGTCGCCTCTTACGACAGATAGGGCATACCGTTGGCCACAGGTGTACAAGATCTAAAAATTTTAGCACATGTATTCATCTAGTTTTCCCCTCCTTTTCTGCTTATTTACTCTGTCACGTCTGTTCTGCAAAGGTCATTCCGTCGTCTAAAATTGTAAAAAAAAAAAAAAAAAAAAACTTATCGTGAATCTCACCAAAGCCGGCTTCTCATCATCCGACAAACAAGGAAAAAACTTGGACCACACCTCCAGTTCGTTTGGACTTGACGTTACACACTTTAAGATCGAGTGTTGTCACGAAAAGTGGCACAATGCAAGTCTTCGGAAACCTTTTTATGGATTACGTCACGACCACGCGACTTCGTAATTTATCTCTGAATATTTCACACACTAATCATGAAGTCGTGTGAAAAGGGTACCCAAGGCTTGCGTTGTGAGAATTTTGACGAAACTCGATACAGCTTGTACATGTAGTATCTTGTATAAGGTTTTTAGTGTTCATTTCGAGTGCGCAGAACTCGAGGTAAGCCTAAGCATGGTTAATGAGTGCTTTCACTTGCTTTGTCCAAGTCACTTCTGCTGCTGCAAGTAGTCTAGCATGAACTCATTGGTATGATACCAGAGTAGATATACGCGCCTTTTTAGCTTACAGACAGTCGGTTACTAAAAGCGGACTTGATTGGTAAACATTCATTGATGTCATACATCGTAACTTAATTGGTCATTTTTTTCTGACATTAAATCGATTTAATGTCAGCATTAAATCGATAATTAATGCGGGTCGGAAAGCAATAAAATACCAAAACATATTTATTTAGTTTTGTACTTTTGTAGATCGTAAGCAGCTTACACAATTCCCCCTACGGAAGGAAACGCCAGAGACTGACTTGTATAAAAGGGCAAAATGTAAAAACAATGGGTCCATGGTATCATTTTGGCTTTACGAAACATATGTCGGGGTTTCCCAAATCCATTTGATGGAAAACTAAACCGTAAGTGCCTACCTACATTGATCTTTCACTTCAAAACTATTTAGATTAAGTGTCTTAAATTATACTTGCACCTCATTTTTTATTTTCCACTTGTGTCTTAGAACCCTTTACAACAATAGTTTCCATGACGTCCCTGAGAATATTTTCAGTAACAACTCCGTGTTAAGATCTGTGTAAGTAGTTTTAAGAGTTACACACTTCATAACTAAAAAAATAGGTTAGAAGTATCCTCAATCACCACTATCGATATAACAAGAACAGTATTACAACCTAGTTGTCACCGTGACACGTACCCTCACCAGGCGGGTGAGGGTTTTGAAGTTAAGTATGAAAATATATATTTCATCAAGTACCAATCACAACTAAACATTATAGAAAAACACGTCATGAAAGTTGAAACAGTTTGATATCATTTTGCAACTAACTTGCATGAAAGGGCAAAAACTTCTTCAAGGTTAGAGGCACATTAATCACCTTAAAAGTTTAGCTGCGGGTTCTGGGTATTGTATAACATTTTGAGGAAATCGAACGATAGTTCCAACAATCTTACTCCTTTTTGTGCACCTAATCAGAGAGATTAATTCATTTCCCTTACCATAGTTTATTGGTTTTTATACTAGTGAAAGAACTTTGGTTTCCTCGTTTATAAATTAGTGTCTAAGCCACTCAATGTAATACAATAAACTAACTGACATACGCATATTTTACGAGTATATGCGATCGAAGGGCAGTATTTGTAGATTTGACATAAATTTTACCAGTTTACAGTTAGTTGGGGTAATTGAGGTACCACTAAATGTTTGGTGTGATTGGAAGGTTTTATAATCTGCTCATGAGTTCCTTTGAGAGAGATTTGAAAGAGAACATATTTATCCAGATTTATAAAATTTTAAAAGTAACATTTGCAGATATTAGTTTGCGGCTTTCTTGAGAAAGGATTAAAAATAACGCTTTATTTAATATTTTAAGAGCAAGGTTTGGTTACATAGAAACAAACCAGACAATGCCCTGAAAAGCGATTTATGATAAAATTTGCCTAACTGAGAATCTTTTTTTTCAAAGAGTGTTCAAAATCTGTTGAAAGTATCTCCTTTTTTTCAACAAGGTTACAGAATTTAAGCTACTGTAAATCCACACATAATCTCAAATCCAATTGTTTCATGCATGACTGGATGCCCTGTTTTCGCTTAAAATTTGACACTGTTGGAATGCTTGAATGTATTTGCCTGTAGATCCAGTGAATCTCGACACCATTGTGCGGCACAACAAACAGTGCTGTGCCGTATAGTAATTGCAGCCGCATCAAAATCATAAATAAATTGAATTGCAGAGTTAACACAACACATTTTTAAATGTACTGTATTCACAAGCCTCCTCAAAGAGCATATTTTCGGTATGTTTTGAATTCAATGTTTTTTTTTTTTTGGTTTTTTTTCTTATGCCTTCAAAAGCTGTTACTAATATCTATGAACTTAAATTTCAGAAATATCGCAAGAAATAACTTGAGGAAAGTTCCTGAATCGATGTTTTGGAATAACACATTGATGAATTCGATGTAAGTTTTTTGACTTCTTTTGACTTTGCTGACTTTGCTCTTGTGGTTAATGATCGAATTTAAAGATCATGTGACATGAAAATGAAAAAAATGGGTATTCGATGTGGAAAGCATCATAACCAAGAAAATAGCCTCAATGTAGATTAAACATTGATCATTTTACATTGCAATTTCTGATTAACACTTAAACATTAGCAAATATGAGTTCAACATGCAAATCTTGTGATGTCATGAGAGGGACATGCCATGTATGGCCAAAGCTATCCTTTGGTTTTAATTTTCACTTCAAGGACAACTGTAACATAAGTTTGTCCTGAGGGTTTTATTTTTGAAGTTTAAATCTTGTCCTTCAAAATCATCAGTATCAATTGCCAAACCATAAACTTTCTGAAGAGTAAGCAAGAGATAATTAATATACCGTTAACAAAAAAAAATATCATCACTGTTCAATAGTCCACATCATTATTTATGCATAGGCAACAAGTTGCTTCAGAAATATTCAAACTTTGGGAGAGGTATATCTTGAGAAACGTTTAAGCTTTTCAAATAATTTCAACGGATTTTTCTTGATAAAAAAATTTCCCATTCCTGAGAAGTAATATCAGGTCAATTTGCTGACATACCGCAATACCTTTAAAACGTAATGAACAACAAGTGCATGACTGTCTTCAAATACCACACACGGTAGAAACGTAAACAAAAGTGGGGGGGGGGGGGGGGAATATTATTCTTTAGAGCGTAAACCTCACATCTGCCTTTATCTCAACACCAACTCAACCAATCAATATTTTACTCTCATTTGTTTCAATTCCTAGGATTACCGCAAATGTAATTTCAGTTAGGCAACTGACCTTCACAATATTATTTTGTATAGCGGTTTACCTTATTACAACATTTCACATATTAAAGGGCAAGACCAGTAGCCTAATCTATGTGTGTGTTTTAAACATCTAGCGATGTTCTTTATAAATCTCTTTAACGTTCTTTTCATAATATTTTAGTACTACAATATTTAGCAACCAAGCACTTAAAGTGTACCTCAACTCCAAAAATTCAAAAGTATATGTTATGGAGCATGGAAAATGAATTCTAACAGTCCAACTCCCATCTTCGTAGGACATTCCTGAGCTGAGATCTAAAATGTTGAAGTTTATTCAATTTAAACAAATTGGTCCATTGCCCAACAATTTGTGACTTTCTTGTTGTACAACTCACAAAATCTTCTTTGTTTCCCTTTAAAATTAAAATGTTTTTATGACCTTGAACACTTCCTGTATGTCTGGATAACATGATGTACAGAGAGGACTTAATTAATTACATCATACCATAAGAGTAAGATTGCTATCACACCTTGATACAAGGTGTAGTAACTTTCTAAAAAACAAAGAAATACAAAGATTGTTATTTGAGTAGTACAACAATGACATCACAAATTATTCTGCAACACACCGTTTTTTAGTGGAGTGAACTAACTTCAACATTTTATATCTCAGCTCACGAATGTCCTATGAAGACGGGAGTTGGACTGTTAGAATTCATTTTTCATGCACCTCAATATATATTTTTGAATTTTTTGACTTGAGATACACTTTAATAATCATTAATTTCATGACTTGAGCAAATGACGAGAGTCAATCATGAAAAAGGTTTCCTGCAAAGCTAATTCAACTTGGGACCACTGTCCTTACCTTTTAATCAGCTGAAAGCTATAAGGTGTCTAATGTAAACAGGAACTCGTTTGACACCGTTCCATATCAGTAGTAAGGAAGGCGCGATTTCCAGTTAAGTGCAGATGCCAAATTCAAAACGATGTTACAATAAGTTGCATGAAATTCAGAGCTCCGGGAATTTTAGAGCAAACATACCTCTGAGGTCATATTTTTCTTTGTGGCCAAAACCTCTTCAGGCTAGAAAATACCGTCATTCAACTTTTAAATTCAATCCGTTTTCAATTGTCTCACTATCGTTACTGTTTGAAACATGTATGTAATGTATTAAGTATCTTCAATATAATAATTATTAGTTACTGATAAGGAAAATTGCAATACTTAATACAATGAAGTTGATAAGCCTCCGCTTGGTTTTATGTCATATGAAAGTCTGCAATGCAAGTAAACAAATCAAATCGACGTCATTAGAAACCAAAGTATTGCCACATGTAACCCTTTTAAGATTTTTCGTTGTGCCGTTTTCATTCTTACATTAGACAACAAATGTTGCACAAAATAGGAAATAATCAACCCTTTTTGTAACAGGCCAGTAAACTTTAAGTACTGAATAGCAATGTGGGACTTCAGAAACGAAGTCTTCACAAATCGAGATGGATACAACAAACAGGATAACCGTTTTAACAATGTCTTCATCCTTTCAATTAAAAAAATGTTCATGACAAACAGTACATGGTTTTAAGTTAAATTTGTTTCCTACTATGGCGTAGCTTAAAACCAAAATTTTCAGTAATGTGATTGAAACGAATGTATTAATAAAATGAATGTACTTTAATTGTTTCCAACAATTTTGGTACTTGATTTTCCAGAGATCTCAGCAGAAACATGCTTGAAGGATTACCTGATAAGTTTCTGTTGTCGGTGACGAAATTGAAAACACTGTAAGTATTAACTAGTTTTTGAAACCAAAACGATATTCCAAATTTCAATACAGGCGTCGCGTAGTATAGTCTAGGGAAGTCACACTGTATGTTACACTTATTCTTACTTTTTATCTCCACAGACGATTATGTCATAATAATATCAGGACACTTCCAGAAGATCTGTTTTCCACTGTTGATGGCCTCACAAGTTTGTAGGTTATGTTTCTTAGTCTTGAAGTTTTATGTAAACAAATATTTATTTGCCAATAAGTGTTCCAATCATTCTAAATCGTTGCGGCTATTACACGTCTCTAGAAGACGCTATACGCCAAAACCAGCACCAACTTGGCCATAACTCCATGTTATCTTGTGAAACGACGATTTCGAAAGAATAGACAAACTATGTAAACAGTATGTAAATACTTCGCAAACGGTTACCTCTGCCATTTTTTTTTCAAAGTAGAAAAAACATGTTTGTTTTGAAATGAAGGTTGAAGATAAGCACTATATTTGTACCGTATAAATTTAATTCACCATTTTTAGGGACAAGGGACAGGAAGTAATTTTGGCATCAATGACCCCATGCCAGAGAGGGCGTGGATGCATACCAGTGAGCCTCGCCTTCTCTTTCCGACAAGTGCTCAGAGGTTCACGAGGCAGACGTGCACTCATCGCTCGTAATCCTGCTCCTAGACCCGCCATTTAACGTCCCACATTCGACCACTTTTTAATTCATCAGTTTTAAACCGTGGTTCAACCGTGATTTGATCCGGGGACCTCCTGCTTGCAAAGCAGTACGGTCAACTACCGAGCAGACTCCACCCTATTAGTTTGGCAAGATGGTGAACCCATATTTAATTGTAACTCCGTTTGTTTGCATTTCAAATATTTCCTGCAGCATTTTAATTAGCAGAAAAGTTTATTGAAAACTTGTTCTTTATCTGTATCTGCGTGTTAATTTCCACGACCTATGATATTTCTGTTACTTCAGGGTCATATGTAAAAACCAGCTTTCATCTATAGACAAGCACACACTAAATGGATCCACTAGCATGTTATACTTGTAAGTTTACAACAACCTATGCTACGATTATTGTGATGACAAAACACCATCACTTTGCATCAACATTTATACAAATTTCTGTAATCTCCCTATCAGTTTTAAGTATTTTACAATGTATATAATCTGACTATAAACAATAAATTAATGTAAGACACTAGACTACATTTAAACCAATGAAATCTGGAAACAGTGTAATGAATGTTATTGATGCCGATATCACTTTTCAGAAGTATGTTTGGAAATCATTTGACTTGGCTGCCCAAAGACCTTTTCAGTGCTGTTAGTCTTAATGAAGTTGCGTAAGTACCAATATTCACAATCCCTAATTTTGTTAAAGTGAGGGAGTGCAATACTTGCCACCTCATAAGCTGCGTAGAATGTGTACGTTTGTACTTCAAATTGCATTTGAAGTTGACTAAGTAAACAAGAGAAACACCATTGTTGACTTGTTCGTCCTCTTTACCAATCATTTGCCAGGTCACGTAAAGGCTTATACTTGTATCACTACAAAAACGTACTGAATCACCATGGAGATATGTAGCACACTTGTTTTGCTTTTCTCTTTCAGCGATATGTCAGACAATGAAATTAAGGAAATTCCAGAAAGTCTGTTTTGTTCGAACAAGGTGTGCGCACACAACTTGACATGGCTGTTACTAAATAACAACAGCATAGTGTACTTACATCGGAATTCATTTATAGGACTACATAAGCTTACCCACATGTAAGAATTGTAATAACTTTTATATTTTTTAATATAAATTAGATAACATGCAGACCAAAATGTGTATCGGTTTATGCCTACAGCATACCTTGAACACTTTCATATCTATCTTTCCTGTTTTGGAATTTATTTGAGTACTGACGATTTTGGATCGAACGAAAATTTGGTCAACAATGTGCTTATATACTGTAAAAAGGAAATGTAATGTTATGGTGAAACTACTGGTAGCTTTGATTCCGGGAAGCAGACTTTATTAAACAGTTTTTTTTTTTTTTTTTTTTTTCATTAGACAGACAGAAGAAATCGTAGTTCTACGTATGTACCGATTTTTCCCTCAAACTGTACTTGAAGATCATTACTTTTAGTATTTAAGTTTGAGAGCGCTTTCATAAGTGCCGCTAATATTAAATTTACACCAGGCTGTAGAATTACAGGTCAGGCACCGGAATCCCAACTGCCAGTATCACCGTAAAATCACGAATTTATTTTTAATAGTCTAATATTACATTAAATGTAAACCACGTTTCAAATTACTTTAATGATTTTTAAGCTTCTTACACAGCAACAAAATTAAAGAGTTAGACGGCAAAATTTTTACAGGAAACAGCATCCAATACATGTAAGTACCGATTAAGACATTACAATGGCATCTACCACTCTAAACTGACGCAATTTTAGTTCTTGCAACAAAAACACGATTGTGAAAAATATTCCCATTGATCAAATTGAAAATGTAACACTTTTGCCTATTTTGCTCTAAGTATATTTATTATTTCCAGTTACCTGTTTTCAAATAATCTAACGGAGATTTCGAACAAGTCTTTTGAAAGTGAATCATTACGCGAAGTGTAAGTAACTTATAAATTACTTTAACTTTTAACCTTACAGATGTAACAAACATATATACGCATATGTAAATGATCATGTGTGAAACGAAATGACAATGGTTTTATAGGGTCTAATTTTGGAGTGGTTTGTCTTAACTGACCTATACTTTGAACAAGTCGCAATAAAACGGTTGTAAATAACTGCGGATTTTCCTTTTTGCTAAAGAAGAAAATAAAAAAGAAAAAGAAAACTATCGGGTGATGTGTTGCCGTCTTCAGCTATACAGAACCTCTTAACAGTGATAACATTTAATTCTTAAAATATTGAACAAGGTCACATCCGTTTTAACGTGACAGCTTACATTAATTACGAAAATCTTCCTTGGAGAGCATATGCTGCAGTTAATTGTCTTCATCGTGGCAGGCTTTTTGTTCTTATTCGAGTGGCTTTGTCGTTTTCCCTCAGTCAGTTGTACAAAAATGACATCAGACGTTTGAGTCCTGAAGCTTTTGGATTTCAACGTGGGCACGTTCATTTGTGAGTATTCCAATCGGTAACTACATCACTACCAGATTTTTTTCTTAGTTATCTCTTCATCTTGCACAAATATCTAGCGCAATACATTGCTGGAAATGTTTTTCCATCATATACTTAATAGTGCTGTCATCATCCAAGATGTGGTAATTCCTTTACAATTGCAGTGGGGAAGGAAGTGACATGAAGCAAAAAACCTTATTTTACCGTTTCATGTGGCACAGTTGGAAGGGCTAAACCGCTACATCATTACTCAGAATACTAGAGTAAGAAGTGGTCTATCTGCAGCCATATTTGTCTTTAAATAATTAATTAGAAATAAGGCATAGATTCATTTTTTTCTGTGAAATTCTGTGAACGTTACAACTTGCCCCATTATAGGGGTTGGACAATTTGTCACATACAAAATTGCACTGACATTCGTTCACAAAAATATACACCAAGGAACTGTGTTATTTCAAAGTTTCGCTTATATTCATCAAAGCATCATATTAAGGTAATACACAGGATTTACATCTGTTATGTCACCGACATTTACATGAATTAAACATTGGGGCAGTGCCACCGTCCAAAGGCCTTGCTAGTGGAATAGAAATTCCTCAGGGCCGTTCGGAAGTATTGTTGTTTTTGTATCCAAACGAAGTGCTAAATACGGAAGACAAACTTTAAAAATATATTTAAAATGGCCCCAAAATGCGTTCCTACTAGTCCACAGCTCATGTTCCGTTTAATACGAAAAAAGAGTTAGGGCACCACCCGGCATGCAGTTTTTGGCAGTAAGGGGAGAGTTGGTCCCTTATTTCTTGTCTTTCCATGTTAATGTGTTGTACACACGGTTTCAAGAATAAATGTGTTTCATAAAACAAGTAGAAAAAACGTTTGAAGGAAAGTACACTTCTGTGAAATTCATATCGGTGTTTTAACCTGCATGACGGTCATAGAACACACGGATTGATTAACTGACAGATTCATAACTAGTAATACATCCCTTTTTACATCAGATGACGGAAAGTTGTTTCCGAACCGAAGGTGGAGAAAGCATTTTATAGGATTGGCGAATCGCCATGTGGTCGAGTGAAGCAGGTGGATGGAATGCTAGGGTGCATAAGAGTACTTCATCCCAACTTGCTTTGAATTTGTCTTAGGCACTGTGGCAACCTGTTCCTGTGAAAGCTACCCCCCCCCCTCTATTTATATCAAATAAAAGATGATTTCAGTGTCAAACAAAAAAAAAAAAAAAACACATTCACTCGTCAACGTCTAATCATTGGGACTTTGTCTTTCCATTCCGTGGGCTCGGTATGGGTTTCACACCTTTTTAGAATAGACTCTCTTACACAAAGTAACTAGTCACCCCGAAGGTGAATTCTCGGTTGTGGCTCTAAGGCAAGCTCTCCGTCATTCAGTTTAGTAGGAACTAAAGACTCTAACTCTGAGGATAGCCAGAGTTCCTATTTTACTGTCAATATTCCAACTTTCTTTTGTGCCGAAATTAATGATGGAGGAGAGTCTACTCCAGAAGTTTCAGTGGCCCCGTGAAATTGCTTGGAAGCGATGAAATCGTAAGTCTACTGTTTGAGTGGAATACTGTGAGCCTGTTTGTGAGGGTCTTGCTGCCCGTTCCACAATCACAGTTCTACAGAAGAGTTCCATGTAGGAAAGGCTTTATACATTAGTCCGGTCTGGGCACTAAATTTGCACTAAGCTTCAGTTGAACACTTCGCCTTGCCCTAACTGCAAAAATCTCTCATAACGTCTCTCGGGACACAAGTTTGCTTCGTGCCCCACTTCCCCACACTAGAAGCACGTATGTAACCTCCGCAAGTAACGGATATGGGCCATTTTTCAGTACCATACGGAACTGTTACTTGCCATTTAGAATGCCTTACATGTCACCTTCACCATAAATGGACCACTACATGTGTGAGATCCCTGGCTGCCATTTTCCGGTTTCTTGCGAGTGTTCAGAGTTAGGAAAAGCATTTCAGGAAAAATTCTGTTTCTTCCCACCTCTCTTTCTGGTAATTGTTGCTTGGTATTTCAAGCTTTGTTTTCAAATAACAATTTTACTGATCAATGTAATAAAACGTTGGTTACGACTGCTTCATGTACTATGTAACATTACATAACTGCAAGTACTACGTAGTAAAACAACGTTACCTACACTGTAATAGTTGCATAGCTGGATTTGAGGGGTCAACAATACGTCAAAATTTCAGAGAGCGCAGCTCATAGTCTGAGCACAAAGGGTGGAAAATATCACGCCAAACTGTTACATATAGATTTTGTTTTCTCGCTGTACCCCTATGTCGTTCACATTGGCATTGATTGCGTTTGAATTTTTGAGGGAATCAGCATGTCAAACTTTTCTGAGAGGGCTATTCTGTGAACTTACATTTTCTTCTGATAATGATTATATCTAAATCGCCATTTTGGAATTGTTTTACAGGTACATTAACTGTGTTAGTCTAGCTGAACTACCATCTCTCAACAAAAACGTAAAGGCGTGAGTACCATGATTGTTTTGCCGGTTACGATTTTGGGATTAAAAATGCAATATCCCACATCTCGTTAATGTAAGGACTTCGGACTGATCTTTATATACGCAATTCAGCTCCTAAAACTTTTGGCTTGTGTGATTAATTTATTGAAGACAACTTATTTCATTTTTTATACTAGAACTTGTGTCACAAATGGGTTTGTTCCGAAAATAAATATCACCAGTTCAATTCCCAGAGCTATTTCCGGAAATCTAATCGAAGGTGGATTCAACTGCACAAGTAGCAAAAACCCACCAGAGTGCAGTCCTTGTCCACCTGGAACGTATGGAGATGGAGACAGCGGATGCCAGTCTTGCCCAACAGGTACTGTGTGGTTCTTATAAAAACAGTGGCGTGCTTGTCTTTCTTAGGAAATCTGAAAAAAGGGACCAAATTTAGTATGTTAACTTTGAATTCATTTTGTAAAAAGGGCATCAGCGCTGATACTTCAAACACTAAACAAAGAGTCGTCGTTTAAGACTTAAAGTGGTACGTTGTTGAGAAGTAGAACTGCTTTGTGAACTGAAAATTATCACGTCTACTCTTTGGTCTAATTGTGGTAGTTTTCAAGTTGTAATTAATGCAGTAACAAAGTCAATAAGTGGCTTTTTCTAACCCACAAGAAGATACGTGTCTTTACAAATAGGAAATTTAATTGTACATCATGGTTCTGTTTTGCCTTTGTTTCATGTTAACTAGGCGGCTTTTACCAAGACGATTTCGGACGTCTGAAATGCAAATTGTGTCCTAACGGGGAATTCGTTAAAAAAACGGAAGGTACATCTATCACAGATTGCGAACTATGTCCTGAAGGAACAAACCTTAACGAACGTGCAGGTCATCGAGCATGCTTTTGTAAGACACAATACGCCCGTATTAATCGTTTTGAGGGATGTTCTCTCTGCCTTGAAGAAGGTCTCAATTGTTCCAAAGATTTTAAATCGTTACTACCTGGATATTACTGGAACTGGTCTTTTCCAGGAGCTAACATTTCTGAATATTCCAATTTTGTGTTTCTTCTGGAAAATGATTCACTGTTATATGACAATTCAAGTAGTCGATATCTTTTCAAAATACCAAGAGTACATCATTGTCCAGAGCCGTTAAACTGTGAGAACACGAACAGTTTCACATCCAGAGGAATTCAAGGAAATTGCAAACATGGTTATCGAGGTTGGTTGTGTAACAAATGTCAGGAAGGATTTTACTCAATCTTAAATACCTGCATACCTTGTCCAGACAAGCAGTGGATCTTTTTGGAGATGGTGGCTATGATATTGTTCGGCTTTGGTTCATGTGCTTTCGTTTATTGGCAAAGTAAAAAACAAGAGAACCGCAAATCTGGACAACGGTCGCTTATTGATAAGATATCGTCGCAAACAAAAATAGTCCTTGGATTCTATCAAGTCGCTGGAGAACTCTTTGAATCTTTTCACGATATAACTTGGGCTGGACCACTTGAATTTATAGGACAGGTTATCTCTTTCCTAAAAGTCAACGTTCTTCGTGTTATCATTCGACCACATTGCTACAGTGAAAAGTTGCATTTGAATGCAAAAGTCCAATTTATAATCAGTATGTCTTTTCCAATCGCATTACTTACCGTTTTGTGTTTTTTGTATCAGTTTTGGAAGATTTATCTGAAGTACAGGTGTCCTGCTACCAGGATTGCAAAGCAAACAAAACTGAAAGAGAAACTGTTCACCTTTGCCGTTATTTTAATCTTCGTGACGTATCCACCCACTTGCGATGTGGTGTTTAAGCTTTACCCAGGTGCCTGCGAGACATTTTTCATATACGAAAACGAAACTGACGTAAACATCACTCTTCTTCGATCAGATTTTGATCTTGAATGTAACTCTCTACAAATATATCAACTTCTTGCCTACATTGCAACAGGAGTTTACGTAGTGGCATTCCCGTGTGTTCTTCTGCTTTTGTTGAGGAAACATTCCCAGAGGAATGGTACTACTAAGCGTCATGATTATCCACATGACACAAGTCAAATGCCTAGCATCAACCATGACGAAAGCTCTCCACTGATCAACATAGGTTGTGATCAAGTCTTGATGACGCCGGTCTGGTTGAAGTTTCTTTGTGAAAACTACAAACCTCAGTTCTGGTACTGGGAGATAATTGAATTAGCCCGAAAAGTAGCACAAACGGTGCTTGTGACCCTCCTTGGATGGGAGGATGCCATGACTAAGCTGCTTACTATTGGAACATCTGTCCTTTTCCTCACTCTCCATGCGAAGCTTTCACCAATGACAAACCAATTTGAACAGAGGTTGCAGGTACGTGGTAATCAAATCCCCTGGCTCATTGCAGAGAACCTTTGTAACTTAATTTTGCGTTCAGTGTTTCAGTATTTCTACTCTCCTTCCCTGAATAAATTAGTGTAGACACGCTTAAGAAATCACTCGTCTTCGATTAGTCAGGTGTTTCCTAAATATGTAAATTTACAAAATGTTAACGAACGACATATTTCCTTCATTTCCAGATGTTTTCTCTCACTGCAATATTCATCAACGTACTGGTTGCGTCTGTACCTACGCCTAAGGAATACACATCACCAATATCAACAGTTCTTATACTTATGAATATGATAATAATGTTTGTTATTGTAGGTAAGCGACTGCTTATATTGATTTGAAATTCATGTTATTTATTTGATATTTTTTTCAATATCTTAAAACCTGCGTGCCCTTTTCTCTTTGTGCCCTCTGTATTAAGGAGAGGGCCTAAATGAAACCTTTTTAATTAGGGTCCAAATGATGTCAAACATTAAGCAAATGTATTTCAAAATGATATTTTAGAATACTAATTCCAAAATCTGTATTTTTTTTAACAATCATTTAAATATACAATCTGGCATAAAATATGATATAAACACAATGCTTATTGAACAGGTAGGCATATAAAATTTTAAACACATAATTAACCATAAGATGTTTAATGTGACTTGTCAATATTTATTTGCTACAGGTGAAGTGACTATCTTCTTTGCTCGTTTCCTACGGCGGAAGCTACAACAGAGAAGAACGCAATAAACAGGAACATTTTTAGTGCACCCGGTGTTCTTGTACCAAAATTGCGTTTAACCATTTGATGTCTTTTTTTTTAATTTGGCAATATTTTCATTTATGATCATTCAACTTATAAAAGAAATGACTTAAGTTTTAATAAAATTTTCATCTTTCAACTCATGTTGAAAATATATCAATGTCTTGTTCGAATTGTTGTTAAAAAAGAAAAGAAATTGCTACGTAATGTTTTAGAAAATGTCGTTGAAAGAGTATAAGAGTTTTCTGTAGACGTTTAAAAGTCATATCAACCTTTTAAAAAAGAAAAATAAAGAAGAAGAAAAAAAAAATTATCATACCGCGTTAAAAAGGTTCTCCCTTAAACCTACATAGCTGGAAAGAGAATGCAAGGTGCTACCGCTGAAATCCCTTTAACGCAACAGGTAACAGGGCGACACAAAAATAGCTTATATTAAAATATGAATTTGCCTGAAAAAGGAAGGCAATTAATTTGATCACTTCCACATAATATGTATTTCCCCAAAATTTCGCCACGGCTAAAACTAAACCTAAGTGATCGAGTGCTAACTGAATCAAAACTTAATGGGGTTCACATGATATTTCATTTGATATTTTTATTGTCATATCAGGAGACAAAAGATTATTTCCCTAACCGATTAGATTACGGTTTGCTCTTGATGAAGTTTGGCCATTATTTGAGCCGAAGCAACAGGAACCGGTCTAGTCTGGTCATTACAAACGAAAAATAATCATCCCGGCAAAAAAAAAAAAATCACTTTTAAAAAAAAAAGTGCTCTACAAGCGTTTCGATGAAATGATGTTTGATAATTTCGGGCTTTTTCTTCAAATTTCCAAGATTCGTCGACTACCAGTGTGACTAGAGATAGCACACCTCCTACCCTTACTTGACTTTTAGCCGAACCGGTCTACCTGGAGCAGGGCTCTGCCCGGAGTGGACTTAATATACCTAGGGAGTTGATATACCATTATGCCTGGATTATGCAAAGGATGAATTTGGAAAAAAATCAGTTACAGTGTAACTCAGGTCAAACATTGAAAAACATTTTAAACAGCAAGAAAAATAAATTCTTACTGTGCAATTTCTGTCTTTATAGGACATTCTTGAGCCGAGAAGTAACATGTTGATATTTATTCAATGAAAACAAAATTGTCCATTGCCCAATAATTTTTAACTTTCTTGTTGTACAACTAACATAAACTGCTTTGTTTTTCTTTAAAATTAAAAATTTTTCTATGAACTTGAACACTTCCTGTTTGCTTGAAAAGCATGTTGCAAAGAGAGGGCCTAATAAATTACATCACCTCATCAAGTATCCTGACTTGAGGTACTCTTTAACTTGCTGTGAAATCTTCTCACTGCTTGAATCTCCCGTTTTAGTATCGTAACTTTGCTATGCCCTCGGGCATAAAGAAAAAGAAAAAACCTATATCATTCATATCGTTGCTGTCGATTGAAATTAAAACAAGGAAATATTTGTTTACATTGTGACATGTCATACTTGACAGATATAATAGCACCAGCTCTGAACAACACTAATTCAATGTTCTCTTGATATGTGTTTAACGTTATGCTCATTTTGACACTCTTGTTTGTAGACAGATAAAAAAGGAAATGAAAATGATGTGTAAATAATTGCCTTTTATTAATTTTCAATCAAAAGTTTCATTGATTTAAACATTTTTTTTTTTGACCATTTTTTCAAATTCTTTTCACCCTTCTCCTTGTATTGGTTGTATAAACCGGGTTTAGGTCTACGTGTAATCTGCAATGTCTTTTCGCAGGCCTGTTCAAATAATGGTAAGGGTAACACTATCTCCTACTTTAAAGAAATTCGGACATTGTTGGAAACTTACTTCTTTTTAATAATGGGCATCAGCCTTTACAAATACTTACCAGATTTTACAAGAATGATGACACATTTTATGCAAAGCATCAGTGTTCGTAGTAAAAGTAAATGTTGATAATTCTAACATGTCACTGGTAGTATTTCGGTCTATCAAAATAACGATGTGTTGATATAACATTCCCTCTAACCGATTGGCCAAATGGTTGAGACATTTAGCTTGCAGCCAGGGAGTCTGGATTTCAACTCCTGTTCGAGTTACAACGAAGACTTTAAAAATTATGAATAATAATATAAACCAGTATTTACAGTTGAATAGTTTAGCTTTCATCACTCTTTCATTAAATTAACATTACACATTTCAATTATTTCAAAGGAAGGAAAAAAGGTTTTCAATATGAATATTTTTTATTGATTTTTCGAAGGAATTCTTTGAAATCTTATACATATATGATATACCTTAATGTCTGAATCTTTACTTTCTCCTTTTTTGTCTTAATTTTTCGTAAATCATTTATTCCTTTCGATGTCTCATTATTCTTATCCTCTAATTTGTTGTTTCATATGTACATATGTTGAGAAAGAAAAAAAAGTTCTTCCTTCACAAAAAAGAAGACTTTTTTATGTTTTTTTTTATTCCATCTCCATTTATTTCTCAATATTTACAAATCGGATGAAACAAAGCCTGGATGGCAAAAGATTAAGGTCTGTAGTTAACTGCAGCACCTTCATACAAACATAAACAACTACTAAGTTGAATAAGATATAGGTTAGAGAAAGGCACCAACAAGAGTTACCACTTTACAAAGTGAAAGCGCGTATTCCTTTGCTAGTCACAAAATTACACAAACGTGACTGCGTTCAGTTTACTTCGAATTAAGCTTTAACCCTAATGTCAAATGTCATTGTAATTGGCTAAGGCAAAACACGACCACATCCTAATAATTTAACTTTAAATAAAAAAGGTTTGTGTACAAAAAAAAAAAATCTTTAGTGAATTAAATCTTCTTCAAATCCTTGCTAAGGTGTTCGATTTTAAATTAATGTGACTTCTACTTTCAACACAAATTTCAGTTTGTAATAAAGCTCATTACAACTTGGTAATTTTCCATTTTATATACAACTAAGGATTAATATTTCACATGCAAATAGAAATAGTTCATGGGCTGGTGTAACACTATATTATAACCAAAGGAATAATCTTGCTTTTTTAATGGAAGCTTGTTACCAAAAATTTATTGTTCGCAATCAAAAAAAGGAAACTAGACTTTGTTGAACGCTTTTAACTGTCATTCTTTCCCATTACAAAACGAATACTTATTAGCAGCGAGCAAGCGAAATTTAAACGGGATTTTAAAAATAATGTACCAGTTGTCAAAATTCTCGGTCCCATTTACTACATGGAAGAGGGGGACAGTCAAAAGCATAGGCGTACGGGGGTATTTTCTGAGGGGGCAAGAGGATTTTTTGCCTTTATAATAGAACCATTTATCATGTTTTGCTTATGTTTTGCCTGCATAGACCAGTTTTTTTTTTTGCCTGAATTGGGAGAGCGAGTGCCACCCCGCACTCCCGCCTCGTACGCCTATGGTCAAAGAGGATAATAAGAAAGGGTAAGTCGACTTAGAAATACTTTTGACATTAGAATGTAAAAATGTTTTGAAAAGCATGGCCGTCAGGAACACTTTCAGTTTCGTTAAAGAGTGAAATTTTCCAGCTATGAGGAATTTTAGATATTAAACCAAAAATATAAAGTAAATGGCACTGCCTCTTGCCTTAAAATTATCGCAAAGTTGAATGCAGGAGACTGGAGATCCATTGGCATGGAATAAGTCCTTAACATAAATAAGTCCCCCCCCCCCCTTCATGAACCATTTTATTATGACCGATTGATTCTTAATACCTAATAAAAGTATTATTAAATAATATTCTGAACGTCACCTTTTCTATAATAACAAGTAAACGAAAGTTCCTTCCCATGTGGAGAAAGATACGCATCGAAAAAAATCTTCCAATAACCTGTATTGGATTTATCCAGAAAACGCTTAACCCAAGCGGTTTTAAGGCATTAGCGAAACAATCCTCGGGAAAAACTTTTAGCCTATCTTGGTCAATGGGATTAATTAATCATAGTTTTCTCTTAATCTTGTCAGCCTGGATCTCCGTGCGTGATGAAATCAATAATAAAAGAAGAATATTATAAAAACATTTTAAATGGATTAGGAAGAATCTGCAAAAGATTAATTAATTGACTAATAGCAAAGGACTTGTATAATATGTCGGCCAACTTATCACTGTTCTAATTAAAGGTAAATGTTGATTATTCTAACAAGTCACTTCGTTTTTCGGTCTAGCTAGCTAGCTAGCTAGCTAGTTAGTTAGGTGGTTGGTTGGTTGGTTGGCTGGCTGGCTGGCTGGTTGGTTGGTTAGTTAGATGTGGCTTAACGACACACCAACAAGTTAGACTAAGTTTCAATTGGGGTGAAACTACCTAAAAAGGAAACTAAGGTGACAGAAAAGGTCAAACGGGGGGGTCAATTTCTACTAAAATGATAGCATGGCGGGAGTCATGTCAGAAATTTCTATAAAAAGCGGGAGACACTGGAGCAAGGGTGCTGAATGCGTTCGTCAGTGGAAACATGAACCGAACACCTTTTTGATGTTTTCTTGCTCATCGCGCTGACGTTTTGGAGACAAGCACTTTCTGCGCTCATTCTTGGCCTTCTGAACCACATTTATTTCCATTTTAAAAAAGATTAAACCTTGAAAATAGGAAGACGCACATTATCAACGTTACCTCTTCTAAACCATGAATGACACCAAGGTAATATGGTTTTTGCCGGGTTTTGAATTTTAAAACACTATTTGTGCAACGTCAGCTGTATCACTACCATTCACTATGGAAACAAAAAAGTATGAAATGAAATCGAACAAGACGAATAGCCACTACTCGGAATTAAAGTGAAAGCGCCTCAAAACTTCTCAAGTAAGCCAAAGACTCTTGATTTCACTTTAAGCTTAAAGTTAACATGTGATACATGATTGCAATTTTTTATTTGGTCCCGAAGTACACTCTCACTCTACCCATTGCAACTTGAGGTGGTAATCCGCCATGGTTGAGTGCGTACATGCCGTGGTCGCCATCAAACACGTCTGAAACACCCCACGTTAAAAGATCCTATGAGGTCAAATGAGAACTTTACACCGTTGGAAAGCGAATTGCTCTGAAGGAGTGAAAAAAACTGAGAATCCAAGAGTTGTTTTGCAGTAAGGAGGATCTGGCTTGATACAACAGGTCTGTAGCCAGTCCATGTGGAGGGGTGGGTCTTTTTTCAAGATGTGGACCTTTTCCGAAAACGTTTTATTTTTCCTCAATTACTTTATCAGGACTCAAAAATCTGGGGGGGGGGGCTGAAGAAAATCTGGGGGCCCAGGCCCCCACCCGGGCCTCCGTGGCGACGCCACAAAGTGTTTCCAAGGGTTTATATTGTATCTAGTTCAGTGATATCCACGGCCACAATGCCATAACCATGCATGCGCGTTTTTGAGCTTATTTTCTCATCACCTCACATAGTATATGTATGTGGTGATGAGATATTGTGGTCAGTTTGGGCCTGAACACATTTTATGACATAAGTGGAAATGATTTGTCTTCCTGCTAAAAGTGAATGGAAAGTCGTCCTCAATATGTCAAGATAAAAAATATTTAATAGGTGACTCTTCAAAACAGGGCTGGAAAAATGGACCTCCCACAAGTTGGGCCTGTTACAATAATGGTAGTGGAGCGAGAAAGTATTTTACCTTTTCAAAAAAGCGAAATGTGTATGTAGACAACATTCAGTTGGAGTATTTAGATAAAAGGGATTACAGATACCTAAATTCCTCTCGAATTCTTCAACCATCTCAAGGGAAAGAGAGCGAAACTTTCATCAGAGAAAGTAAATGGAAGCCCTTACTCATATCTGCAAAATGTTATAGCTAGCTTGTGTTTAATCTTCCTTCGTGAGTCATCTGCTTTGCAGCTATATAACATTAATTTCATCATTACAAAATAAATTTATTTCGCGACAATACAGAAGAAAACTAAGTTTTGGCGCACTTAAAATCTGAATATATTACGACTCACCATTAATCGTGTATACATATCAGAACACACAATTGTTTAAACGTCACTAATGTGCTTGGGCTGGGCTGATTTATGAACTTTAAGGACTGTCAAAAGACCCTAAAATCGCCGCTGTACGGCTCAAAGAATTGAGTTATTTTACTGAAATAATTTGCAATCAGCATTTGGATGACATACATCGGTCACGACTCTTAATTTGGTAAGTAAGGTACGAAACAAGTCACCAAAATTACAGTTTTACCCTTTTTAAAATTACACATTTCTGATATGCACTCCGCAATTCAGAGAGGATATACCAGAAAATATGACACTTTTGGACTTAAGTGAAATGAGTAACAGAAAAGCCAAGAAAGGTATCTTTGAGGAGAGTCCCACCTAAACTTTCCGCTTAGATGTTGTCCCATACGGCCTTTTGTCCCTTCTCATCCTTTCTGGCTGAGATCGTGTGAAGTAACTGTTCGTTTCATCCAGTCTAGAATGGAGCCTTACATGACAGACCAATGATGTAAACGGTCTGAGGGCCGTGAGGTTTGTCAAGTGTTGTCCTTCAGTGGACTTAGGTTCTTTGGTAAGCAGCTTAAACTTGGACTTGGAATTTAGAATTAGATTTTGTCCCACCAAATGGTAACATTTAAATGATATAACTGAAACAAGTTTTATTTTTAAACGCATTTTTTGTCCTATCTGGACAGCCATTGTGCATATAACTTTTCGCCCTTTTTTACAAAGTAAAAGCCAGCAGATTGATACAAGATAGTCTTACGCTATTACGTGCAAAATGAGCAATTCGTTGTCACACGTTGCGAAAAAGAGTCGGGAATCGAGACTACATTCAAAGATGTCATTCTCCCAGACAAAGACAGTCTCCTTTTCACAGGTTACAAATGATAATTTTACATAAAATTTGGAAACCTATTCTTAAACTGGAACCTGTTTTAGCTCCAGTTATAAATTGCATATGAATAGTAGAATTATTGATACCAGTAAGAAAACAGTGTTAGGACAACACCAGAGACTTTAAATTGTATACACATTTCCTTAAATATGTTGAGCAGTACTGTCCATGATATGAAAAACTCAGGCCCGTTTTCCTTTAAAATATGGGAGGTTATAGAAAACTATAACCTGTGGTATGTTCCTTTTTTCTAAGCAATTTTCGTAGTTGCATTCTAAAAAACGTGTTTGCAGGAAAAACACTTTTCTATGCACTGACCCCCCCTTTTGTACATGCGTTTTTGCCACTTTGACTATGAAGCAGAAACGACTGGAAAATGACTAAATAATACAACCTTCCCCCATGGTCAAGTACAAATGTCTTTTCAAGCTTTTCAGCTTTCAAGGGGCAGATTTTACAGATTATTTTTAATGGAGAGAGAGTGTTACAGGTGATTATTTTTTGTTCAAGCACCACGCTTTCCATTCTGAACATACCATTTACCAGATTATGGAAACATTGAACAGGTTTTTCAAATTCAAACCAAGGTTAATGTGGAATTAATTTCTTTTGAATGAAACATTTCAAATATTTGAAGCTTACAAACTGAAATTCCACACAGATGGAAGGCTAGCCTGTCTCCACACTAAACTGCAGCCAATCACGACATGAGACCATGGTCACGGATCGGACTTTGTTAGTTGTAAGTCAAATGACAAATATGGTACACAATTTAAACTTGTGATAAAAAATGTGTAAAAAGAAACTGTAATCACCGCTTCACAATACTTCTGAAAGTAGAACAATGTGACAGAGGAACAGACCAGGTTTTTTTTTTCACATAACTGGACCGGGGTGGCAATATGAGTTATGCACTTATCAACTGGAACTGACACTCTATGACCACCGGGCATGGTCGGTCAATGTTCGTTAGGAGCGGCGGCCATTTGTGTGCTATGCCGGATTTCTCCGGTACCTAAACGACTCAATATGGCAGAATTTGACACTTGTTTCCCGTAGAGAATGATCACGGACCTACACCGTAACTTAAAGTTGGTTTGTTTCAATATTTGGTTAACTTTGACACATGCCTATGTTACACCTCGCTCGGGCAAACATGGATTTCATTTGACCCTGTCCGTTGAAACACTTAAAATACACATTTCAGTTCGTCCGTTGGTAAGGGGGTGCGTCTCGCAATCGGTAAATGCACTCGCGATTTATGATTTATCGATTGATTATCTATTGGTTAGGTATTTATATTTGTGGCAATTCTGGATATCTTATGGTATATGAAGAGAGGATCGGCACCATTATGATGGGATTAGTGACGTTTTTTATTTTCGTTTTCCCTTTTTGTCAGTTACAGTAAACATGGAAACGTGTTAATGCTTTTCATCGCCTCTTTGAACCAACCTGTTGGAAACTGGACCGTAAAACTCCATTTAACCTTATCTAAGCTCTTTGCACATTTGAAAGTGAAAATTGATTCGCAACAATCTGGTTCAATGTTTCTATGAAACTATGATAACACAAAGAGAGAGCACGACGAGTTTGCGTGCACCTAATCGTTGGCAAAGCTGAAATTGGATTGATTTATTCCTTGCAAACAATACTTGTATGTGCTTTAAAGAATCTACAACAAAAGCACAGGAGCAGTTAAGGATTTGTCAGCAACAGCTAACATATGTCAGAACATTTCAGAGAAGTACCAAAGCAAATCATGACAAATCAACTGGAAAGCGATGTTTCCACCTTGGTAAGTAGACTATGGTTTGAACTTTATAGGAAAACGCAGGAAAAAATGTAAGAGGACGATAGTAGAAAGGTGGTCATGTTAAGGAACTCTAATGATGAAACTTAGCGAGAGGATTGGCCATGCGCCAACAGTTTGTTGGAATGTAACATTAGATATTTACCCTAATCGAAGAAAGAAGCGACTTTTCAAATTCATGCTTATGGACAATTTGGTCATTTTTTGGAGGTCATAATGAAGTGACAAGATTTCAGTTCAGTTCCTGCTTCAACAATAAGAGTTTTCTCAACAAAAAACAGCACTCTGATGCATATTAGAGTGGATCAATGCAGTTGATTTCGTCTTTGCCCAAAAAAAGTGGCACTATGCCTTCAGCAAAGCACAAAAACACTGTGAATGCATTTTACACATTTTGGAATCTGTTACCATGATTAGGTACCAAATCATTCTTGCCATAATTTGCTCTATAATTTGAAAACAAAGGCCAAAAATAGTGTTTTTTTTTTTTTTAACTGATATTTTCTTTATGTTGTGAATAAAACAACTTTATTGGCTCCCTCAACACAAGAACCCTTATCAACTTAAAATTTGAGCTTCAAAATTAGTAAAGCAAACTTTGTAGTTGTTTTACAAATACTCGATAATTTGAGAAAAATGGCCGAGCAATCAGTTTTGTTCGTTGTACAAGATTTGAATTATTTAACTTTTGTCCGCCTTGGTGGCAATGATTAATTCGTCGTATACCCTGCCAGTGGTCATGTTGTCTTTCTGTCTAGGCATGGAGCGATGTCTAAACTGAAAGTGCAATATACGTTTTAGTACATACCGGTACTTAGCTATAAATTTACTAAGTTAATGCTGTGCACACTAAGTTACGGTTCTTGGTATGCGCGGGATGTTTCCGGTAAAGGGAAAAACTCTAAGGATAGCGTTTTCATAAGTTGGATGGAGACGTACCAAAAAAATGCACCAATATTTTATAAAATAGTTGGGAAGCAAAAATGTCCGAAACAGCGCGTAATGCAGATTATATCCTTTCAATATCTGAAGACAAAGAAAAAACTACGACTCTGGTCAACGTCGCATGACTTGAGTTGGTTACTCTAATTGGGACAAATTGAATATGCTAGTTTCTCAATTCAGCTTTTCTGCACTAACATAAGGTTCTTAGTTAGAACATATTCCTCCAATGATAATTATCAAATATCTTATTGTTTGTTACATTTGCAGCGGTCACAGATTCAATCTGTCCACTGTATGTATCTTTTCCAAGATTGCGCGCTCCGAAAGTCACACATTTGACTAGTCAGTATTAACAAGATTAACAAGACACCGACAGGAATGTGGTTTATAGTGAGTGTCTGCAGGTAAAGATGGAGTAAAGATGGTGAAAATGAGAACTAGAAGAGGAAGAAAGGGTAACATTTATTGCTTTTTTAAAAACTAGTGCAGGGATCATGCCAAACATTCTTCCAAAGGTCACTTTCCATGAGAAAGCTCAGAATGATGGAGTTAGTTAGATCGAGTTTTACGGCCAAGGTTCCAACCCTTGTTCAAGTCGAGTAGACCATGGCCCTTTTTTCAGTTGTGGCTCACTGGCTTGTATTCCCTAACTTTATTGTCTATACGGAGCATCACCCACAGCTGCAGTAGTTTCCAGTTTTAGAGCCCTTAGCATGAATCGACCTCGGAATCGAGCCCAGGCCTTCCGCGTGAGATGCGGATGCTCAAATACGGTCTTCAGGTTTGACACAGAGTATTTTTTTTTTCTGACGGATATGGAAGTATCCATAACAGTCTTAGAGAATGTTACTGACGGTAAAAGCACAATCGCAGGGGATACAATATGGTCTCTCATCACCATGAGGAAACAGGAATGAGTAAGATGCGAGCCATAATCAAACCTTAGTCATCTCGACGCACCCTGTGCACTCTGTTACTCACAATTCCGAAGGTTGGCCTAACTTAGTACAATTTCTTCAGGGGGTAAAGAATCTCACAGTCAGTTCCTTCCATTTTGTTTTTATACAGGAGTTGGTCTTAGACGATAGTCAGTGGGGGCATGTAGAGGTTGGGCACGTTCATCTGTAGGACATCTTTAGCTAATGAGTCTACTTTTCACGAGTTCAATGAAAGCTTTTATTTTTTCCGAATTAATTTTTTCCTTGCTACTGCTGTCTGTTATACCTTTGTCCAAATATATAAGGCACAATAAAACCAGGATCTCAAAAACCCTTATTTGAGAACACATCGTGTAACTGGAAGAAGAAAATTAAATCAAGTTTTTTAACCAAGACGTGAATGTGCCATGTCATTTCTGAAGTAGGTATGAAAAATAGAAAAATAAAAAACAGCTTTATCCATCCGTATGTATTTCTAATCAAGTTTTCAAACACTGAGTAACACCTAATTGATAGGTTTTACGATTGGTGATGGAGTAAGATTAGTAAGTTAGATGGAATTTTCATCTCAACGTGAATCCCTTTGGATTAATGTAATGGGGTTTACGGCCCTTTTTGTACTTGTGGGACATTGAGTTCCTTGAGTTTCTTTTACTTTCTCCATAACATGTGCGGGGCATCATGCACGACGGCCGAAGTCGCCATTTTCTTATGTCTTTGGTAGGTGTTGTTCTGGGATTAGAACACTGGTATCGGGTCCCGAATGAGAACCGAAAGCTCACACGTTAACAATAACAACTGCATTACAAACAGTGGTTGCGTAAAGCCGGAGCTTATGTAAAGGCAGACAATACGGTATCCCTGCATGGGAGCGGTCTCCTTTTTGAAAAAAAGTAAATGTCATGAAAATAGGAATACATTAGATTTCAGTTCCTTTGGGTATCAAGCAGTGTTGTAGTGCTCGAGACAGGTCTCGAGACCGGTTTTTCCAGGTCTCGGTCTCGACACCCTGTAGTCTCGATCACGGTTTTGGACCCTTGCGGTCTCGGAAATTGTCCTGGTCTGGCGAAAAAATGGTTGTTTTATCCTTTGTTCAAATAATATAAATGTCTAAAAAAAAAAGATCGAATATTTCGTACATTGCAAGATGCATAACTTTATTTGTGTATTTAGTCATTTTTTTTAAATGGGTGCTTTTTGTCCATTGTTATTTTATGATGGACATCAATGAATTTTATCTTACCCAACCAGTGAACTACCCATGGAGGGACATTGGGCCATGCCACCCCACCCCCTTTCTCGCAGAAGGTAGCATATGTGGCACCAGATTTCATATCAGGACACGAAATTTTACAAAAAAAATTCATTGAGGAAAAAAGTATTCATGTAATGAGTCCACACACTTCATCTACAAGGGCTTAAAGGCCCAAATCTCTCACCAATTTTCCTAAACTTCTTATTTAATCCCATCCCACAATTGTGTAAAATTCATCCTCTTCCAGTCGCAATCTCAGTTCATTGCTTCAGGGTGACTATAAAAGAGAAATGTGTATAAACCAAAACACTCACAGTACAGTTCAAGCTGTGTAATATAAGCTTTAATACTCTGCATTGATTGAACTAGCTGCCAATCAAAGAACAATCCAATAGGTAATTTCTGTAGACTACTAAGATAATTGTAGTTTGGGGTGAGAGGAAAGGCCCTTTATCTTTATTCTGTGAGTTAAGACGTGTAGCACTCACTGGCTCTGATTTGAAGAGCAGGGCCACCTGGGCTGTACTGGACGGGGCCGGGTAGGGGTCTGCCACCACCCCCCTTCGTGTGGAAGAGTTCTGTGCGGCAATGATGGCCACATTAGAAAAAAAAACATGGATAAGTGTTTAAAAGTCATTCATTCTATGTTTGGTCAGGCAACTGGAAGCCCCCTGTTTTTGCATATTACCATAACCACAAGGGACTCTTTTTCTCAAGGGCGGTGACCTTTTGCACTTGTCCAGATCTCCAACTAGGGCAAAATTTCTACCCCACTGAGGCACTGAAGTCTGACCGATTCAGCAAGCAAGGTCTTGACCAATTGGGGGTCACAGCCCCCGGCCTCCTGTCGCGTACAGTCATGCATATGATAAAACATGTACAAAAGCAATGATGATGCACTTTTGGTGTTACATGTCGTTATAGAGAATAAAGTAACTAAGGTTACAGTAGGTGTAAAGGTATTAAAAATTTTGAACAGTTTACTTTCCTATGCAACATGTACATTCGGTCTCGGTCTCGGTCTCGCATTTTACCCCTGGTCTCGGTCTTGGTCTCGACAACCTCTGATCTCGATCTTGGTCTCGATCTTGGTCTCGGTCTCGGTCTCGGTCTCGGTCTTGGTCTCGGTCTTGGTCTCGGTCTCGGAAATGCCAGTCTCGACTACAACACAGGTATCAAGCTCATTAGCGTCTGTACCCGAAGAAACATAAGGGCAAAGGATCATATAGGTACATACTTGTCTCGTTAAATTTTCAGTTCAATCTAGTCAGTTTGCTGAATTAGAACATTTTCAAAAATTATCGATGAACGTATTTCACCTCTTGCTTCAGATTAGATGTCCGTTATCAACTAGTTCGCCCAGGATGTTTGGCTGTGTGTTTTTACTCTTTGCGTGCATTGCAACATCCGGAAATACTGCTGGTTTGTTTTAACACTTGTGTAATTGTGGAATGCAATATTTTAATATTTGTTACCCCTTAAATGAATCGGAACATTCCTTATCAATGCAAATCGCTTTACACCTGTTCCTAACTAACTTTTCCTTTTCTTCTTCATATGATATATTTCATCAGCGTCTGAAAGTAATGCATGTGGTGGTGACGGTATTTGCAGTTGTTTCAGCATGAAAACAGGAGGTTATGAAATAGACTGTTCTAGCAAAAATCTGGATTTATTCCCCCAAAACATCCCAAACAACGTGACAAAACTGTGAGTGATTTGAAAAGTTAAAAAATAAAAAAGCAACAACAATGGGTTGTACGCCCAAAGGGTGTTAGAATCTGAAATTTAAATATTTTGGCTAATTGGGTCTTATATTAAATCACTTGTAAAACTTATAATGGAACTCGATAAGTTGACTTCGCTTGGAAACAAGCACTTTCGGGTATTTTGACCTAGTTCATCTGACAGGTACTTTCAGTGAAAATTGATTCGATGCAGCTTTGTGACATTGGCGATAATATTATTGATACGGTATTTGTAAAAGTACATCTAACAGGGTCTATTTCTACAATAGCACAGGAAATATGATTGCAATACTTTTCGATCATCGTAAAACGCAACTCAAACCTAAAACAACTGTCTCCTCATTTAGATTTAGCAAGGTTATGAAACAACGATTTATTGGGAATTCTGTAACTGTTTCTCTTGTTTGTGAAACTTCATTGACAGAACTTAGCCAGGTGTTCGACCGTAATTGTATGGTAGATACGAAAGAAGAATGGCATTGAAAAGTTTCCACTTTCATTCTACTTGTTGAAGTTATCCAGGCTGACACCTGCCGGATTCTGCATTGAATTCACAAATGTTGCATAAATTTGAAATGATACTTTTAATTGATATTTACCAAATTGTAAAATTTTACGATTAAGTTAACATTTAAGTTAAACTAAGGGAATGTGAAAATTAAGCTGGGACTCTTTTTGTCTTTCTATGTATAAGGATTTTGAGCCACAATCGATTCCAACAAATTCCGAGCAACATACTCGAAAACATGACGCGTCTGAAATACTTGTGAGTTGTTTTCAAAATGTTTGACTATCATCGATGCTGCAATTAGAAAATAATTATTTAAGGGAGTCATTGGTTAACGTTAGGATCCCATCATACAATATCAATGGTTTGCACAATATAGCAAAAAAGACTTACTATAGACACACAAAGACAATTTTCAATCATATACTTTCCATTGCCTCAGAATAAGTTCATGTTAAAATTAAATTTATACGCTCTTTGGAATCACACTTATGCTACCTCTTGTACAACAAGTGTAAAGCATATACAGAGTCTACATGGACAGGAATTAAAAGGGTTGTTAATCATTGCAGGATATTTGTCTATTATCACTTGGAGTGAAAGAAGCCGGAAGGAAACAGGCATGTTTTAACCTCTTGTGCACGTTGAAGGGAAAACCTGAGCAAAAATTCAATTTCCCGAAATTGACACTAAAATGGGACATACACTTTGCGACATATCAGCAAATGAAGTAACTAGTTTTGTTATCTAAAGCGATCTTGTAGGCAGATGTTCTATCATTTCCTAACATTGACAAAAAATGTTTTGTTTTTTTTCTTGGTTTCAGTCTGTTGTGTTGAATTTGAGGTTAATAGAGATTGGACATCTCAAGAGGATTTTAAATTTTGCGAGGATCTTGTCACTTATGCAATTGCAACGTGTTAATTTGCGACTCTAGAAAAGAAAGTTAGTTGTCACAATTTAAGAAAAAAAACAATAGTCTCTATATTATTTGTTGGTTATGATGTAATATATGTGTTTGTTCTTGTTCTTGATTATTGGAACTGTGGCTATTTTACCTGCCCACATCTTGAGTACTACGCGTCGGATTTCAATGCAAATTTTACCATACTATTTAGAATACCACCCTCATATATTGAAACATGATTTGAGATTAGACTCTCTTTTAAAAAATAAAAATGTCAATTTTAGTTAGATTAATGGGGTTTTCATGCTCAGTTACTAACCAATTGGGTTAGGTAGGGCCAACCACGGTCTTTATTAAGTTGTAGCACATTGGTGTATTTTCCCTACTCCATCTGTTATGCTGAGAACCAAAAACTATGACTACTTGTAATTCCACTAATTCTACTAAATAAACACCAATTGTGTTTCAACTTCCAGGTAACAACTATGTGGAGAACTGGATGTTTTTTCATTCTTTTATGTGCGTTAGTCCACTAAAGAAAAATAGCTACGGAAAGATTCAATGTATGTAACCCAGGCAATGCGTATGAATTTATGGTAATTTGAGGGAAATCCCCCCTACATATGGGAACATTAGGAAAACAATTTTGAATCTCCAAGCAATCTGGCGAAATTGCCCTGCGTAGTTGATCAATGGTATGGATACTTCTGCAGCGATTGCTTGTCTATATATATTCAGAGAAGAAAGTGGTTATGCGCCGAGCCACATAAAGACGGTAAAACACCCGAGTAAGTCTGGAAATCGAATCCCTGGGCTTCGACGAGACCATATTTTATGGAGACTGTAACATTACTCTTAAAATATGTCATGTTTTCTTCAAAAGAAAAGCTTTTTTTTATAGTATTTCCTAAAAATCCTAAACTTTAATGCTATTCTACCCACAAAATGAGAGCACAAAAGCTTCAAGATAGCATGTATGACATTACTAGTCAGCAAATATTGAAGTAGTGCTGCAATTTCCTTTCTTTTATTTGTTTTAGAATATCGAGTAATAATGCAGCATGTAGAGGAGTTACACATATCATGCAAAGACGGTTCCACATTCGAGCTTGCGGTATCGTCGTCTGACGTGTATCATAATCTGACGCGAGTATAGCACATCAACACTGGCGGTTTATTACTTTCCCTCTCCCTACAGATATAAGTTAATATCTTACACTAGCTATGTATATAGCCCAGCTGTGCGCACTCACTACTCTGTGCACGTATACATCATGTAACACTAATGGACTTTGCAAGCATTCAGGGTATATAAAGGCACGATGCATAACCGAATCTAGGTCCTGTGGGTTTCACTGGCTTTTGCATGCAGACTGTTTTGATCTCTTTAGTGCGGCAGCACTATATTTAGCATGGGAGTAATGCACCCGACTAGATCTGCGTTTTAGCTTTGGCTGGCGCAGAAAAAGTGAGAAGTCATGGTGGCTACTCCGCATTGTGGATCGTCCTGTCATGATGCCGGTTAGACGCCGGTGGGGGGGGGGGTAGAGTCTGCTTTTATGCGATGCGGTTACAATCATGACAAATTATAACATTTTGAAAAATCGCGGCACCTCGGACCCATCACAGGCTGGTAAGTAAAGTCTAAGGAATCGCTCTTTTATTTGCAATAAAACTGAAAGTTTCTTATTCGTACTTTGGAAATTCCATGTCCCAATGCATTTTCTTTTCACAGTGATATTTCCTACAATTATCTAGAGGATTTGCCACGGGAATTATTCTGGAATACAAAACGTTTGGTGGTAATGTAAGTTACTGATACTTATAATATTATTTGTACGCAGTAAGTAAAGCCGAGATTACTGTACCGATTTGGATAAGATTCCGATCCGAATTTGTAAGCTTTTCGGTCCATCCCTTGTTGGAATGGGGCAAAAATTAGTCTTCGTGTGTAATTATTTAAATTGCATCTGATTTCTATTAAAATAAAATGTTGATATTTTCGTGAGGTCACACCGACGTAGAAGTTTTTATCCGACAACATGTTCTGATTGAAGATGTGTGTCGATGTTAAGCCCAGACACAATTTTTATAAATTTAATTCTTATGGTCCTGATTTTCACCTAATATTTACACTGGTTGGCTAATACTGGGTTCTTTCCGACTACAGATGGAAATGATTTTAATGAAAAATAATGAAATTCGGATCGGAGTCCGATCCCAAGTCATTGTAGTCATTGAACCACGACCTTACACTACTCAATTCCAATTAGTCAAATACGAACATGTGACTGAAAATCAGGGTAAAATGATAAAAACACTTTAAATTCAAACGCAAATAAACTTAAGTTTTAGCATGGTGTAGTCTAAATTGGTTTTTCGTACGAACCTTTCAAAATAAGAACCCTAATTCAAACACTGTACTACACCACTGAACATTAATCAATTTTCGAAGACTAAAAAGACTAAGTTTAGTTTCAAAGCATAATTATTGCTGACATTGATTAACTTATAGGGTTTATATAGACCCAACACTCTATAATCAAAAAGAGTTGCAATCTTTCTAAAAAGTGTCCAAAAAGGTCGCTTCTACGTACGAGTCAAGTTCACCTGGACTGAAGTGAAAACTCGCTCCAAATAGAGCTATATTACATTCCGTGCGGGTGAAAACTGTTGTTTTGGAACAAATTTAACTATTTTGATTTTAGAGTGTAGCAGGGGCATCGATTTGGTTTTCAAAATGGGGTGGGGGAACATCTGGCCTGTTTTTTTCTCCTCTCCTGGTAAGGTATGTACAGCAGCGTAGCGAAACATTTTTCGGGAAGGTGGGGGGTTGGGCAAGCATCCAGATTTTACGATTTTTTGAGTGTGAACATCCCCACCTTTCGACAGTACAGTACACCGAGTACAGGGCACAACCCAAATTTCCGATAATTGCGATGCGAAGTAAATATCGTGAATTTTCGGGTTTTCGTCCTTTACCCGAAACACTATTAAACTGTCTCTGTGGTTCGAATTGTACCCAGGCTATAAAGCAAATACTGACATTAGGCTTGACTCTGCCGTATGCTGTTAGACTTCATCATTTTTCACACGAAAGCATACTACTAGATGATTTTAAAGAATGAAAAAAAAAAAAAAAAAACACAGTTCAAGACTTACTGTAATTGTGACAGTTGTTCCAGGAACAAGCATTTGAGATTTCTGGAATTTTCAAGAGAGCTGCCGACAGGAACGTTCAAATTTGGGCCGTAACTGCTTTCGTTTATAGAGCACGGAACGCCAATAGAGTCATTTATAGGAGGGGAAAGCAATGTTCACAAGTAGAAGATTGTTGCATAAAGTCAGTGCCAGCAGTGCCATAAAGCAGTGCCAATGAGAGCAGGAGTATCGAATTTGATTGTCACCTGGGGTGGTTCCTTATTGTATTTTTTCACCCCATGCAGGAGGTGCTTCCCTGTGGTTGTACTGTAAGAGTCGAAAGGGTAGAAAATTTCGCCAAGTTCCTCACATTGTAAGTTACAAAGCCAAGACACAAAATAGTTCGTGCTGCGTTCCTCGCTCACGTGTCCAAGGCGATCACACTCCCCCCCCCCCCCCAATCTGAGATCAATCGCTATACAAAGGAATGATGTGAGCTAGGGTGTCGAATTTTTGCATTAGAAATCATACATTTTTCTGAAAAAGTTGCATGCAGACTGTGCACCGAGACATTTTCAGTTGCCTAAAAATGTGGTCATTCACTGAAGACCACACATTTCATTAAAACATAGTAGGAGACGATTCATCTTCATATTCCTAAATATTGTGCTCATTCATAACCACACCTGCTGACCTATGCACATGAACAATCAACATAATCATATAGACCAATGAATAATGTATGTTTGATATGCAGGTAAATAAAGAACATTAAAGAGACTGCAAGCGCGCGGAGCGCGCAAAAATGTTCGAAACTTGCAGAGGAAACGTGGAATTATTGACACAGAAAGCTAGTCGATCGTAATCGGTAGAGGACACCTTTGATAACCTACATGTATAGTCTTTTTGGTAGTACCTAATTTTAAGTTTTACGTCACAAAAAGTGAGGTTGGGGGACTTCTACGTGAGTGTCCCCTCCACTCATAATAAAAAAGTGTGGGGGGGCAAGTTCCCCTGTCCCCCCTAAAGCGACATCTCTGGAGTGTAGTGCAACTACGACATTCAGTTACCTTGCCCAAACAGAAAGCACCATTATTAATCTTGATGTTTTCATTATGTTTAAGAGTTTGCTGAAGAAGACTGGACTGAAAAGTCGAACGCTTCAAATTAAAACATGCTTTGAACATTTTTCCTTTCGAAGAAGTTTGATACTATTTCATATTATATTAGTACATGTGATATAAATAAAAGTAATTTTTAACTCTTTTAACAGATATTTGGAACATAATAATCTGGAAAGGTTGGAAAGTTGTCTATTTGAGAGAACATGGTACCTGGAAAAATTGTAAGCTTGACTTGGAAAATCTTGTTCCTCACACAATAATCTTATTGCTGTATTCTTTTGAATAAGAAACAGCCTACAGATATTGTATGGCTAAACCTTGACGTAACCCTTTCTAAAAGTTGATGAATACTATATCAGGAAACTGCAAATCATTAAAGTGCGAATTCTCTATTACATTTAAATATCACTGGTTGAATATCAAAGAGAATGTATGAATGCCGTAACTATCTGTTCTTCTACACCTCCATAGATACCTGGCGAACAATAGAATACACCGAATTCCATGTAAATTGTTTCTTAATACGACTAAGCTGGATACATTGTGAGTTTTCACGGTGCAAACTGTCTTTGGTTATTGGTATTTTGTTATCAAAGTCGAATTCCCTTCCCCAACGTTTCGTTTCAAATACTTTAAGTACCACATACTCGTAGAACAGTGCATTAACGTCGTGAGCTTTAAATACATGAAAGTGAAATGATTTATTTTAATTCTTAAACCCACACCTAGGTGACATAACCGCTATCCTAACAAGACCCTATGACACAGTAAACCTAATTACATGCAATAACTCTCAATTACACGCCCCCGCACCGGCACATTTTTTTTTTTTTTGCTCTCACCGTGTTCCAAAGCCCTACCAATGATAAAAGACTCCCCCGCATTACTCTTTAATCCTTATTTGTTATCTCTGAGTGGTTTTTATCACTTGAATTCATCTTATTATGGAGATTTCAACTTGAAAACGAACGTCGAATGAACCTTCACTGTGTGCTCGCCGTCGTAAACACTATATGTATGGAGAACTACAACAACAGTGATCTGGACAATAATAACAGGCTAACTGGAAATAGATGGCGCTGTATCACTATAGGGCACCAATTTTGTCATTAGATGTGTGTAGGGAAATTTTATAAGGAAAATTTTCGTTTTTGAATGAAAAAAATCGATTGAAGGGTTAGAGATTTATGAATTTTTTAAAGGAGGGCTTGTTTTGGGTCGTTTTCGACAATATTTTTCCAATTTTTCAACTATATGGAGCTATCTCCAAAACACTGCATCCCTCTGAGTTGAAACTGTCTGAGAATGTTTAGGTGTATGAAGGTAGTTCCAAAACGAGTAAAGTGATGTTGCCTGCTTGATAGGTTCCTGAAACAACTTTTTTACTGAAATTTGTAAATTTTGACATTTTTGCCATTTTTGCCATTTTTTTTGTAAACAACAACTTCAACCGTGATTAGTTCAAAAATTAGTCATAATAACTCCCACCAAAAGTAGTTCAGAATAAAAAGCATCTTTGAGCTATGATTTGGTGGTTGAATAAAGGCTGAGGAGTATATAGTGACAAAGTTATGGATTTTAGAAAAATGTCTAAATTCTAAGGTCATATGTTACCTCGAATCCGTTCAAGAGTTTTGATTAAAAGGACTTTAATTGTTTGAATGATAAACGTTAATGATCAATGCAAATATTCGTGGTTCTGAACAGAGATATGACGGAAAATTCTTTAGAGGAAATACCAAACGATATGCTTCGACAAAACATACGGTTAAACTCAATGTAAGTTCTTCTTTGTGTTTTCATTTAAGTATAGCATGATTAAGGTACTTGCGGTGGCTTATATTCAGTATATATGAAGTTTATGGAGGGATTTTAACAAATAAATATACCTGGTTGTTTTTCGTTTGTTCTTTGTTAACAGTAGGATCCCATCTTGTAATTATTGAAACAAACAAATCGTAATTAATATAAGACAATTGTGTCCCAAATTGAACAACTCAATTGGTATAAAATAAGGTTCATGTTTTGGGGACCCAAGAATACTTGAAAATATTACGTTAAAAGAGAAGTGGTCCAGAAATGTTTACAAATCGTATTGAAAAGCATCCTTGAGTATGGTACCTTTTTCAATAGTGTTTAAGTTAAGATATCGGATGGTACCAAGTCATCTTTCCATAACTGTAAACGAGGGGTAATTTGAACAAAACGATGGATTTATAAAACTATTAAAAGCAACATATTGAGTTCATATCCGCAGCCTATAATCCTACAAGGATGTTGGAGCGTTCTTCCGTGAGACTTTGACATAATTGGCATAATAGTTAGCATAATTCTCCAGGCTCCACATTGAAAAGGTGTAAAAAAGCTTAAAAATTTTCAATTTGTTTGTGAAATGGCATGTAATAAAATGAAATGAAAAGCACACCCTCGTAACAGGTTTTGTAGAGAATATGAGAATCGTGTAAGTCTCATCATCGGTTATTATTATGTGAAGAAATTTCTTCGATTTAAAAATGTATTAACGATCTTAAATTTCATGAATCAACTCAACGTGACCCATTAAAATATTAAAAAAATTATTAATCTCCGTGTGTAAAACTTTTTCTGGACTTCATCCGACAGCACTATCACTAAATAAACATTCCATGTGTCAGATTTAATGTTAGGTTTACAGAAACCTAACATTGTTTAAGTTAGCATAGTGGCGTATAACAATTTATTTACCATGCCTACGAAGATGGTTGTCTGGAAATATGCTACAAGAAGTACCCGTCGACATGTTTGAGAACAACGTCGAGCTCCGTACAATGTAAGTATAGCTGTAACTTGCTCGAGGTTGATTCAATTAAAACGAAAAGAAATTTCTCCATATTTCGCCGTTTGCCAATGGAAAAATTTTGATAAGACAGAAGTTCGATATCTTGCAGTCCTTGTGATGGCATTCCGAATATATTTTATACTTTATGATTAAGGCCAAGACTGGGACTATTAAGACCAAGCCCACCGGATCGGATACTCCGACTGGTATCCTTGAATAAGAAAAATGGCAAATGATTAAAACAATTACGAGGACATAAACATAAAAACAAATTATTTTGCTGATCACTGTTGTGAGAATGTAGTGGATTGCAAACGACGAATGTTTAGAGAGCTAGATACTTCAAATAACTCAAAAGACATGTCTGTGTAATGTGTTATTTTACTGCTTAGTATTTATCATAAATCAATTAACGTTTTCTTCACCATAAATAGCATAAATGTTTCTGCTATCTTGTTTTCTTCCTATCATGGGTAGCACACTGTCCTTAAACAACTTAACACAAATCAGGAAGGATACTTTTAGAACAAATGTGAAACTCCGAAATCTGTAAGTACAAAGGTAACAAATGTGCACTTCATTGAACAAGTCGCGTTGCCGCTAGTATGACTTAACCAGTATTTTGGTCAGAGTTTAAACAATAATTCCCTGGTTAAAGTAACCAAGGAAGACTGGTTGAAATATTACTAAAAGGATGTAAATATATGACCATAATGTAAAATAATTCATCAATTTTACTCATTTTATGTTAATGTTGGCCTGCATTTCCTGATTATTGTAAACAGAAAAATGTAGTTCAATCTATGGGCACCATATTGGTTAAACCTAACCACTGCTATTTGAGAAAGTGTCTTGACCTCTACAACTACTGATATAGAAATTGCTGGTCGGGGAAAATCTATCAGAAGCAGTGTTGTCTGAGTTTGTCTGTTCGATCACATGACAACAGCTAAACCTTATTTTTCGTTTTGCACGTTACAATGTATGCATCGAAAACGTTCCAAAATTACATGTTTTGCATATCAGCCCACCTAGAAAACATTCCCAAAAGAGGGAACCCCTGAACAGCAAATGCTCAAACCACACAAATTCTCTTTTGAAGCGTCTTATACATAATTTTCCTGTTTCCTATTGGTAAATAAACTCAGTGCTTACTGACTTCCAAAGAACATCACCCCTCAGTTCCGGTGCCACAGTACGCCTCTGTAGCCTTCATGTCATTCCGGGAAAATAACACATATATCCCCTCCAAACCACAGTCCTTGCGCACCTCAGGTTTAAGTTGTAGAATTTAAAGCGAGACGAATGTGCTTAACCGCTTATTTGTAAAGATTCAAATTGTCCATTTCAATATTATCTTCAGTAGCGTAGCCACGATATTTCTCTCTGTGGGGTGGGGCTATGGGGGCTGAATACTTTTGTAGGGGCTGCAGTTTACTATCTAAGGGTAGCGCCACTATGAGTTGGCGCGGAGCGTACAAAGAAAATGTTGGATTTGAACACCTCCCATGTGGTGGAAATGGCATTTGCCAGGTTTAATTGTCTTCAATTCTGGTGAGAAAAATTTGTAATCTGTCTAAGATTCAAACACACTTTTGAGATGCCGATTAGCTCAGTTCATTACTTCACTGGACTGTGTACCCCAGGATTGCAAATCCGCAATCCTGTTGTATGTTGCTAGCAGCTGCTCCAGTGCAAAACTGAGTAAGGTATATTCACAAGCGTACCGTAGCATATCAGTTTGGGGACAGAAGATTTTTGCTCAAAAAGTTTCATTCTTCCCGTGAGACAGTCAAAGCGGAGCGCCACCACTGGTTGGGGCAGAGCGTCCATAACCTTTGATCATTCGTATCTCTTAGACAGTCGAAAAATGACATTTCCCAGACTTATAAAGGGGATCCAAGCAGCCGCTATTTTGAGTTTTAATTGCAGATAAACGTTCACCACAAACAAAAATTGAGCCAGGAAGATCAAGGATAGTGCCATCATTGCTGGTCCAAAGTATACAGAAAATTTTGAAATATCCGACCACTTAGGCAGTTGAAAATCGTATTTCCCGGGCTTAAAGGGGGATTCAAGTATTCGCTATTTTGAGTTTCCTTTTGGAAAAAATGTTCAATTGCAACTTAAATACTGCTACGAACCTTCAGACAGTCAGTCAAAAATGTCATTTTCTGTGCTTAAAGGGGGTCTTAGCGGTTGCTTTTTCAAGGTTCCGTTTGCAAAACATACACACTGGAAACTAAAATTTTGCTTGGAAGACTATCAATGCGGAGCTCTGCCACTGGTTGGCGCCGGGCGAACAGAAAATTTTGAAAAATTGGACGCCTGAGACAGTCGAAAATGATATTTCACAGGCCTGTAAGGGGATCTAAGCAGTCTCTATTTGATCAGGAAAGATAAAATGTATCACAATTCGGTGTAATGGTCCCGCATATATTCGAGACAGAATTGTCACGTTACAAGGTGTGCTCTAATTACTTTCCAAGCAGGCTTATGGGAAGGCATTCTCAGTCTCACACTGCATCATTAAATTATCGAAAAACAAATCACCCGATTTCCATAGCCACTGCCAGTATTTGGCTATGGAGCTGGATAGATGGCAAACTTTTGGGCACCTGAACACCCCCTCTACCCCCCCCCCCCTTTCCGTTGAGTTAATTTGCCAATTAATAACGTCCAATATTTTTAAACTTTGCCCGGATGTTTGACCATTTGGGGCAATTTTTGCAAGACTGCACTATGAAGTGGGGATGATGAAAATCTTTTTTTTTTTTATCACATTCTACCCAAACATGTCGCATTTCATATTAAAATTATCAACCATATCGGTTATTGTATTTGATTTAAGAACAGGCTCAAGAATGATTGTTCCTTTTCATCTCTATGCAGCATAGTGGATGTAGATCTATACCCCCCCCCCCTTCCGAAAAAAAAACAAAATTAACATTTTGTAAAATTCATAAAACAACCCCTTTACATCCCACAGTCTTTTCCTTGGTATCAAATGATCGGGAATAAAAAGATCTGCCTAATAATACCAATTTTATGGGTGGTGTCTTCGACGAATTTTTGGGAAAATCCTGCTGGTTGTATGAGTCTCCTGAAAAAAAAAAAGTGCGAAAAAATGGGAAAATCTGTAAAATTTGCCAGTAAATCGTGCTGGCACAAAAAATGAAAACTCTTTGACTATACTCTAAGGTAGTAGTTTACAGCTCAAGATACGATAGAGTAAAAGGATTTTTACAAGTATGAAGTTGTTTTTTGTTTGTTTTTTTTTTAATTTTTCAAAAATCCTACTTAAATCCTACAAAATTCATCGAAAATTGCCCCAAAAACAGCCTGAAAAAAAAATTCTCCGTCATTTTACGGTAGATTGTCAATAACTTTGCACCATTCAACTCAGCACAGGGTTGGGATCTCTGTCAGCCTAATAAGAGTGCGATTAACGCCATCTATTTGTAGAGGAAAGCTAAAAGTAAAGAACCCCTGCAAATTCTTCAAAAATTCGCAAAACTGGTTCAACACATATGTATGACAATCATATGCAACAGCATGGTGTGGAGATCATCTTCATAAGATGAGCTACAAGTGGGATAGAAAAAAGGGGGTTTGTAGACCTTTTTGGAACAAAACGTGGCCAGGTAGTACTTCTAGGGTGGTCTGAGTGAGTTTTTTCATGTTGTTTTGTCAAAGTTTTTTCATCAATTTTAACGATTTGGTAACGTTTGGTGGTAACGTTGGTAACGTAAGGCACATACAGTACAAAGTAAAGTTCCCATAGACTTAACATGGAGTATGTACTTAGTGTGTTGTAAAGGGATAAGCCACGGGCTTCCCAAATATGTCCATTTCAATTTGTCCAATTTTCCATTTTCGGGCAAATGCTTGAAAGAACTTGGATATTCCACAATTTTGGGCATTGTGTTGTGATTACCTGTGAAGTTAAAGTAAATAACAGCTAATAAAAGTCAGTAAAAGCTTTTTGCGCTGTGCGAAGGTTTAGCGATTTTTTTTGGAATCTTGACTTGGTTTTCATGGAAGTTTTATTGAGACTATATGACATTTCTTCTCCTTTTTCGGCCAAATCTTTTTAAGATTTCTGACCCATTAAGGAATTTTCTGAAAAACATGCCCATTTTTCCAAAATTAAAGGGCTGTCCCATTTCTTTTCCAAACTCCTGCCCGAATTTTTCCCAAATTCCTGCCCAAATTCAGGGCAGTCTTCCCCCGTCCTGCCCCGTCCTGCCCCGTCCTGCTCCGTCTCGCGCGTCACTGGGTATGTGAGGTCCTGTGAGGTAATAGTGGTAAGGTTGAGACCCTTGAGACTGCATTGACCCAACCAACATGGGTATGGTTGTTGCTCTGGCCAATGGCTGGCAGCAGTGGCGGTGAAAAGTGCAAATTCATTCCAACCATAATTGACTCAAATATTCTACCCACCACACCAAGTATGATTTTGGAACCACACCAAGTATGCTTTGGGAATAAATTTTGCATCCCCAGGAATTGAAAAAAATCCCTGCAGGAGATAAAAACAGGCCAGATGCTAGGGGCACACTTGAATTCACACCAAGGTAACCAATTTAAGCCATTCCAAATTTGCTAGAATATTATGCATCCAGAAACCCGACCAGTAAAAACTCAAGAGATTCCGAGGGTATGAAGCTTGCAACAGTTTACCTGAATTTATTCCGAAATTCAGAATGGTGCACACTCGCAGATTACCCTGCAACTGCGTGGATCTATTGCAAGTGTATCTATGTCATTGTAGCCGAGTAGCCCGAATTGAACATTATAATTTTTGGCCGTGGTCGCCAGCGGGTGCTGGGGGATTTAGTGGGGCTGTATCCCCCAGCCCTCCCGTCACTACGACACTGATTCTCTTATAATGAGCCACTTGGTATACTATCCTGTTTTTGTCCTTCAGAAGCCTTTCAAATAACATGATAAAGGACATTAACCCAGTGAGTTTTTCCAACAACCTACTGCTAGAGGAAATGTGAGTGAAACTTTTGAATCACAAAAATTTTTTTCAATGCTTGCATCCACAGTTTTTGATTACTCATAGCATCGTTAAGGGGCATTGCGTTCGTTTTGACATCACACGCCCTTTTTGATACATGGTGGCCGATTAATGTTGGAATGCTGTGTCCAAAAGCTTTTCATCAGGGAGGTTAAAAAAGCCGTTTTGTTTGTAATGTTCCCAACATCTTATGCATGTCAACATGACTTAATGGGCAGGCCTACATCTCGTTAAAGTGCGCGTTGCCAACGTAGTGATTTGAATTGAAATTTGACAAGGTGTTGATACGAACTCATTGTTACATCCACTGTGAACATTTTGAAGTGATTGAAACGATCAGCTGCTGTCTTTCATTTCAGATATTTGTCCCAAAATAAACTGAAAGACATTCCCGGGAAACTTTTGATCAATAACCAGGTGATAAGAATACTGTAAGTATTGCAATCCGAGGTATGCCTACCTTAATATGCATTACCTTAATTTTAAAAATATCCAAATTCTTAAAAAATCGATGAAGGTCACTTCTTTCATTATCATTCCACTGCTACTGGTTTGAAACAGGGTGTTGTAAGGAAGTGAATAGAATTTGTATAAATTCGTTGCAGCAATGTGTGTTACTTGCCTTAACCCTGCACTTTTTCTCTAACATCTTTTCTCAATGCCTAGATCAATTATTACCAGCGATGCATTTTCGATATGTCGATGCGAACATATATCCATCAACCTTATCTTCAATTTAATATTTTGTTGCCAGCCGTCATGGCAATATATGAAATTGCACACGCTTTTACGTTACTTGTCACATTCAATGTAATTTATCATATGTTCTTTGGACATTTTTATCACACGGTACATTTCCGACATGTTTTAAAACTATCAGGAAAAATGCCAAAATTGGACATAAAGATCATTTTTAAATTTAGCATATAGATGACTTCACCACAAATTAGTACGAATTCAAGGAAACTCAGTTTATTTAAGCTACAAGTTTTGTTTGGAGCTGAAATCCTCTCCATAACAAACCTTATGTCAAAACATATTTTTAAAAAGACAGCTGTTCTAGGATTATTTGGGTGTGAATGGGCCAAATGTATGGAACGCCAAAACCGCCATCGCATATGACGATGTACTTCCATTTGGTGGCGTTATTTTACATGACGATGTTAGTTCAAATGGACACCTATCCAGGAATGATGACGTTCTTCCGTTTTTCGACGTTACCAACTCAAACGGCGTTCGATCACATATAACGATGTACTTCCATTTGGTGGCGTTATTTTACATGACGATGTTAGTTCAAATGGCCATCTATCCCTGGAATAATGGCGTTCTTCCGTTTTTCCATGTTACCATCGTAAACGGTGTTCGATCAAACGGCGGTGTGTATCCAAGACGTGTATCTAAGGCGTGTATCCAAGGCGTGTATCCAAGGGGAGTTACCAATGATGACTATTCCATATTCCATCTAAAGGATGGTTTTGTAAAAGATGCAGCCAATCAGGTTTGGCTTTGGCTACGTAAAGGCGAGCATTATCATTGCAATGAGTGATCAAACTTACTGCTTCCCTCCGAAAGTTTTCCTTCACCTCGTCTTCATTTACGATGTGAAGGGATTCAATTATTTCATCCATCGTCTGATCGTTGAACTTGAACGTTTTGCTTAGGGCACACAGGTGCTTGTATGAGGTAATTAAGCATGCATATGGGACATGTGGGTAACTAACTTAGCCTAGTATATTGAGTAACTAGTATGAAACCGCGCGCACACGTGCGAGACCTAGATCTCTTTATATGACAACCATTGTGATTGGTTTGTTTTTACTTTGCTGAATATGTATACCTGAGAACAGGAACTCCCCTTGGATACACGCCTTGGATACACGCCTTAGATACACGTCTTGGATACACATCACCGTTTGATCGAACGCCGTTTAAGATGGTAACATCGCAAAACGGAAGAACGCCATTATTCCCGAGATAGATGGCCATTTGAACTAACATCGTCATGTAAAATAACGCCAACAAATGGAAGTACATCGTTATATGTGATCGAACGCCATCGTCATGTAAAGTAACGCCACCAAATGGAAGTACATCGTCATATGCGATGGCGGTTTTGGCGTTCCATACAAATGCTCTTTGGTCACCGAGAGGACAACAGTACATTACAACGGAACAAAGGGACCTATCAATTAAAGTTTTGAATGATAAATCTATGTTTTCAAGCTCTGCTGTTGAAATAAGCTGTGCCTGTTGTGTCTCCTTCCTAAGAGAGTCCGTTTGAAACACAAAAATGGTACCTCATTAGATCAAAGGCGGTTTTGGGTGAATTCTTGACTCATTGTTTTACACTGGGTGAAAAACAAACAACTAACCCATAATTCGCTTTCCTGTTACGTAATGTTTCGCATGTTTGAGTGCATCCGGTACTGTCAATCAATTAATCAGATGTGTAACAAGAGTATTCCAAATGTATAGGGAGTGTGCTTTTTTCATTCTTGGGGTAAAAGGTTGTAGCCTTACAGAAAATAGGGATGTTTCAAAAACGTAAGAATGAATGGCTCAGCATAGTGCACTCAGTACTAATATTAAAACAGATTTCGCACAAACACTCTCACTTATCAAAATTGCATAATTCCTTTGAAAATGATTATAATACTTAATGAAAATACCTGTACATGTGCCAATTATCAACAATCAAAGTGTAACGCATGTTTCCTACAGAGAAGAAACTGAAAACGAATGCCATATTTTGCAATAGATTGTATCTATTTGGCAGACGTTTGGTCTTGCTTGTTCTAAGAGTGCGTGGTAGAAATAGAAAATTTTAAAAATCACGTTATTTTACTGTTTCCTGTGCCAAGCAATGCATGTTTTAAAGTTTTTTTCTTGTTTAATATTGCACTTAATAGCAATAGAATGGTTATATGAAAGTTTCGCACATTCCAGCACTCTTTCGTAACTATCATCGACAACTCACCCTCTTGGTTAAAACAGTTATAAAGCGGCAAATTTGTCATTTTTCCCCTTTATTTGGACATGAATCACGAAATATTGGGATCAAAATTAAGAGAGTAATGACTGATTGAAGTCTGGCTCCATTGTGAGGGTTTGATTTTGTTTTATATCCGCTAGTTTCGCGCACCATAAATAACGATAGTGGCGTAGTTTTTGAAAGTAAGTCTAAGACTAAATTTGCAAGAAATTGCCGAAAATGCTGGTTTGGGAAATTTAAAGTCTTTAAATGGGTTGAAACTGACGAAAACCCGGTTTTTGTTGACAAGACGGACGATCTTTAACCATACATTTATCATTACAGGTCTGATGGACTTTACCCTAATTTCACTCCCTTCCCCTCCATAGCACTGACTTTAATTGAAAGGAGTTTGAAATGTTGCTTTTGCCCAAGGAAAATTATCAACAGCAATATTATACCATACAAGCTCTAACGATTTGGAAATAGTTGAAATATACAGCACGTTTTAACCCTTTGCCCTCATGTCTAAGAAGAAACAGCATCACTCAGCTTTGTATAACTGATAGATGTAATCATGCACAACATGTAAATATACAGATCGACAAAGTGTGGAGTTGTGGTGTCTTCGTGTGACCAAAAGATTGAGGATTTAAGACACTACCTCACAGCTTTCCCCAAAAATATGGCCGTAAAAATCGAGTTATATAATTATTTCAAAATCCGGACCGATCACAAAGGGTAATTGATCCCAAAATGGATTAACGTTAAGAAAAAAAAACATGTCTTCCAATCAATCCTCAACAGTCAAATGGCTGGACTTTTGTATTGAAATTTCGATACAGCATAATTTCTATAGGGTAATATTTGGACGAGAGATTCGCGATATTTACGGTCTTAAATATGTTCTTTATTTTTCAGGGACCTTTCACACAATAACTTGAGCTCAATCTCAAATGAAACGTTTGTTAGTAATATTAACATGAAAGTATTGTAAGTTAATATTTTGTGATTTTTATCTATATAATGTTTATCTATTGTACCACACTTTTACTAAAAATATGTCCACTTGTATGTAACTTAAAGCAGTAAATGGACTATGGTTGTCTAAAAAGTGCTTTCCATAAGGTCCCAGGTACCTCCCCTTTGACCGGCTAAAACTAGCGTAGCACGGTAGCTACTGTAGCCAGCCGAGAATAAGCTGACGAACCACGTGTGGCTGCTACAATAACACACTGTTGACTTTTGCCAACAGTGGGACTTTCTTACCAATTGTGACGTCACGTTAAAGTAATTTATAATATAATGTAACAATTGAGAAATGAAAGATCTCCATACTAGTCTACGCTATTTCTTTTTGTTCGTACAGCTACCTCCCTTTAAAAAGTTGGGGATGTCGGGAGAAAAATGTGACATGCCTGCCATAATTTGTTGTACAATGTTTTAGATAGTAAGATATAGTTTTACGGCCCAGCTTCCAACCTATTGGTTCAAGTCGAGCAAGTCATTATGGAACGCGAAATCTGCAAGTATCATGTGACTACATCGGAGGGGAAGGTAATAACATGATGTGACTACGTAAAAACATGGTGTGACTACATGAACACATGGTGTGACTTCGTAAACACATGGTGTGATAAGTAAAAACATGGTGTGACTACATAAAAGCATGGTGTGACTACGTAGCATGGTGTGACTACATAGCTTGGTGTGACTACGTAGCATGGTATGACTACATTGCATGGTGTGACCACATTGCATGGTGTGACTACATAAAACACGGTGCGACCATTTGAAATTGCATTGTGAGGCAGGCGATGTTAACTGTACGTAGACTGTGGGTGTTATGAGAAATCTGTACGTGACTGTATAAAATGATGGTGTGATGAGGAGTCGGCCAGTGACTGCCTAAGGTGAGGGTGTGATGATCTGATATAGTGCATTGAACTTTTCCTGGTGTACTCAAATGTGAAATAAACTAGGAATAACGGCCTGGCTTAAATTGAAAATGCAATAATGACTTCCAAAATATTATATGAAAGATACTTTGCAGAGAAATAAAAAGAAAAATTGTGAGATTTAGCTGTTACCTCAAAATACGTTTTGGATGACTGCTCTTGACCTTTAAATATGGCTAGTTTGGATAAGGATTACAAGTGCTTCGAAGCCGAGTTGTGGAAGGGGGGCTACATTCATTCCAATAATTTGCAGTTTGAGCTTTCGGTGTTTTTCTTCAAATATTATAATTATCTATATACTTGAGAACGGTCAAAAATACCTTTAAGAATGCCACTTGAAAAAAAAAACCGTACCCGAGACTTGGAGAGCAGGGCTGGGGTTGGGGGCCAATTAGCAGGTAGACTGACCAGGTATGGTATTGCATATGGACCTAGCAACACCTTCAGAACAGGGGTGCCAAGCCAAGGAGGAGGGGCCTGACCCCTTATGCCTCCGCCAACGTTCTCTACGAGGTCGCGTGCCCCGGACCCCTGTTTGCACTGTATCTGCTTTTATCCCCAGTGAATGGTGCCATTTATTAATTGAGGACCACATAATGGAAATCTAGTCTTATACCTTGCAAAGTAGTTTTTTTCTTTTGTTAATACAGTAGGCTAAGAAGTTTTACTTGAGTACGTCCGGGCCAGTTTCTAAACATCTTTGTCCGAAGTGGTAGATCAACAACTATTTCTATGAGGGGAACGAAGAATGGGGAGGCTAAGCTGCCATATATCGATCGCGCGTAGCCCCAGGAGTTTGTGGGCAAGTGGTTAGATGATCCCGCTTGCAGCAGGGAGTTCTGGAGTTCGACTCCTGGCCGAGTCATGAAGACTTTAAAATGAAACCTACTGCCATTGTGATTGGCGCTCAGCATAAGCAGGGAAAACAAGCAGTGGCGGCGCTACCGCTACCCTCCCCCAAGTCTATCCTTGCCCCCACATGCCCCCAGTTAGGTCAGTTAGGTGTTGAGTTAACTAAAAAACTAAAAAATATACCCCTACAGATACTTAATTTTTCATCCAGAGATATGCTAAAACCTCAGATTTTTTGGGGCTTCGCGATCTGGATCCCATCCCCCAGGAACACGGGTGCTTTTGGCTCGGTTTCGCACTGCGCCCGAAAACTTTCCCCCAACATTATCCTTTACCCATAGTTTGCCCCCCCCCCCACACACACACACACTTTTGATATTCTGGCTCTGCCACTGGAAACAAGCCGGTGGACGACAACTGGAGAAATGCCGTGGCCGGCCAGACTTAAGCCAATCGGTTAGACGGTTAGAAAATAAGCCTTAACGTTCCATCTAACTAGCTAACCCAGAGGTGTGTGGGAGGGAGTTCTACCTCTCGTCCACGGAGGTGACGGATTTTTTAAAATAAAATTACATGGCACAAACAGCGCGCCAAAACCTAGCAAGGGCACAGTCGCTCTAGTGGTTCTCCCTCGGTGTTATTCAGTAAAAATTCTTCCAACAATTCTTCCAATTCAGCATTGAGTAGACTAGCGATACGAGGAAAAGTTCAATGCACTGTATCAGATCATCACACCCTCACTTTAGGCAGTCACTCGCCAACTTCTCCTCACAGAGCCATTTTATACAGTCACGTACAGATTTCTCATCACAACCACAGTCATTACACGCAAAGTTGACATCACCTACTGCCACTCACAATACAATTTTAAGTGGCCACACCGTGTTTTATGTTACACCATGCTATGTAGTCACGTCATGCTTTTATGTAGTCACACCATGCTATGCAGTCGCACCATGTTATGTAGCCACACCATGCAATGAAGTCACACCATGCTATGTAGTCACACCATGCTATGAAGTCACACCATGCTTTAATGTAGTCACACCATGTTTTTACATTATCACACCATGTGTTTACCTAGTCACACCATGTGTTCATGTAGTCACACCATGTTTTTACATAGTCACATCATGTTATTACCTTCCCCTCCGATGTAGTCACACATGGTCACATGATGCTTGCAGATTTCGCGTTCCATATAAATGGGGCTTTCAAGTTAGTTTTACATGATCTAGGCCTTGGCTATTTTGACATATGTTGATTTGCAATCTTCTTCTAACTTCTCTTAGCTTTAGCTTTTAGCTACAAAGGCACATCAAACGCAATAGTGAGTAACTATTGTTATGGAAACTAATCGGTTTGATGTCACCGGCAATTTTTTTACTTCTTCTTCTTCTTCTTCTTCTTCTTCTTCTTCTTCTTCTTCTTCTTCTTCTTCTTCTTCTTCTTCTTCTTCTTCTTCTTCTTCTTCTTCTTCTTCTTCTTCTTCTTCTTCTTCTTCTTCTTCTTCTTCTTCTTCTTCTTCTTCTTCTTCTTCTTCTTCTTCTTCTTCTTCTTCTTCTTCTTCTTCTTCTTCTTCTTCTTCTTCTTCTTCTTCTTCTTCTTCTTCTTCTTCTTCTTCTTCTTCTTCTTCTTCTTCTTCTTCTTCTTCTTCTTCTTCTTCTTCTTCTTCTTCTTCTTCTTCTTCTTCTTCTTCTTCTTCTTCTTCTTCTTCTTCTTCTTCTTCTTCTTCTTCTTCTTCTTCTTCTTCTTCTTCTTCTTCTTCTTCTTCTTCTTCTTCTTCTTCTTCTTCTTCTTCTTCTTCTTCTTCTTCTTCTTCTTCTTCTTCTTCTTCTTCTTCTTCTTCTTCTTCTTCTTCTTCTTCTTCTTCTTCTTCTTCTTCTTCTTCTTCTTCTTCTTCTTCTTCTTCTTCTTCTTCTTCTTCTTCTTCTTCTTCTTCTTCTTCTTCTTCTTCTTCTTCTTCTTCTTCTTCTTCTTCTGCTTCTTCTTCTTCTTCTTCTTCTTCTTCTTCTTCTTCTTCTTCTTCTTCTTCTGTTTTTTATTTAAAGAAAAACATAATTCGTCGTTCGGTTTCAGCGAGGGGAATAAATTGTAGCATTTGCTAGGTCTCAACATATACGATAGAGTAGAGAAAACAAGCCATAGTCGTTTCCGGGTCGACTTAAATCAACTTTTTGGAAACTGGATAGAAAAACAACATGAAAAAAAGCTAACTGCAAGTAGTATTGGTATTACTGGCTTATTCGCTGATACTATACACTGTAACCATGCATCATGCATTAATGCAATATATTTAATACTGCAATACCGAATAGTAAATCGCTAAAATTGTTTCATTTAAAGGTTCCAATAGACTAGACAAGGACTTCTCGGTGTACACGAATCACCAACAAAGTGTAGCTTGCTCTTTCATGTAATGATTAAATCACGTCTTTTAAGTTTTGGAAACGTTTTTATAGCAGTATAGAAGATTTTCTTTCAGAGATCTTTCACATAATAATTTGATGTCAATTCCACTTGGAACGTTTGAAAAGAGCAAAACAATCAGACTGTTGTAAGTATGTTCTGTTTTGAAATTTAAATAAGCAGTGCGCGTTCATGTGCCATAAATTTGCTTAAACTTTGTAATATGCAGTCGAAAAAGGGATCACCTAAAATTATACTGAATACTAAATAGCTGAAACTGCAACACTGAAGTTTCCAATAAGCTCCACGAAGACTTGTTGGTGTACATGTATCTTACCATATAATCAACAAAGCGTGAAATATAGGCAATAATGCAGAGTCATATCATATCTTAAATACTTCAATCTCCCTAAAATGAGAAATAAGAGAAAAGTCCTCATGTTGAAATCAGTGAGAACTGTTTGGGTTGGGTTGAATGATAAGAAACTGTTAACACCGTAGAACATTTCTGGCAATATGTGAATGTACACATAATCTTCATGAATGAACGACAAAGTATGGATTTGATGAATAAGAATACAATAAGTTTTTTTGTCTTCGATATTAATAAAGTTCTTTTGATGCTGCAGAGATTTGTCAAGCAACGTCCTACAGAATCTTACATCAGGAATTTTCAAGGAGATGGAGAACTTAAAGTTCTTGTAAGTTTCCTTGCCATTGAATTATTTATAAATTGTTATAGCACAAATAAAAAGTCCTAGGTACAACCACTTATTAAAAGGAAACTCGCTACTGTAACAGTGCATTGTTGCAAATATTATTCTAAACAGCTTTTCAGAAGGACCTGCCTTAGCTTAATTTTTAACAATCGTCTAATAAAAAACTCAAGTTATCTCATTTCAAAATGGTTCATTTATATTAAGGTAAAAGCATCGTTCAGTGCCTTAACACCAAGTTGAAGGATTTTTTCCTTTTTTGATGAAATACGCCCAGTCTGGAGCAAATTCATCCCAGTGTTAAATTCCATTCGAAACGATTCGGCAAAGTTGAATGGTTCTAAATGAACCCGAATGGTCTCGAATGGATTTCAAATGGTATATGAATTGAAATGTACATCTGAATGGTTTTCTGATCACATTTTGGTATTCGCAAATGGTTCCAATCGGTCAAAACTGGTAACCATTCAGTGAATGGTATATTATGTACATCAACGGAAAATGTCCAATTCATCATGTATAAAATGCAAATTGTCAAGTTGTCTTTTGGTATAAGCCTACCTGTTCCAAATTTCTTTGAAAGAATATGCATTTCTATGAAAGAAATTTAAAACCAACTAGACTTAAAATATCTATCACAATTTGCACTACGTTAGATTACAATAAAAAGGTGTAGACAGGAAGGCTACAAACTTTGTAGTCTAAACCAGATTAGATTCGTCTGTATTGCCCTGATCATTTCCCCCAGGCTTAATTAATTTATGGGGACATAATTTTTAAGGGGGCAGGGTACACTTATCCAATTTTGGTGGGTCCAAATAAATAAGGGTTACAGTAAAGCCATCCATAGCAATTAGAATGGGCACAAACCGCACACATGGTTTTCCCTGCAAATTTTAGCTTCAGTTTCCCCTAACAATATCAACCCCCTCCCCTAACATTGAAAGGTTTAGCATAGATGATGCACAACACAGATATTAGCTGGAATAGGGAATTCTTCCTATCATTCCCAAACCCCGCGCTCGCCCGAGACATCTTAACTCCCTCCCCCACTCAATCAACCAATCAGTCAATCAAATTTGTAGTGCGACAAAATCATAAATATGTTCTAAAGCGCTTAAACACAAATATTACTGCTGATAAGCCTCATGAAACAAGTGTGTCTTGAGGCGTGACTTGAATATTCCATAACTGCTGTCTTTTATGTATTCAGGAAGTTTGTTCCATATTTTAGGAGCGTACACTGAAAATGATCTGTCAGCAAATAGAACACAGCGGGTTTGAGGCTCAACCAGAAGATGGGAAGAGGAACATGAGGAACAGAGACGTCGCTGTCGAATGTTTAATTGAATCATGTTGGTTATTTCTCCAGAAGTCTGGTTATGTAGGGTTTTGTTAACAAGCAAAAGAATTTTAAAGTCAATACGTTGTTTAGCGGGAGGCCAGTGAATTTGGATGAGTTCAGAAGTGATGGAATCAAATTTACGCCCTTTAGTTATCAGTCTAGCAGAAGTTCGCTGGCTATTTTGAAGTTGAGTGAGGAGACGATTCGAAATACCTATTAGAATACCATTACAATAGTCAAGCCGCGATGTAATCAAAGCATGTATAGCGAGTTTTGTAGCTTCAGCAGTCAGGAATCTACGTACTCTACTGATGTTGATTAAATGAAAATTTGCAGCTTTAACAATTTTGTTAACTTGAGCGTTCATACTCACTCCATGATCGAACAAAGCCCCGAAATTTTTTATTGGATAGTGGTCCATGCGAGGACGGGACCAAAAATGCAACAGTTGGGTTTGGAAACAAATTTTCTCCCTTAGTGGACCTTTTATGTGGCATGTGTTCAAACATTAAAGGCATTGTGTTAAAACATCTCCATATTTTCAACTTGGATAACCATGCGAATACTTTTTTATCATGGACCAAAGTTACCAAACTTTGCTTTGTTTGGGAAATGTGAGAAGACTGGAGCCTACTCTATTATTTTTCATAAAATACATTTTACACTGGATATATCCATTATTTTAGTTGCAAATGTGAAAAAACTGGTGCTTACGGTATCAATTATATAATGGATCATTTGAATTTTTTGACCAAAATTTGATTTAATTTGAAAGTCAGAAATTTATTTTTTACCATGAACAAAACATTCTCTTAAATGATGTTTTCACTATTTCCTCCTTGGAAAGAAAAACTGCAGTATGATTTTTTTCATTCCTTCAGTTTACTGTAACAAAGGTGTACGTAAGCTTGAATTACAACCCTATATTTGTTGTCTATATTGTGTTTACATGTGGGTGGGTATGATGGTACATTATTCCGACACCATAAACTGTTTTACATTTGTTTACGTTTGTAACTGAGTTACCAAGTATCAAATGACTTTTGAGCTTGGAGTGAAGTTGTTCTCATATGGGCTATTTATGTTGTTCTTGTTTTACCTTGTGAGTATCAGTGCCCAACCATTACATGTAATATTCTTCAGTGGGTTTCCAGTTACATGATCTGTGATATCTATCACTGTTCAGTAAGCTAAACAGAATCCCATCAGGGGTTAATAAACATACACTCTGTTGTTACTGTATTTAATTCTTATACTGTTTTAATTAATTCTGGTTGTACAGCAACTGTACAGTATTTTCCATTATGAACTTGCACATAGAAACCATTGGCAGACCATTTGTAAGTAGTTCCCATTTACATTATTTGCATTTACATGATCAACCATTCACAAACCATTTGTCAATGGTTCCAGTCTTTCCATTTAAAAAACATTTACATGCCAGACTATTTGAATACCTTTTGTAAATGGTACCATTCAACACCATTTGTGACCAGCTATTCCATTTAAAAACCATTTGCCAACCAGACCATTTGTAGACCATTTGCAATTGGAACCATTCAAGACCACTCAGAATTCAACCCTTGGATAAAATGTTATGTAATGGGGCCCATTGCATCAGACCTCCTGTTTCTCTTTGATTGTATTTGATGTTTTTACAGAATTTTAATGAAGGAAAAAGTTGCTGCTGCATGTACGCTAGACTCACCTAGGCTAATGACGCTTAAAACGCTCAATCTAGGATAAAATCACGTGAAACTGTTAGTGCAAGATGTCTGGCCCGTAGATTCCACTAGCCTAGAGAATTGCGGGATTTGACTTATTTTGGTTTCTCAATTGTTTTGATTGCAAGTTCAATACAAGCACTGGATATCGCTCCCAAAGCCATGTGCTCATGTATATACTTCAACACAAACTGCAGGTCTACTATTCAAAAATATTCCGAGATTTATGCACACATGAACACTTATGTTCTTCCTTGAGGTTTAATAGTTAAAAGCCGAGTGTGTTCTATAATTGCACATTAGTATAGAGTTAAATTACCAAATCTGACGTAAATTTTCATCCTTTCAATTAAAAGCCCCAAAATTGTATTAATGTTAAGTCTTCTAATCGAGTTTTGGTGACATTGATTACTCAACTATATTAGGTACAGTCTTTTTTTCATCTCTTTTATTGAGTTTATTCAGTTATAATCCATCATTCAGTTATAATCCATAGACAAAACGGTAAGTAAAGTAAAATAGAGTTTTAATACCGCAATTAAACCCTAAACAATAACGATGACAAATAAGATCACACTTTGTAGTTTATGCAGTAGAACACAACTTTTACAGGAATATTTATGTTGAACTCTTTGCCATGAATACACTCATAAGAAAAATTATCACAATATATCAAATGGGATAGTGTAAGTACCATGACTGTCTTTCGGGAAGCATTTATAACATTGTGCAAATATTTTGTAATTTTACGTACAGTTATATTTTAGGCATAAGTAAATACCTAGAGAGGAATTAAATCAAACGAATTTCTTATGACCAGACAGCCGGGTCATAATGATCAAGCTGTCTGTATAGACATTTTACAAAGGGCATACATGAATAAACATACCCTAAGGAAAGCAAAATGTTTCTTGAAATATAAATGCACGTTATTGTTCTTTCCTAGAATAAAGCACTCCACCTCTGATACAATTCTGTATTTTTGACAAAAAATAGAAACATTGGGCGATTTATCGTTTAATTTGCAATTAAAAATAAAATATTTTGTATGTAATATAAGGAAGTTGAGTAGGTGCTTTGCCTCACTTGTGAGGCAAAGCCTCACAAGTAACCGCTCTATATAAATCATAATTGTACCTTATACAACGCATTTACATCTCATGCCAAAATGCACTGGTAATATTACATCTCCCGAATAAATGCTCTAATGTCTCGGTATCGATGTAACAGAAAGTACATACTAGGGACTCTCTTTATTTGATTTTGTGTAAAAACGAATTTGTTCCTACTAATCGTTGAATATATCGAAACTGAAAATATTGAACTTTTGAGTCTCTGACGGCCGAAAAGGGTAACTGTAATCAATTGCCCCAATTGAAATACCTGGTAAACCTTCGTTCTCACTTTGTAACGGCTATAGTAATTTGTACATAACCCTTAATTAAGTAATTGTATATGAACTTAGTCGGGTGAGAACTTGTGATTAAACTTATAAGGCAAGTGATGTTATCATTTGGCTTTTCAACCTGCCTGACATTATTTTTCCAAAGCTTAGGGATAGCTTTAACAAGTCCATAACATAAAGTGAATGGAAATCTATCTGTGATATTGTACTTTTTCATAAAAGAGAGATAGTTCAACAATTTACCTTCTTCATGAAAAGAAATTATTTACAAAATAAGCGTTTTTACGTCTTAACGTTTCCGAATGAACAATATTATTATCAATTTTAACGTATGAATTATTCAATACAGATTGGTTTACGTAATCATCAACAGGGTAACGGAAGCTGAAGTCCGCCCTTCGCTACAAACATCTTTTATGTAACAATTACTACTTTTAATATCAGCTTGGTGGAAGTTGCAATGAAATCAAAAATTTTCCCCCATAATTTCTCAGTTCTTTATCAAATAACAGCTTCCAGTATGTAGGGCGCTCAGTTTAATACAATTTAACCGATTAACATTTCAACATTTTGCAAACAGCCCTACATTGATCAAGTTCAGTTCCCCATTGTCACGCGTGTTGGCGAGGACAGTTCGTTTAATTTTGTGAGATTTATGTAACCAAATAAATTTATGAAAAAATGTCTCCAATTCCCTGAAAAAGTCAGCAGGTGGGTTGGGGAGAACTGTGAACAGATAAACCAGTTGGGAAATGGCAAATGTTTTAATAATTAAGATCTTCCCAATTGGTGTAAGATCCCTGGAAGACCATACATTTAGAATATTTATGATACGTAATAAGTTTGGTACATAATTCAGGTCGAAGAAATCTTCATCATGATGAGTGAAGTCATTATCGAACAAAAAAAAGTAAAATTTGTCCGAAATTTGCTCAACATATACGTGCGCAAAATGGTCAAACATTGAATAAATATTTGCACAATTATTTAAGTGTGTACAACATTTTCAGGGTACCCTAAATATACCAGCAACGGAAATATCATGGAGAAACTTTGCAATCTGTATCAATGTAGTGAATAAACATCAGCTGTTCAAGCAATGTAGGTTACCGCAATATTCGGCGAATGTCCTATTATTCGAACTCACTCTTACTCCGTAGCATACCTGACATTTTAAGTTTCGTCACTGACTTTTAAGAGTCACACGTATCACTGAAGAGCCTTCGATGACACAAATGTCACTTCTGGGTGGCAACCGGTGACGCCATCCAAAGCACAATAGTAACGACTGCATGAAAAAATGTTTAGCTGTTTCTCTTAAAACAGGCTTTTGTTTCCAGGCTATATCATCCTACCCCTCTACAAAGGCGCGGGCAGTTAAGATATCCAAGATCAAAACTAAGACCATCTTAAAAGAATGAATAAAGTGACCTCATTGCGTAGTGGTACTATTAATTTAGCTCTTGAATGTCTAAGAAATCTTGCCACATATGACTGCACACTAAACGTTTTTGTGAATTGATTAAATTCCTTTCCTACTTTCTTTTCACGTTTCTAATTTAAAATGTCTATCCTCCTCTAACACATAGCCTGCGTAACCGGACTATTAACACACGTTACCGACATACATACACGCCTTACAACATCAATACGCACAAATATATACATACATTCCAAAACACACACATACATATGTACCAAAACATAATTATTAACATAAACGAGCCATTTGAGCATTTAACCTCAGCTTGGTGCCCTTCAAAGCTCACTTGAAAAATATACTTTCACACTCTTCATTTCCTGCATCATCTAAATGATGGAGAACACTTTTCTTAGCCCATTTTAAAGAGTTCTCCACGGAAACACCAATGTCTCCCGACCTCTTACTCATTAACACGCCTAGCAAATTACGCAACAGAAAGTACTGACGGCACTCTTTTCTTCAAGAATAAAAATACCCACCTCAGTTATGCACCCGAGAACCTTCCCCTTGCGAATGTGAACAGAAGTCTCTGTTCTGTCCGATAGGTATGGGTTTCTATTTGGCATAGAAAAGCCTCAAGAAATATAAGTTCTCCTTAAGTACAGCTTTTCTATATCGCGTCTAAAGCTTTTCTGAATTAAACTTATACACCCACCCCAGTCCTCTTTCGGAGAACCTCACCCTTTCATGCATCATATGACGCTTTCGCAGTTTTGTGAAATTAATTCTAACATGCCCCGCTGGGTGTACCGCTTCCAAAAACAATAGAGGAATTTAGTTTACCCCATAGACCTATTTCCAAATGGAAATTACAATGAATTGTGGGATAGAGTTTTGGGTGTACGTCAATTTTCACCACAGTAAAATGCCATTGACAAAAATGACAAACACCAAAACTCTATCCCACAATCCTTTGTAATTGCTATTTGGAAAAAGGTCTATGGCCTTCTTCTATCAGGAGTTCGTTATTCGTGACAGTCGAGAACACTTTGAGTGAAACAATGTATGGTATTTAATATTTGATTGCAAATTTATGTTCATCTTCTATAATCAGAAAACTGTCTAATAACGACTTGGAGAAATTGCCAGGAGGTATCTTTCACAATCTTCAATATTTAAAAACAATGTGAGTCGATATTTAAGCTTTTTACGTTTTATTTTACAGAGTTAAGTACTAGTGTTAATTTTTAGTGGTCTGAACTCATTCACTAAGTCGGTAAAAATAGATATGTTTTTATTCTTTGTCTGAAATACGAAAACTTTCTTGTGGTATTCTTGGCACTCCCATCACTGGTCGACTTTTGCTGTATCAAGAAATAAATTTTATTGATGATGGTTTTATTTATTGAGATATACGTAAGTCCCATTACGTTTCTCAGGATTGCAGCTTTGGACTTGCTAAACTGTTACCATCTCTGAATCTCTCAATCGTAAAAATTCGTCCGACTCTTTTTAAGCAATTTTTGTAGGGATAGAAGATCACTTCTTCCTTCTAACGATTAAAATGTCTGAAAGGCAACAATGTTTTCAACCAAAACCGTTCAACATGTCGGCAAGTCTTTGCAATGTATTTCATTTAAGTAATGAATAATTTCGATTTCAAATTTTAGTGTTTAGGAAAGAGGAAATGCTTATAATTTCCGATTGTTTTACAGTGATTTGTCACATAATCATCTCATTAAATTACCGAGTACAAACCTCTTCCCAAGAAACGGCAGACTGACAAACTTGTAAGTTGTTTGGAAATGTCAAATAAAAACGAATTCAATATGAGCAATGTATAAATTTAAAGAAGTAAAATATGTAAACAGGGAATACGAAATTCGTAATCTGTTACCGGTATTGCTTACAAATGCGTTCACGGCATGTGCACCCACTGATACAATATTACTATTATTGTTTCAGAGATCTCTCGCATAACATGATAGAAGCTATCGACGAAAGTCTTTTGAAGAATAGCTCATTTTTAAAAGGAATGTGGGTGAAGTATTACCATTTTTAGAAAAAAACATGAAGAGGACACATGTCCATAAATAAGTGTTCAATGGAGTATTTGTATGTGTAATACCTAATTTTTACGGATAAATTACGTGTAAATGTATAAAATCACGTAAAACGTTTACGAAGCGCACTCTTCAAGTACATATCAACGTTTCCCGACAGTTGCGTTTTTCAATACCATATTAATCCCAAATGTACTTTAGGTTGATATCAAATTCGTGTTTAATTAATGTTTGTTGGCCTATTACACCCATTTCCGAACACACATATTTCTATAAATTGGGTTTTAGGCGAAATATAGTATGGAAAACGCGACTGTTGGGAGAACTCGACCCTTGGGCGAAAAAACCGTTTCGCCTTAACGTTTTACACACTTTTTTACATGGAAATGCGTAACGCTTTACGCGAGTCCAATTCACCACATAATGTCTATGCCATTACTTTGATGTTGACCAACTAACGTACATCTATCCGTTAACACTAAGGACGTACGGGCCATTGAAATAACGTGCATGTTTATCTCAGAACCAATAGGGGAAGTATAATCTTTTTTTTTTTTTATTGTTTTTATCTCTTCGGTTTTATATAGTTTGCTGGAAATATTCTGATATAATTCTTAAAATACCGCGAGTGAATCTCTGATTCTTTGCACACCTACACAAAATATGAACTAATTGAAACTAAATTAATCATCACGTTGCCTTTTATTTCCACATATTCAGTGTGTACATTAAATGTGTGATAAGCGTAGGATGTATTAATTGCCTTCACTTGCTCCTGCAGCCTTCTATCTTATAACAACCTGAGAAATATACCCGGAAATACGTTTGGGGGCAATATCCACATGACGTTCGCGTGAGTTTTCAATGTTTTTGGAAACAGAGTACTGACAACACATACTGTATTATGTACACCTAAACTTTTCACCCGAGTTCCGCTTACATGGTCTTGCTAGCACTCAGCCTCCCCCCCCCCCTCCCAAATTTTCCTTTTCCACAGTAATGGTTTCGTACCCCAGTAGGATAGAAGCTTGATGTTGTGTAAATTTTTCACTTTTTGCCGTGGAGTTGGAAGTTGTGATCTTCACTTAAACAGTAGCAGAATGAAGTATGAATAAGGAAATCTTAAGAAGGGTTTGCTTTTAACCGTGCAACAAGATTGCCCAAAAGTATATTTTAACTCTTCATTGCATTTTAATATTTTAGTTTTGTTTCAAGTTGTAAACGTAAATAAAAAGGTAACATTATTTTGTGCTCTTCTTTTGTTGAGAAGTCAACAGCTTGAATTCTCCCACGTAAAAATTTATTTTCTAAGAAAATATTTAATTTTTAAAATATATATCAGCAACTTTTTTGGCACTAGTGGAATGCCAACTATTTTATGAAGCTCGCAAAATTATGAGGATTTGTTTTATATTTTACAGAACGCTTGATCACAATCAACTGGACAGTCTACCAGAAGACCTATTCCACAACAATACAGCAATAACTTATTTGTGGGTTTCATTTAATCTTTTTCATTTTAAATGAATTGTCCAGAGACCAATTTATTGCCAAGCTACCCCATTCAACTCTCTCATGCTCTTCTTGTTTCCTCAGAGATTTATCATATAACTTACTAACGGAGTTACCAATCGGTCTGTTTCAATCCAACCACAAACTTGCGACCCTGTAAGTTCAGCTTGTCAGGTCACATTTTAACCCTTTACCGTTATTTGGGTCCTTTTGGACCCATGCGGAGAGCTCGGCTGTCACACATCTTTACTGTTTCACGCGGAGCTCGAAACTGCGAGTAGCTACCCGAAAATTCGGCCGCAACAGCGAGAGAGACAACAGTTTAAGGTCACGGGGTCAATGGCCTACGGAAGCCGATGCGGGGCGGGCTACGTCCGCTTTTCCGCCCACTCCCGAGGCGCGCAAATATGCCCCGATCGGAGCACAACGATAAAGGGTTAAGCTAACTGATTTTTCGTTTCCTGCTCGATTCGTTACATGCAGGTTTTCAAGTTACCAAGCATTCTAGCATAGAAACGTTATTGCTTCAATCTCTTCTAATTACAGAGACATCTCCAACAACAACTTAAAGGATTTGCCAGGTGGCCTTTTTCGTGGAAATTCAAAACTGAAAACATTGTAAGTTACAGAAGACTAACGTCATATTACTTTTGATTTTCTCAAAATTCTTCTATACTCACTCAAAATGATAAGTGCACTTCCTTTTGGGGAAAGAAGACATCAGCTGAAATACGAATTACACAAACATAGAGTGAAAAAGGTTACCATGTAACAATACCCATTGAAAACGATGTTCCCTAACTATGTTGGAAATCTTGACATGCCGATTGTGTTAGTGCGAGAATACCTCTCTATGAAGTAGAGACCAGTTGTTATCTAACTGTAATAATAGCCTATCCGCCAAGAGGGGTAGTGGACAAGGGAAAAAGTCAACTAATGGTATCCACGACAAAGGTCAGCTCAAACTGTGATGTTAAAAATGACTCAATGAAATTTAAAGAAAAATAGAGGAAGGAATGAAGAGGAAGGAAAAGGAAATGAAGGAAATGAAACCAGAATTAGTTAGCTTTAGATCAGAGAGGTTAACAAGTTTGCCTTTATCCGTAAAACCTGTAACATTTACAAGTTGAATATATTTCATTTTAACGTTGTATGTCTACGTAAGTCATTAGCAATTCCAAACTTTTTATCTGTCACATAATGTAGCGAAACAAGCTTTTGTTCACCACTAACAGTACTTCGCGGAATGAGTAATAGCCATCTTCAAAATTTCAGGTTGACTAACTGTATCAATAAAAGTGTATCTGATTTCAGGAAGATCAGAACTTCGGACATTGGTCCAGGTAATTTCAGTCAGCCAGTTCTGTCTCAAGACATCAGTTCCTACTTATAGAGTACTTTTAACGAGCCAAATTGTTTTAAATAAAATCGTCCAAAGAACAAAATCATAATCCGAAGGGAACGATAAAATTTTCATAAGGATCAAAACGACTACATAATTTGTTATACATAAATTAGGGCAGCTAATGGAAACCAATTTTGTCCCAGTTTCACTCCATAAATGTGGACAACACCTTGGTAAAATGTATGGACGGAGGTTGTCAAAAATTTCGCAGATGCTTTCAATTGCTAGGCCCCAAATGTATGTTTACAGGGCTTAAAACTTTGCATCGCCGAAAAGTGTTCGTGTTATCAAATAATATAGTTAACAAGCTTTGTCAAATAAATTTTTCTTGTCACTGTTCTTGTTGTTACTTGCATTTTTATTAGACGGACCATTTAATTGCAAGTTAATGCAAACTCGCTGTAAAAGTAGAATCTACTAACAGGCCTGAGAAATGACGTTGGTCAGGTTTTTTGAACAGAAAATTTTGGCGCTTCTTGCCAACTGATGATAACGCGGTGCTACGATAATCATTTCTGCATGACTATTTTATGGGAGGATGGATTACTTCACCACCAATCTGAAGTCATCCAGAAGAGTCCCGGTGACAGGGCTTTAAAGTGAATATCCCGAGGCTCGGCCTGTAATGTCGAACCTCTGCTGCCGGAAATAGACACTTGGGGTCTCGGGGAAATGCGCACTACTTAACATAGAAATTTCTTAACTGGCAAACGACAGTCCCAGTTGCTAACTTAATTCTTTACCCTAACAGAAAAAAAGTCAGAAATACAATACGATGGCAATTGTCAATCAAGAAACTCCTTGTTGAAAAGTGAACATTTACTAGGCATTTCGCAGGAAATAATGCAATTTTGTATCTCTTACCTCTAATGAGTGAGTCCCTATATGTCGCTAGTCTAAAGTTTATCTGTATCATTACCTTTAGCTATCTCTAAATTGCATACTCAACAAATCAGACTAAATCTGGCAGGCTCCTTTTTTAGCGACAAGATATAAAAGGAAAAAGAGGGGAAACAAAAATATGAAGAAAAAACCGTCGTTGTTTGTCGTACTTCTATTAGAGTCGAAAATACATGAGCGTTGTTAAGAGTTTTACTGTTCGTTCTAGTTGGGGCAATATTTGCTCGTTATTGAAGAATAGGAACTATTCTTTATTGTCCGGGTGAAAAGGAGGATGTTTCGACTACCCCTCCCCCCCCCGTTTCAGTTTAATCTTACTACACCTAAAGAACCTTGAAATTGTGTACATTCTTTTTCTTGATTGATTTATTGAGTGTTTTAGAAATCCAAGATGGCGTCCAAAATGTTTCCCCATAAGTAAGCTTCTTTTCAGCTATGAATGGAAATTTTGGTGTCTCACGGTATACTTTGGGGGTCAAGTAATCCATTAAAGCCAATTGCGGACGGCTCAGGAAATCACGTGACAATAAATCTAATATGGTGGACTTTCAGACGCAAATTAGCCTATCGTAGCCATGCAATTTCTCCTATAGCTAAATTTATTCTTTTATAGTACTTGTAGTCACTAATGGTTCATTTTTGGGCCACAAAATCCATTCCAGATGATTAAAGACGTTTTAGGGAGTGACGTGATGTTTAATCCAAGATGGCGGTCATCAATTGACTGCAAGTGCATTCGAATAACCAATATTCAGACTTCTATACTATTGCAAATGTGTATTGGTATGTTTTTTTTTTTTTTCTTTTTTCATCAATGATTTCATTCCAGCTTATTCTAGGGGCTTTTGGAATCATGTGATAATTAATCCAACGCGGGGACCATTTTGGATGCCATAATACATATATTATAGGTCCGCTTTCTCGCATAGCTACATTTACATTTACGCTGCAATAGTACTGTGAACGTCTAGTTTCATGGTTTTTGTGTCACGCAATCCAAGCATGCAAGATGGAGATGTGTTGGGTATCGTGTAAATCCAATATGACCACCCCAATTGGTCACAGAATAACAGTTAATCGGTGGTACAATTAATACCATGCAATCATACCAATACCAATGGGAGTGAAGTTTGATCGGAAAAGTTGCAATAACATACCCTTCTACCCACGCTGACTTTCATGGCCTCTACACCTTTCTCCCCACACTAATATACACATTCCCCTCAGTTCCGTGCCCCTTCCATCCCCAATCAAGACGCCAGCTGCTGGTGTTCTACGCCTTAGCTGGAATGTACAAAAAGTAGTTACTGTTCTCTTGGCTAAGTTGACAATCCTTTAGCTCATTGTGTTATCATACAGAGTTGCCAGTTTGGCGTTTTACACGCCAAAGAGGAGAATTCTTCGTTTTGGGAAATGCTTGGCAAGAAGATTTTTTGGATGAGACGCCAAACCGGAATTTCGCGTTATTTTAAAGTATCCTATTGCAGTAACATATTCCCTCATTTGTTGATTGTTGAATGTATGCGATGGTGATGTCGTATATGTGTGTGTGTATGTATGTGACGCTTTTGCTTCTAAACACGATATCTTTAGAAGGGTAAGTGTTACTGATCCCATATTTGGTGTGTGGGTTAGCCATATTGAGTAGATGATCCCTATTGTTTTTGGTGGAGGTCAAAGGTAATTTGGGGTCATGAGAAGTCAAATGGTAAATTCCTTAAATTGATGGAAACACGGTATCTGAAGGAAGGCAGGTGTGACTAATCTCATATTTGGTGTGTGGGTTGGCCATATTGAGTAGATATCTCTATTGTTTTTGGTGGAGGTCAAAGGTCATTTGGAGTCACAAGAGGTCAAATGGTAAATTCCTTGAAAATTGCTTGTAAACACGGTATCTCAAAAAAGGTAAGGGTGACTAATCTCATATTTGGCGTGTGGGTTGGCCATATTAAGAAGATGATCTCTATTGTTTTTGGTGGAGTTCAAAGGTCATTTGGGGTCACGAGAGGTCAAAAAGTCAAAGCCTTGTAAAGACGATATCTCAAGAACGGTACATGTGACTGTTCTCATATTTGGTTTGTGGTTGGTCATATTAAATATATGATCCCTATCGATTTTTGTGGAGGTCAAATGTTATTTGGGGTCACAAAGAGGTCAAATGGTAAATTCCTTAGAAACTGCTTGAATACACGGTATCTCAAGAAATGTAAGTGTGACTAATCTCAAATTTGGTGTGTAGGTTAGCCATATTAAGTAGATGATCCCTTTTGCTTTTGGTGGAGGGCAAAGGTCCTTTGGGGTCACGAGAGGTCAAAAGTTCAAAACCTTGTAAACACGATTTTTTGGAACGGTACATGTGAGTGATCTTATATTTGGGGTGTATGGGTTGGTCATATTAAGTAGATATCCCTATTGATTTTCATGGAGGTCAAAGGTCATTCGGGGTCACAAGAGGTCCAATGGTAAATTCCTTAGAAATTTGCTTGTAAACACGGTATCTCAAGAAAGGTTAGTGTGACTAATCTCATATTTGGTGTGTGGGTTGGCCATATTGAGTAGATGAACTATATTGTATTTGATGGATGTCAAAGGTCATTTGGGTTCACGAGAGGTCAAAAGTTCAAAACCTTCTAAACACGATATTTCAAGAAAGGTGCAAGTGACTTTGCTAATTTTGGGGCGTGTAGCTTGGTTGTATTAATTAAATGTTCTGTGTCGATTTTTGTGGTCAAGACATCAAAACGTAGTAGTCACGGTATCCAAGAAAAATGCATGTGACTTAGCCGATCTTTAGTGCGTGGGTTGGCCGTATTGAGATGGTGACCCCAGATAATTTTCGTGAAGGTCGAAGGTCATTTGGGGTCAGCAGTGTCAAAGTCTGACAAACTTGTTTGCATAGTATTACAAGGAAGTAACCTGTAGGGTCCTCATACTTGACATGTAGATGATGCATGGTGAACAAATGATCCGTATAGTTTATGGTGGACGTCAAATGCCACTTTGGTTCACAAGCGGTCAAAGTTTCAATATCATATTTACACAAATTTCCTATGGTTTCAGTCTTGGATACCGCAAAATTTCACACATGTGGATGTATCATGAGCAGAACCCAGTTCTTGTAGGAAGCGTTAATGCCTTGCATGTATATTTTGTGGGTACATTACGGAGCTCTGTCAATTTGAAAAAAGATTAAGGCTTAAATTTCACTGGCAAGGAATCACTAAGCCTTTTGGCTTTCTGGTTATCATTTAAATCAGAAATAAGACAAATTATGGTTATTACACAGCTCACGAAGGGTACAATTTCAGCGACTCTTAAAACCATGCTGGTAAATCTCACTGGTAAAAGCTCTCTAAAAGTCCCTGAACTAAAATTAATACGTATCATTTTTACTTTAACAGAAAACTGATGAACAACCAGGTGGAAGAACTGCCTGGGAATCTTTGTAGACAAATGCCGGAATTGGGATTTATGTAAGTAACTAACTAGTGTCATATTCTCAGCTTTGGAGAGGTTTACCTATTACCGAATAGACCTAATGCATATGATGTCACAGAGCGGAAAGTACGCCCACGCCTGGGGGAAAAATAAAACAACGCATTAACAAATAAACGCAGCTGAGTACTTATGCATGTGGCAACGTGTTCCATTGTTCTGTTCAAAGGATGACGTCACTGTGTCGTCAATACACAAGGTCTATAATGGTAATCTGTTACGGTCATTCAGGTAAAAATGGCTCAAACTGGGTCACCATGTCAACTGTAGGTATTTTTGCTAATCGCGAAAAGTTTTCAGTTTGAAAGTACAGTTGTACCCTTGCATATAAGTGGGGCCGACAACTTTATTTACAACTGATTAACGTTCAACCAGAAGACCTCTTCTCATAGAGCTATCGCACACACATTTCAAGCAGTTAAACTCTTAGATCTAAGTCCTGATAGAAATAATAATAATAGTTCTTATGAGCGCCGTTCTCCATGTGTTTATTTGCGTGTGTACATGTGGGTGCGTGTTTTTGTGTAAATAGTTTGTATTTCAATGATCAACGAACAAACATATCAAACTTAGAAATGGTAATAACCACCTCCCGAAAATTGTATCGCTATTGCGTATACAAAGTAATACCTTAAGAATACGTTGCCTGTGAGAGAGGCTCACTTAACGCATAGACTCAAGAAAGCCATGAAAGAATAAACATATTAAGATTATTATTAAGTTGTCCTTATGCAGAAACAAATAATGAACGTTCTTACGATTTGCTTTACTTACCGTTTCCTCTCTTGTCAACAGAGATTTATCGCGTAATCGTTTGAAGTCTCTGCCCGCTAACTTCTTCAGAGAAAATACACTGCTAAAAACTATGTAAGGCAAAAATCATGTTCTGTTATTAATAGCTTCTGGTCTAGGCAGGACACAGTAGGTGTGCTGTCCCTTACATTGAGCGTCATGTTTTCACATTGTTTACGAAACGCCAAATGTATGACCAGTTTGCATGTTGCAAACTGAAATAATTTTCCTAAGTTAATGGGAACACCTTCTCTTCTCAGAATTACCCGAACACAAAGATCAATCAAAATTTGTGTCATCTTTATAGAAATTACCTGTATTTGCCCTTGGTTTCCTTCACCAGTTTTCAATGAAAAAAAAAGAAAAAGAACAAGAAAAAACTGACACTAGTCTTGATATGAATTACCATCCCAAGACATAATTCCATTTTAAACCTGTTGAACAAGTTTAAACATACTTAAAAAGGTACAAAATGTGATTCGAAACAAAATCAGCAATTTTTAACAGGATTTCAACAGATACCGACGGGAACCAGGTACACTGTAAAAAAAGTCTGTACATGTACAGAAAATAAAATAAAGAAAAACAAAAGAATACATAAAAAGTGTCGTCAACTCATTGACAGCACTTTTTATGTATTTTTTTCGTATTTCATTATTTTTCTTCTGTAATTGTACAAAAATTCTGTAACATTACAGACATTTTTCACAGTGTAGATTCATATGTGTTACCTGTTGAAATCTGTTGACAGCTTGTTGATAGCTTGAGTTTTAAATGACTCTTCACGTTTCTCTGAAGAGTAAAACATCAACTTTTTTCATGGATTAAGTCTTTCATGATAATGGACAATGACGGTAAGAATCACTCAAATTACAGTAACTGAAGAACAGTGCTAAAACATTTACATTAAGTCCTTTACAAGATCTTTGTGATTTAAAGCTGCATTGCATGTTTATGGATTTTGTGTAAACACATAGACGAGGTAATCTGAAGTACCACCTAGCGTATGGGTAGTAATTTGATGGTACGAAGACCTTGCGATTCTCGGATTGGAAAGGTGTGACTGTCTTAGCTGGAATACTACCCACACATTGCGTTAAGTGACTGTGCGGGAAAAGAATAGCCTTACTGCCTGAGGTATTCGCGTGCCAATTGTAACAAATGTAACATAACATATTTACCAACTTTTTTATTTTGTATTTTTTATGCAGTGTACTACTCTTCCAGATATTCCAGATATTGACTTCTATATGAGGTCAAACATTAAAAGAATGCCATCATAATATCATGTTGATGGAAAAGCAGAACATTAAGTGCTTACTTTCATTGATCGTTTGCTTCGAAACCATTCATTTTATGTTTCCTATGATATCTGCACCTATTTTCTGATTTGCCGCTTGTGTCGCAGAGGCCTTTCTCACAACAGTTTGACTGACGTTCCAGAGGATATTTTCATTCACAACGCGTTGTTAAGATGTGTGTAAGTAATTCCATAGATTGACGCCCTGTGTGCCATTAGATAAGAAATGAACATCCACATTCGTAATAATCCATAATAAGAACAGTACGTCAGTTGCGTAACAACGGGAGTAATACGTGACCTCCAAACTTTTGCGATAAAAACTAATGTATAAAAAATACTACACCACTTTACGATCACAATAAAACGTTCAAAAATAACCCGTCAAAGTAAAAAACTATCGCACCATTTTCAACTACCTTTGTAATAAGGTAGAAACGTCTAAAAGGGGGCAAGCTTCCCCCGTGGACTTTCCCACAGGACGGTGAAACTCTCACGGTAATGTGTTCAATAAGTCTAGCTGCCGGTCTGAACTACTGTCATTATATAAAAGAATCTATATAACCAAACGTTTCAGCGATTCTGCTTTTTCAAGTCATTAATTAAAAAGAATAACTAACCTGTCGGTCACAGAGGTAATCGTAGCAAAATACTGTGGAAGTAGGGTATTTGTAGTGTTTACATAAGGAAAGTTTCATAAATCATGATCCCAGTTTATGACAACCTTGCAAAAGTTGGATAGGCCTACCCTATTTAAAAGGAAGGGCGAAAGAAATCACATGCCAACTTAGACATCATTTCTCGGTAATGACACTGAAATAAAAGCCTAACAAAAATAAAAAATATTAGATGAAAATGGTATTTTGTGTATCAAGTGGAAACGGGACACCAAAACCAATCTGAATTTTAAGCCATATCAAATCAGATTTTGTAAATTACGATGGGCACACTAAAATCGGTTGCAAAATTTATGAGCATTTTGGTTATTTCAATCTTTCAATTTCTCAGCATTTATTTCAACCATTTATGCCATATGTAAAAAATTATACTATTTTATTATATTAATATAATTTGATATTGGAACAGAATGAACTAGTTTCACAATGGAAATAAACGACAATAGGCAGTATCAATATGATATACAAAAAATAGTCATGGTTGGGGGGAAGCACAAGAAAGCTACCAAAAGCTTGTGGTAGTGATTCCCCTGGAAGAAACACATATAAACAAGCATATCACTAAAGAAGAATATCACTAAACAAAGTCAGAGAGGAACACAAGACCATCCGCAGAATGGAGGAGCTGAAATTACCAAAATAAACAGGGATGTAAAACAATAGAGACATAGCAAAGAAAACAAAGAACTAATTGTAACCAGCCAAAAGATAATTTTTAAACTGTCGTTTAAACGAAGAAACAGAAGAGGAATTTTCAATGTGGGTTGGGATACCATTCCAAGTAACGGGACCTATGAATCTGATAGTTCGTTGACTAAGACTGAGCTTGTAAAAAGGCAGTACATAACGCGGGTTGTATCTAGTGCTGTAACTGTGACTATAAGCTGAAAAGAAATTACGAAATGTAAATTCTTAGAAAACTGATACAAAAATACTGAAGTTTGAAACTTCGCAATATCAAATATTGTAAGGGAGTTATAACGGTAAAACATTGGTCTAGAGCGTTCCAGATATGACTTGTGATCAATAGCACAAAAAAAAAAATCGTTTTTGGATGACAAAAAATTTATTAATGTGGACTGCGGACGCATTACCCCATACAACTGCACAGGATATTTTTAGTTAAAAAATGCCCAAGCTTCAAAGAAAATACATTGCCTCTGGCAAGCTTCCTGAATATTGGATCAATGTGGTGAGACCAGCTTAAGTTACAATCAATTACAATACCCCAAAATAGTGCTGATTCAGCAAAGGGGATAAAATTATTCAACAACGTAATACCGTTGATTTTTTCATCAACCTTTTTTTGATATGGCGAAAAAGGACTGCCGTCGATTTTTAAGAGTTTAGGTGTAATTTATTAGCAGTAAACCAATCAGTTACTTTAACCAAATTCATATTTATGTCATATATAAGTGTATGAATGTTTGCAATGTCACAAAAAAATATTAGTTTCATCAGCATACAAAGTAATTTTGAAAATTGGGCAAGCACGAGGCAAGTCGTTAATGTAAATTAAAAAAAGGAGGGGCCATAGAATCGATCCTTGCGGTACACCAGTGTTGATAGTACGCAGATTGGAAATACAATTAGCATTGCTGACATACTGACATCTGTCTGTAGGATTGTTTTGGAACCAAGAGTGAGCGATGCCACGAATACCGTCGTGTTGCATTTTGAATAAAAGTATATCATGGTCCAGCGTATCGAACGCCTTAGAAAGGTCTAGAAATATACCACAAGAGAACTTGTTACTTTCAAATGCATTTATAATTTCATTAACAAAATTAATCAGGGCATGGGTGGTAGATTGGAAGGAAACCAAACTGGTTTTCATAGATTATATTGTGGGTCGCAAGAAAAGTAAACAGCCGATTATATACAAGTCTTTCAAAACGTTTGGAAAAAGCTGGATGTATGGAAATTGGTTTATAATTGGTTTTTAGAGTTTTGTCACCGGCTTTGTAAATAGGTACGACTCTGGCTCTTTTAAATTCAATCGGCATAACACCATACATAAAACACAGATTAATTATATGACTTAAAGGATAAGCAATCAACTGGGCAACTGTCTTAATCACCTTGCAATGAATTCCATCGTTACCAGGGCTAAAATCTTTGAGCTTTCCACTACAACCTATTACTTCAACTTCATCTGTTGGGTTAAGAAACATACAGTGTTCATTTGTAGAGGGTATTTTTAAATATCGTGTACATAGCTTTATTTTCATTGGTACGATTACTAACATACTTTCTGTACAATTTATTTTAGTGCGACAAGAATTGAGAATACCAATGGAACACCAAGTCTTCTTTATTTTCTGACATCTAATGGTATTAAGCGGGAAACAGTCGGTGTAACCATTGCAGAAGCTACACATAAAATTTTCAAAGGCAATGTTTGGATCAGTACAACTTAAAACATTACTGTAATCTGGAAAACCGTTGCAAGTTAGCCTGGTTAATTATGCGTTCGATTCTTGTAGGATTGTGATTCCGACTTTTTTGGCGAGGGAGAGCTTCATCAGAAATACAATAAACAGGAGAATGGTCTGATAAATCTGCGATAATAGCACCTGAGTATTTGTTAAAACTGACATTGGAAAGAATATTATCTAATAGTATACTTGAATAAACAGAAACTCTTTTAGCTATGTTAATTAGAAACTGAAAACCATACCATTGTACTAGATTTACAAAGTCATGCGGAACATTATTAGCAGAAGTAGCGTCTAGAGTGTTTACATTAAAGTCGCCAAGTATATAGCACGGCTGATTTCCTATTTTCTCAAGAATGTTTTCTAAAACAGAAAGAAAATTTTGTAGATTGCAAGAAGGAGGTCGATATAAAACACCAAGAGTGAAATGATTTGGATGTTCAACTAGATCAATGAACACTGATTCACATAAGCTTTCATGAAAAATTGATAATTCATTATTCGCAGTATACTGATAATCGTCCTTGACGTAAAGACCTACCCCACCTCCGTTTCCATGAGTACGACCTTTATTAACAAAATTATAGCTGTCTTATTGATAAAGTTGTAAATGAATCTTTTAACCAAGTTTCGGTGACAGCAATACAACCAAATTTAACACCGAGCTCACCTAATAATAAGGATAAGTTATCGAAATTTTTATTTAGGCTTCTGCAGTTAAAGTGAATGAGAGAAAAATTGTCAATGGTACTTTTGAATTTATTATGGAATTCGTCTGGATTGGTATAATGGCAAATTCTTTGATCATCGTAGGGGATATTAATTCCCGGATCAAGGTTAAACAAAGGGTCAAGTCTATACCTTCTATTGTTTACATCGGCTGGTTCAAGACTAAACATAACATAAAAAGAAAACAAAAAAAAATATCATCGAATACAACACAAAACATTTAAATTACGATAACAAAAAGAAGTGAATACACAACTAACCACAACAAAAGGACGACAAAGCGGACACATGCTACACTGTAAATAAAACACCGACATAGTAACCACTTTTTGTGGGGTAGTTCGCTTCAGGTGGTTTCCAAATCCATAAGTTTTGAGATCCTTTTCTTTATATCCACGCCGCCTTTTTCATATTGCATTTTTTATGATCTTGTATATAACGGGTTGGTGTCCAGGGTAAAACATATAGTTCCAACGGGACCTCGTAACTTTCCAAACCTTGTACATCTTTAAGTCTTTCATTCTTTTCCAAATTAAGTTAAAATTGAAATATTAAATGTAAATCATCATAATCTTCAAAATCTCTTTTCGAAAATATCACAATGTAAATGGGACACCAAAACAATCGGTACCCTTACTTTTGGGATGACTCAAAAATGTTAACAGCCATTTGGGGAATGATTGGTTCAATAGACATTTGTTCTGAATTAATCTTCCCTTGAGTTTCCTTGAAGTAGAAAATGATTATTAAAATGAAAATGACAATGAAATGTTCAATCCTTTCAAGACATTTTTGGTGGCTTTCTTTTAAAGTCTCAAAGCATTAAAAGTTTCCTTACTCAAATATTCTATTTTGATGATCTGTCAACACTTCTTAAAAATACCTCCACTTTTCAAAAAGGTAACAGAATTAATGTAAAGTCACCATATTGCCTCAGATTCCATCTCTTTTCATTTGTAGTTGAGTTTCTTCTTTGTCCTTGAAATTTGACCCTGTTGCAATGTTTGAATTTCTTTTCATTTAGATCAAGCATAACGTCACACTATATGTACAGTATAGCAAACAAGCAGACAATAAAGAAAATTTCTTCCGATCGGTGAATTCATAGATTTTCTGTTATGCACTTCATATCGAGGAAACTTGGCAATGCTTTGAAAACAAGTATCTTCCGAGCCATATCTGTCATTGAGGTTCGGTTTTTATCTCCTCAAAGAGAAAATTTCCTACATGTTATTTATTCTCAGATCCATTACAAGTAATAACTTGAAGACAGTTCCAGAATCGATGTTTTGGAATAACACATTGGTGGACATAATGTAAGTATATTGAACTTTTTTACCTTACAGACCGTTGCAGTGGTTAGTAAGGCTTTAAAATGTAAAGAAGAAGTGTGAATGTTGGTTAAAAAGAATAAATTATGGGAAAAAGATTTCGTTTTTAAACTTCAAACTCTCATCTGACTTCACTTCAAACCAACTCAACCAATCAATATCATACCTGACCCTCATTCCTGTTTTATTTCCTGCAATGTCATTTAAGCTAAAATAATTGGGTGATTAAACCATTTTTACACTCTTAAATCAAAAGAGTGAACTTAGTCACACTTTGATAGATTCAAAAGTGTGAATTCGCACCATCAGTGTGTAAATTCACTCCCAGAAGAGTGAAATACACTTCAAGAACAGGGAGAGCCTGCAATGACCATGCCTTTGTACGAGTGATCACTGTATGCACTCCATCAACAGTGAACGTGCTCTCGTTTGGAGGAAATTTCACTCTTTTGGGATTGAATTTCACTCATCTTGGAGTGAATTATCACTCTAATGAAATGAGTTCACACTTTTCACTCTTCCAAGGAGTGAGTAAGTTCACTCTTTTGATTTTAGAGTGTAACTTGTTTTAGTTTGCACCCTTTCCATTCTTTGGTTGAGCAAAAGTGTTCTCCAAAATAGGATATTATCCGTTTTTGTAAAAGACCAGTAAACGTTAGATACTTAAAAGCAACAAAAAACTTAAATCAGAGAATCCTCAAATTTTAGTTACTTTGCTTATTTCTCGAGAAATACATGTCTGATTTGAATGGGAGTTACACTGTGCTGTGCAGATTTATACCCTCTTTTGTTTAAATTAACGTACCTTACTTGTCATACACAATTTTGTTACTTTTTATGTCAGAGATCTCACTGGAAACATGCTTGAAAGATTACCTGATAAGTTTTTGATATCAGCTACGAAGTTAACAACTCTGTAAGTATAAACAAGATTGAGAAAAACAGGTTTTCTAAATTTCAATATACGCGTGACGTAATATATTTTAGCGATATCGAAGTATATCTTGCACCTATCCATATTTTTATTTCCACAGACGACTGTGTCATAATAACTTCAACACATTTCCGTCAGATCTGTTTTCCTCTGTAGATGGCCTCAAAAGTTTGTAGGTTGTGTTCTTTTTGATTCCCAAGTCATATGGGAGCAATATGGGAGCAATACAACGGATACGTCTACACATCATTTTACATTATTAAGGCTACCACTCGTTGTTAGATAATTTACACCAATAGGTCTAGATGAAACTGGAACATACATACATCTTTACATGTTCTCATGAGAAACGATTGTTCGACAGATTTGACAAAGCATGTGAATATCATGTTGATGCAAGTTTTTAAAAAGGGTTTACTCTGGGAAATTCTTTTGTCATGTGAAGGGTCTTAGTTAAGGTTTTTTTCTATATTATCAGAAATTGAACGTATAAAGGGCTTGTATTGAACTATTGAACTCCCTTGCGTATCGCTCGAATTGATACAAGCCATTATAACAATGTTATTCGGATAATTTGGTTTCTATGTAAAACTTTTGAGGGCTTTTGAGGGCAAATATTTGACAATTCTACCGGGTCACAAATGCTATTCACTGATGTTTAGTTTGCCGAGTTTGCCTTGCTTGGCTAGAAGCTTATTCACAGTTCAAAATATGAACAGTGCATGCGTATTTCGCTGTAACTCCATTCGTTTTGCATTTAAAAGGTGCCTTTTATCTCGATCGACATCATATATATAATATAATATATATATATATATATATATATATATATATATATATATATATATATATATATATATATATATATATATATATATATATATATATATATATATATATATATATATATATATATATATGTATATGTATATATATATATATATATATAATATTTCTGTCATTTCAGCGCCATATGTAAAAATAAGTTTACATCAATAGACAAGCAAACACTTAATGGATCCACTAGTCTGATGTACTTGTAAGTCTTAACCTAGACTACGACTATTAACAAAATGACAAAATATCTTTTGCATTGTTCCTGTATCGATTAAATTCTGTCCAGTTAAATTATTCTCCCATTTGCTGAAATATTTTTGAACAGATACAATATGACTTTAAATCATAAAGTAACGTCAGACACTATTTCGTAATATTAACAAAATGTTAAATAGAGTGTTTAATGTTATTAAAGTCAATATTACTGTTTCAGAAGTATATACGGAAATGAGTTGTTCTCGCTGCCTAAAGACCTCTTCAGTGAAGTTAGTCTAAATGAAGTTGCGTAAGTGCTAAATTCGTAATTGATATTTATACTTTATTAAAGTGAAATAGTGCATGCAAAAATAACTTCCAAAATTAACTCAGAATTTTTTTTTTTTTTTTTTTTTTGTATAAATCTCATATTGTCAACGTATGTTCTGTACATATGTACTTTTAGAGCATTTGAAGGTGATTAACTTAATTAGAGAAACACCATTATTTGTTTGTTACCGTTACCTATCGTCTGCCAGGACACGTAAAATCATCAAATGAGTTACTACGTTTAAAGGTATGTATTAATCTTGCTTTTCTCCTTCAGTGATATGTCAGACAATGGAATTAAGGAAATTCCAGAAAGACTATTTTGTTCGAACAAGATGTGCGCACACAACTTGACATGGCTGTTACTAAATAACAACAACATAGTGTACTTAAATCAGAATTCATTTATAGGATTGCATAAGCTAACCCACATGTGAGTATTTAATAATGACTTTCAAGTTTCTTTCAAGATCTTTCAATTTAAATTAGATAAAAATCCGCTTAGCATCCAGACCAAAACATGTAATTGTATTCATGTGCACCAAATACCTTGAACTATTTACACATATCTTTTCCGAAATTTTATTGACTTTGGGATTTGTTTTCTAAAACAAGTATCGAAAATTTAAGATGCAACGAAAATATGGTCAATAACGTGCCTAAAATATTACATCTTAACTGAAATACCTTTTAAGTTACTCGAATGCTTTTTGAGCTTCTTGCACAGCAACAAAATAAAGGAGATGGGGGATAACATTTTTACAGGAACTAGCGTCCAATACATGTAAGTACCAATCAAAACGTAACCATGTTATTCTATACTGTCTAAATTTCAGTATTTGCTACAAAAGTGACATTGTAGAAAATATTCTCATTGATCACAGAGTGAGCACACGGTGTTGACTTTGGTGTCGCGGGGGCCGCTTGATCGAAACTTTCGCCTTTTGGTAGATTTTGTAGTCTGGGTGGGTTGCCTCAATTTCTGAGGTCCCGGCTTTGTTTGTTGCAGAGAGGAGTTTTTTTTAATTTTAATCATTATTAACCACTTATTTTGAAAAAAATTAAAACACTACCACGACTCGTCTTCAAAACAACCTTCATCCAAATATGGCACCTAAAAGCGAGCTTAAATAAACACTGAGTTCTAACCGCATGGTGACCAGCAACTACACCGTCTGTCTCCCGATTATCCAACTGTCAATGAAATGGCACCAAATCTGAAAGATTTGCTATCTTTATAAAGGGTCCCCCAGACCCGGAGTCGGGAGAAACAGAGGAAAGGCACAACGATATTTTGTTAGATGCGCTCTTAGCTGCATTACTAACTCTCATGACAAATCCCGCCATTGTGAAAAGACCACTACTGATGACGTTCTGCCGTATAGAGCCAAGAACAGAAACCGGTCTAGTTGGTTTATAAAAAACCGCTAAAATGTCAATTTGAGAACGACTCATATTCCTCCAAAAGAGTGGAATTTAAAGCTTTTGCTTAAATCATGCATATATTGACATGATGGGTGCTATTCCCGAAAAATAGAGCATTTCACCGACTTGGTAACGTCAGATAGTGAACCGCCTACCCCCCACTTCATTCAAGTACCAATCAAAACGTAACCATGTTATTCTATACTGTCTAAATTTCAGTATTTGCTACAAAAGTGACATTGTAGAAAATATTCTCATTGATCAGAATGAAAATATTACCCTTTGTTGTCTTTTATCAAAGTATATTTATCACTTACAGATACATGTTTTCTAATAATCTAATGGAGATTTCGAACATATCTTTTGAAAGTGGATCATTGCGAGAAGTGTAAGTAGTCTTACGGATTAATCTAAACTAACATTATACTTCAAAAACTAACCACAAATTTTTGTCATTGGCAACTAAAAATGAGCGTCACTAAAATGCTTTTACAAAGTTGTTTTTAAAAGTCTGCAGAGTAGTATTCCTTGACCTGCTGACATTTGTAGAAAATATACACGCACATGAAAATAAATGTATGTCTGACCCAAACGTCAATTGTGTTACAAGGTCTAATCGTGGATTTGTTTTTATTAAGTGATAGACTTAAGCACTAAAACTTAAAAGGATCAAAAATGTTTTGCACAACACCAACTGTTTAAGAACCTTCTTTTCTGCTTTGAACTACGTCCTGACGATATATAGCCTGGGCTCTTGTGTGTAATCAGCACGACGTCTGTTGATGAAATGTAAACTGTTAACTGCCTTATATACATTCAAAATTTCTCATGTAAATGGTTGTCATTAATTGTGGATTTTGCTTTCTACTAAAATGAAAAACTCTTCCGAATGATATACAACCGTCTCGAGCAACAAAAACCCTCATATAAGTTATTTTATTCTTAAGAAATTCTGCAAATAGCAAAGTTACATGATTTTAGCGCAGCATCTCACATTAAGTACCAAAGGCTTCATTGAAGAGCATATTCTGCAGTTGTTTTTCTTCATTGTGGTTAAAAAATTGTTTACTTTCAAATTGGTTTTGTCGTTTTCCTTCAGTCAATTGTACAAAAATGACGTCAGGTATTTGAATCCAGACGCTTTTGGATTACGACATAGCCAAGTTCATTTGTAAGTATTTCAATTGGTAACTTCATCACATTGTTTGCAGCCCTATCACAGGCATCTTTGTCCACATAACCAAGTAGTTTTTATTAAGATATACTGGTGGAAATTTTCGTAAATTATTTTCTTTGACACAAAGCTTTCATGATCCAAGATATGTTTAATTTTTTCATCGGTTTCAAAAACCCCAGATATTTAGGTCAAATCCTCTTTTTGAAGGCCCTTAACTGCCGATACAAAATTCATTTACGAATGAAGTAATTTAATAAAATTGAACCCTCTTTGGAAAAATACAGTAAGTGTCAACGCGCAAACTCACTGCAACTATACACCATGGCCTAAAACCCTAATGCTGCAAAAGTGCTTTTTAGTGCTAGGAACGGACTTGAACAGAACGCAGAACAAAACACTCTTCCGTACACGAACAAATGACTAATCCGTTTACATTATATACACAAAAGATTTAAGGACCCCCCCCCCCCCCAAAAAAAAAGAAAAACAGAAACAAAACCCGACACTCGCTTCACCCAAGTACTTTGCCTTGGATTTTTGGTGCCCCGTACGGGTTTCATATAATGGGTACCCCTTTACATCACGTCTCCATCTGGGGCCAATCTTATAAGAGTAGACTCCACCACCCTGTCACTCTTCACAAAAAGCAGCACTCCACTGAAGTTGGATCTCCATCTGGTAGTCCAGTAGCAAACTCCGCTTCGTTCAACACTTTGACTCTGAGGATAGCCCGTGATCCTCTTTTACAGTTCCGCCCTTCTCATATGTCGGTATTGAAGATGGCGGGGAGGGGGGGTGGGGGTGGTCCCAGGGATTCCTAGTGGTATTGCTTGGAAGCAATGAAGTCCTATTCCATCCGTTTGCTGCCTCCTCTAGTTCTTGAGTGTAATGAACTAGGTCTGTTTGGGCACTGGTACTTGTTTAAACACCACGCTAACACAGAATGTTACGATATGTTGCAGACACCACACATACAACCATTATACCCACAGAGGCTCAACTGAACTTCTTTTGAGACACCTTACCATGCCAACTGCAGAAGTCTCTTACAATGTCTTTTAGGACATGACTTAGCTCCCTGCCTATCGTTCTCACACGTAATGGTATGGGGCCACCCCAAATAACGGATATGGGCTACTGAAACCCTTTAACATGGAGAGAAATGAAGGTATGACTTTCGTCAGAACTATACGGCACTGTTCCATACCATTTAAAATGCCCGCATGTCAATTTCATCATAAAACACAACCACATATCTGAGACGCATTTCCTATGGCTGTTGTTTCACGGGTGCTTGCGAATATTCAGAGAAAGGGAATCTTCCTCTCCCGGTAACGATTTCAGCCAAATGTTTGGTTTTTCAAGCTTTGTTTTAATACAACAAGTTCATTGATTAATCAGTAAAGCTACTTTTCTGTCATAGGTTACGGTTGCTTTATGTTACGTTACGTTGATGCGAGTTCTACAGCACTACCGTAACGATACGTACACCGTAATTGTTGAATAATTGGAACCACGAGAAATTTGAGGGGTCGATAATAAGTCATAACAGTGGAGGCTGAAAACAAAATGATTGAAATTATGACGACGAACCGTTGAAGAATCGATTACTTTCATGTTGTTTGCCTATGCATATATACGCTTATTTTTCTTACATTACCATCGATTGAGTATAAAACTTGAGGGAATGAGGTATACTCTCTAAATTCATTGAAATTAAAATAGGTCTTATAGAGTTGAAATAGATCTAAAAAAACAGAATTAGTAGCCAATCAAAAGTCCGATTGGTCAGCAATTCAACTCGTTTAGATTATAACTCCAATATTTTAAATCTTACGATTTAAGACAGTGTGAGTCATGCTAAGCCTTCCTAAGGCCGTTATTTGATCTTTGTTTTTACTTAGAAATGATTATGTTTATCGCCATTGCTGGGTTTTTTTTCACAGGTACATTAATTGTGTTAGTCTATGTGAACTACCATTTCTCAACTTAAACTTAACGGCGTGAGTACCAAGACTGCTTTATTAGTTAAGATCGTAACAGGGGCGGCGCCAGGATTTCCCCGACAGGGGGGCCGCGCTCCCCGACAGGGACCCAGCATTTCAAGGCCCCGACAAAGGCTTTGAGTTTGTCCTGGTGGGACGTGACTTAACAGATTTTTAGTCACGCGTAGCGCGCGAAATTTTTTTGCTTTCTTTTAAACAAATACTATAAAATCTGGAGTTTATTTTGACGACAAATTTAAAATTTTTGACAGAAATTTGTCTAAAAAGTTGGGTTGTTTATTGAAGAAACTGTCTTCCATATGGGCAAAATCAAAAACGTTATACAGGCGACAGCTGAAAATATTTGGGGGTTACACATTTAATCGTATTTGGCCTACGTACTTAGAAGGCTGCCCGAAAAGGTTTTACATTTTTTGAACGAAGATTTGAAAATAAAGAGCTTACTTTATTGGAGAAATTTTGGAATTGAATAGAAGGATATTTTTTGGTACGGGTTTTTTTATTAAGAGATATGATTTTCAATATAGCAATTATTAAGAATGTTGGGAGTCATTTTCAGAGTTGGCTTTGGCTATTTATTGTACCATTGAAATTGGACAATTTTGCTACTTTCGGCACAATCTGAAGTTCATGTTAGAGAAAACTTGTAATTTTATGACATATTTAGAGTTTTATGGAAGAATCTAAACAAGACATTTTCTTAAAAGAAAAATTAAGTAGTTTTGTTGGGGTTACTGAATATCATTATGCAGATGAAGGCCCTCGGACCATATTGGAAAATCCCCCCCCCCCCCGAAACAGTTTGGCTTCCCATATATTTGAACTTTAATATTTTATATATAGACATAGACGTATGAGAGCGCTTCAAAGGGGACAGAATTGTGTTTTTTATCCGAAAAATTATTCTGCCCGAAAGACTATTAAGGTGCAGAGCACAGAAATTTTTGAAAAATTGAGAACCCCCAGACAGCAGGAAATGGCATTTCCCGGGCTCGTACAGAAATTATTTTGGGCTTTCTTTCGGAATAAAATTTTTACTTCATAATATTGCCCCAAAACGCAGAATAATTTGCAAGATTGCATTGTTCTGTTTAAAAAATCCGTTCGACCAAAACACTGTCTAAGCGCTGCGCCACCATCAGTTGGTTCGGAGCGTACAGAAAATTGTTAAAAATGTAACCACTCATATATCCGGAAATGGCATTTCCCAGACTTGTAACTAGAAGCAGTCGTTATTTTGAGCTTTCCTTTGAAATATGATGTAAGTTTCACTTCAAAAGAAAAAACCCAAGTGCTAAGTGATCAAAAAATTATTTACCAGGTTAGAGGTACTGATATAACTAGATAAATGTTCTTGTCTCTTTTCGGGGAAAACTGCAGCGGAATTGAAAACATACTAGTGTTTTTGCCTCTATAAGAAATTTTCCTTGTATTCTATTGCAAGGTCCGCTAAATAGATGAGATTTTCTACGTGGCTGACCGAACTCCAGACTAAAATGATTTTACTTCCATTGTATTTGAATTTTTGAAAATATGTCACGTTACAAGGTGGCTTCAAATTAATTTTCAGTCCGACTAATTGGGAGACATTCTCTCACTTCTTTTTATCATAATGTGAAGATGAAACGGCCTGGCAGATATTCATTACCGCTGCTAGAAATTGGTTGTCGGGCAGGACAGAGGGCGGACCACATGAACAACTTCTCGTCTGTTTTTGTAAGGAAAATTCGTAATTGTGAGTTTCCTTGAAGAATGTGGTCACAGTGAGCAAAATCAAAAAGATCGTCCGGGTGACAGAAGTTTATCAGTCCCGCATCTTTATCAGTTTATCGGGGGCATGTAGATGAAGACTCCCCTACGAAATTGGATTTTCTCAACAACAGAAGGAGTGCAGCCTTCCCCAACGGGGGCATGACCTTACGGGTTGAAGATGCGATGAGGGATAGCAGAGCTAGCAAGAAGTGATTAAACAGATTCAGATATGCATTAAAATACCGTTACAAAAGAAAAAAATAGTTCATAAAGAAAAAAAAAAAGTTCATGATCATCCAACTTAAGTACATTACGTTCATTTTTAGGCCTCCCGAAGGAAATTGCCATCCTTCCCCGACGAGGGAAGGGATAGGACAAGGTACATGGAATGAAGTATAACGGAGCTAGGAATACGTGATTGAAATCTATTCCGATATGTATTAAAATGGCATTTCAAAACAAAAAATATGTTCAAGATCACACATCCAGTAACTTCAGTCTTTGTAGGGTTTTTTCTTTTCTTTTTTTCCCCCTTTTTTATTCTTTTTTATTTTATGCCTCCCCGACGAAACCGCCTACCTTCCCCGACGGGGGGGGGCAGTGTTCCCCGACAGGTGGCCATGCCCCCCTCGCTGGCGAGACCCCTGGGTCGTAACCGTAATATCTTGCATTTCTCATCTGTTTAAGGACTGATAGGCCTATTTTACTCTATTGAATGACCTGTAACTTTGGATTTTGTGATTGTATTGTTGAATATAATTTATTATTTTTTGCTAGAACCTGTGTCACAAATGGGTTCGTTCCAAAAATAAAAGTTGCTGGAAAGATGTATAAAGTCCTTTCCGGAAATCTAATCGAAGATGGATTCAATTGCACAACTAACAAAATAGAATCTGAGTGCAGTCCTTGTCCACCAGGGACATATGGAGATGGACACAACGGTTGCCAGTATTGCCCAAAAGGTATTTTACAGGGCGTATGTTAAAAAAGTGACGGGCTTCGTCTTTCTCAAGAAATATATATATATATACATATTTATATATATTTATATAGAAGATATATTCATATATATATATATATATAGCTTTCAGGACCACCGGCCCCTTCCTCAGAAACGTGTTTAGACAACTAAAAGGCAAAACGAAAAACAGACACTCTAAAACGGATGAAAGGCAAAAAGCACTTACTAGAAATTTAAAAACAGACCCAACCCAACACAAAAGATAAAATGTAAAAATTAGGACCCTAACAAAGGAGATAAAAGCTAAGTAGAAGCAGGAGACATAAAAGGGGATAAAAAGGCGGCTACAGTCTACGAGCACGTCGTTTTTTGGCTTGACAGTTAAAACCGTCATTTATGTTGAGACCCTTTGGGTAGACACAATCCAAATTCCAAATCCACTTCTCTCCTTTTTATCCAAAAGATTATCCCTATCCGAATTGCGAGAAGAATGCACTACATCTAAAATCTGAAAATAGAACTTGGTAGGTGAATGTGCCTTGAGATGCTTGTAAAGCTCTGTGCAATGTTTAAAATCAGAACCACCCTTAACACATTTTGAAAGATCTGACTTATGAGCATTCATACGGATTCTAAAGTTAGTTTGACCCACATACTGATAATTACAAGTCGGACAAAAGATACAATAAATAACCAATTTAGCATCACAAGAAGTATTAAAATTTCTGCACTTGAACTTTCTACCAGAAGAAGTACTGACAATAAAAATATTACAAATAAGCAGACCGCACAACTGACAGGGTTTGGTCTTGTTCTTATTACAAGGTGCGCAGGGGGTCCCCCGACTGGGAGGAGTTTTAAGTTTAGCCCGGACTAATAATTTTTTGAGATTGGGGGGTTGAAGGAAGCTAACAACAGGGGGGTGAGGAATAACACGCTTCATTAGTGAAGAACAATGGAGAAGAGACATATTTTTATGTAAAATGCCGCTAATATCAGGTAACCCCGGATGGTAGTCAACAGTAAAGTGAACCTTCTTGTATTCCTCTTCAGTACTAGCTGGGGGATGGGTGGGGCTGGTAAAATTGAACGGGGCCCTTTAATCTGCTGCATAACTTTACGTCGATTATAGCCGCGTTTTACAAGGTATGTGGCAAGATCATTGCAACGACGAACTGCAGTTTGAGGGTTAGAACAGATTCTAAGGATCCTCATAGTTTGGACTATACGCGATACTACGCTTAATATGACCAGGATGACAACTGTTAGACAAAAGAAATTGATGGGTGTCGGTCGGCTTAATATAAAGGTCATGCTGATTAAACCCGCTTCATTTTTTAACAATAGTAACATCCAAGAAGTGAACAGTAGAAAAAGAAAAATCAAAAGTGAACTTTAAGTTGGGGTGCTGAGAATTAAGAACCTCCATAAACTCGAGAAATTTACCAGACCCCGCAGTCCAAACAACAAAGATATCATCAATAAACCTGAGCCACACGTCTGGTTTATAAGGAAAGGACGCAAGCGCTTGTTCCTCAAACACACTCATAAAAATATTAGCATAAGAGGGGGCCATTTTAGTACCTATGGCGGTACCTGAGGTTTGTAAAAAGAACTCTTCATTAAATTCAAAGACATTATTGTTTAGGACAAAATGAGCCATTTTACACACAGCACTAACAACCTGAGTTGGGAGTTGTCTATGGCTCAAGAAACTCCGAAGAGCTTCGAGCTCATCCTTGTGAGGAATACTGGGGTAGAGAGACACCACATCTATGGTAGCGATGATAGCATCTTTGGGAAGGGGACCAAGCTTACGTAACTTATCAAGAAAGTCCATTGTATCCCGAACATAAGAAGGAACAGTAGGCACAAGGGGTTTAATAAAAAAATCAACTAATTCTGAAATCCCCTCAGTGGCAGAACCACACCCAGAAATAACGGGCCTCCCGGGCACCCCATTTTTGTGGACCTTAGATAAAAGATAGAATCGGGCAGCTCTAGAATCAGTGGGGGTAGCAAACTCACACATATCATCAGAAATAGCATTCTGGCTAACCAAAGACTGGAGCATCAAGGATGCTTCATTTTCAACATTGCTAATAAAACTGCTGTCAACCCTTTTATATACAGAATCATCACCCAAATGACGATAGCCTTCTTTAACATACCTTTTTTTGTCCATAACGACAACCCCTGAACCTTTGTCAGCTTCCTTAATAACAAGTTCAAAGTTATTTTGTAATTCTGTAATAACGGAACGTTCCTGAAAAGATAAATTACTGAAAAAACTGCGGCATGGCGCTTCCAATAATTCTTTTTTCAACCACATCAATGAAGGCGTCAAGATGTTTGTCTCTGTTAATTGGAGGAATCCAGGAAGACTTTTTACGAAATTTTAAGTCACCGACATCAGTGGAAGTTTCCCTGTCGTGGAAATACTCAGCTAAGCGTAACGAGCGTCCAAACCTCGATATACTTTCTTTGAGGGCGAGACGGTCAACATGAGGGGGCACCGGAGCAAACGTTAAGCCTTTCGCAAGAAGATCCAATTGGGCAGACGACAGCTCTTTAGAAGACAGATTGATAACTGTTGAATATTTGTCTCCCCTCAAAGTGACCGGTTCCATATCCCTGCTGAGGTAACCCGAACATTTTTCTACCGGCTGGATACTTGATTCTCCCGGGAGTGAATCAGTCGGACCATCAGGAACACTTCCGGTTACCCTGGTACTAGTATTATCAAAAGCTGTATTCAACCCAGAAAATGGGCTGGGATCATCTATATGATCAGCCGAATCGACAGGATCATCCGTATCGCCAACTAAATCGGAATTGGAGGGTGCTAAATCCTCGTTGCTATTTTTACGTCTAGATGAACGCCCTATGTTCTTTACAGAGTGGTGATTGCAGTCAACATTAGTCCGTGCAATATTAAGAACGGGTAGATTCGCTTTATTTAAAACAGAGTCCAAAGGTTCGGGGTGTAAATCGTACTCAGTTGCTCCTTTCTGAGGCGAAAGCTCCCAGTGTCTATCAGTGAAACCCGACCCAATGTTATCAGGCGAGGCTGGGGAAACGGAAGGGATGAAAGATGACAGTCCCTCCTCCCACCAGTCAAGGGTACTCGGGTCCGTTGAGCGATTTCTAGGTAACAAAGGATGACGTTTAAACTTGAGCAATTTAGATTGATGTTTGATACGGATAGAACCCATAAAATGACTAGTTATAGAATCCACTTCATGCTTAAGTTCGAAGTACACAGTTAAACCTTTCCCATCGATAACTTCATTACTTAACTTCGATAGCAGCCTCACACTTACGCAACTGTACTAACCTTCAGAGATAGTCAAATTCAAAAGTTCAAGAGATCCTGAAACAATGCTTTATTCCAAAGGCGACGGAACTCATGGGAGACGGCCCCTAGCTGGGGAGTAACAGAAGATTGAAGTCCATACGGAATAACACCACAGTCTTTGCATTTCCTCAGAAACTCAATATGACACTTAATACTAGCAAGTCGTTTCTCCGCGTCAAGAAGCCTGGTAAAATCGTTCACCATAATAGATTGTCGGTGCAAAGAATATAAACCAAATGGAAAAGCACCACACCAGTAAAAACATAAAACAAATAGTAAAAACTGGTAAAACAAGAGCATATATTTAGCTTTCAGGACCACCGGCCCCTTCCTCAGAAACGTGTTTAGACAACTAAAAGGCAAAACGAAAAACAGACACTCTAAAACGGATGAAAGGCAAAAAGCACTTACTAGAAATTTAAAAACAGACCCAACCCAACACAAAAGATAAAATGTAAAAACTAGGACCCTAACAAAGGAGATAAAAGCTAAGTAGAAGCAGGAGACATAAAAGGGGATAAAAAGGCGGCTACAGTCTACGAGCACGTCGTTTTTTGGCTTGACAGTTAAAACCGTCATTTATGTTGAGACCCTTTGGGTAGACACAATCCAAATTCCAAATCCACTCCCTCTCCTTTTTATCCAAAAGATTATCCCTATCCGAATTGCGAGAAGAATGCACTACATCTTAAATCTGAAAATAGAACTTGGTAGGTGAATGTGCCTTGAGATGCTTGTAAAGCTCTGTGCAATGTTTAAAATCAGAACCACCCTTAACACATTTTGAAAGATCTGACTTATGAGCATTCATACGGATTCTAAAGTTATTAGTTTGACCCACATACTGATAATTACAAGTCGGACAAAAGATACAATAAATAACCAATTTAGCATCACAAGAAGTATTAAAATTTCTGCACTTGAACTATCTACCAGAAGAAGTACTGACAATAAAACTATTACAAATAAGCAGACCGCACAACTGACAGGGTTTGGTCTTGTTCTTATTACAAGGTGCGCAGGGCAAAAAACGACGTGCTCGTAGACTGTAGCCGCCTTTTTATCCCCTTTTATGTCTCCTGCTTCTACTTAGCTTTTATCTCCTTTGTTAGGGTCCTAGTTTTTACATTTTATCTTTTGTGTTGGGTTGGGTCTGTTTTTAAATTTCTAGTAAGTGCTTTTTGCCTTTCATCCGTTTTATAGTGTCTGTTTTTCGTTTTGCCTTTTAGTTGTCTAAACACGTTTCTGAGGAAGGGGCCGGTGGTCCTGAAAGCTTAATATATGCTCTTGTTTTACCAGTTTTTACTATTTGTTTTATGTTTTTGCTGGTGTGGTGCTTTTCCATTTGGTTTATATATATATATATATATATATATAATTGCAAGAAATTGCTTTGGTCCAAACCGTAACTGGTGCCAAGTCATAATAATATAGAGTGAGACAACAGGAAAATAAAAACTCGGCAGACGTAGCTTCGCGTTACTCAGATATTAAGATTTAATCAAGCTTTCGGCCAGTATGTATCGGCCTTCTGGGGGATACTATATAGGAGAGAAGGGAGAAGGGAAAACTTAGCATTTACAGTAGCAAAAATAGAGAAAATGACTAAAAAACGGGTAGTATTTGTGAACAAATTATATTATACTTAACTAACCAAAACAGATTACTAATTAAAGAGGCTACTGTGCAAAAAAACCTTTCTACGTACACATTACAGGTATTCAGTGTTCAAAGTGATGCTACAGTATCCTGAAGAAGGCCGAAACATACTGGCCGAAAGCTTGATTAAATCTTAATATTTGAGTAACGCGAAGCTACGTCTGCCGAGTTTTTTATTTTTCTGTTGTCTCACTCTATATAATATATATATATATATATATATATATATATATATATATATATATATATATATATGTATATAAATATATATATATATATATGAATAAATAGGAGCACATTTGTTAATATAAATTTACATTTTTTATATAAATAGCACATTTTTTGTAAATTTTGAATAACTTTTCATATTGCAAACATGGCATCCGTGCTGATATTTCAAATACTAAGCAAAGTGCCATATAAGGTTTAAATTGGGAAAATTAGGACTGTTTTGTTAAAGGATACTTTGTGTTTCATGAAAGGGGAAAACATGGGTTTTTTGCTTTTCATTGATGAAATCTCCCATAATTCGATTAACCATGACAACAAGAGTACATAAATTAACTGAATTGATACTGAGCATTTTGCAAGATAATTTTAAAAAACGCTTTCGCATTTTAACCTGCTTAAACAACAGCTATCTTTTTACAAATCAATACCTAATGTGTCACACCAGCTATGTTTTGAGATTCCGAAGTGCAGCATACCACGGTTCTGTATAACCACATAATTTACATTACCTTTATATCTACAGGTAGGAATTTCATTGTGAGAGAGCCTTGTTACTTTCGAATGATAAAGATGTGGTGTAGGTTGAATACTACCCGATTCGGACTACAGTTTGGTATAAGTAGGCCAAACCATTGTACTACTGCTACCTTTATGGCCTAACTGAGTAAAACGGAAATTTACTCACTTGTTCAGAAGATAAAAAAATGACCATTCTTTGTACGTTCTCCCTGTTCTTGTCATGATTGCAAAACGCAGTACAAGCTCTAAAACCTGCAGTAATGGCAAATTTTGATTGAAGCAACAGTCCAAGTCTCTCTCAAATTTCACAAATCACAACGATTTCCAGGTCCGGTCATGAGAAATTTGAATCACTCACACTGATACCGTGAGGGTTGATGTTGCTATAATCTCGGGAGGGTCACTCACACTGACACCGTGAGGATTTGTGTTGCTATAATCTTGAAAGAGTCAGTCTAGTTGGATGTTACAACGTGTACAGTGTGCTGATCTCTAGCGAACTGTAGGGCAGTCCCGTCAATTTTCAGAATTAGGGTTTGACAATTATTTTTTTTCTCTTGGAATTTCTTCCATTTTGTTGTCGCATAAGAACCAATGGAGTCACAAGTTTCGAATTAACGTTTGCGTAACAGAGCGGGTGGTATGGTAGTATTAGCAATACCACCGTTGATAGAGTGCACCGTTCTCAGCATGTTTGTGTAGTTTGGTGTATTGAATATCCATACATAAGTGCACTCTTATTGGTTGGGACACTGAAAGAAGTGGGATGAAATGGAATATAGTTTCCTACCTACCATCATCGATTGGTATATTTTTGTCGTTATTCGAACGGAACGAGAAAATCTGGCAGAATTTTTGCTTTGAGGATTAATTATTTATCTGTCCTTCTTGTTCGAATGGGCTGTCCAACGTTCTGTGAGAAGTCTGTTCAGAGTAATTTAATGTATTCCCTTTTGTCAAACGTAAGTATCACTTTAACTCCAAAATTATTAGGCCTATTCTATGGTTGACTTTTTGAAGTTTTTAAAATTGTAGTTAACGCAATATAATGTCCAATACGGGTCTGTTTCCTTTTCATAAGAAAATACATGACTCTGCACTTAAAAAGTTGTATAGTACATCAATGTTCTGTTTTGCCTTTTTTTATTCATGTTAATTAGGGGGTTTTTACCAAGACGGTTTCGGACGTCTTAATTGCAAACTTTGTCTTCACGGGACATTCGTGAATCACACTGGAGGTATATCTCAAGCCGATTGTGAATTCTGTCCTGAAGGAACAAACCTCCAACGACGTGCAGGTCATCGAGCATGCTTTTGTAAGGAACGATACGCCCGTATAAATCTTTTTGAGGGATGTTCTCTCTGCCTTGAAGAAGGTCTCAATTGTTCCAAAGATTTTAAATCGTTACAACCTGGATATTACTGGGACTGGTCTTTTCCAGGTGCTAACATTTCTGAATATGCCAATTTTGTTCTGCATCTGGAGAATGATTCGCTCTTATATGACAGTTCTAGTAGTCAATATCTTTGTAAAATACCAAAAGTACATCAATGCCCGGAACCTCTGAGCTGTGAGAACAAGAACAGTTTCACAGCTAAAGGAATTCAAGGAAATTGCAAAGATGGTTATCGAGGTTGGTTGTGTGGCAAATGTCAGGAAGGATTTTACTCAATATTAAATACCTGCATACCTTGTCCAGACAAGCAGTGGATATTTTTGGAGATGGTGGTTGTAATATTGTTCGGGTTTGGTTCGTGTGCTTTCGTGTATTGGCAAAGCAAATTTAAACAAGAGAAGCGCAGATCTGGACAAAGATCCCTTATCGATAAAATATCGTCACAGACAAAGATAGTTCTTGGATTCTATCAGGTTGTTGGCGAATTATTTGAGTCTTTCCACGATATAACTTGGGCTGGACCACTTGAATTTATAGGACAGGTCATCTCTTTCCTAAAAGTCAACGTTCTTCGTGTTATCATTCGACCACATTGCTACAGTGAAAAGTTGCAACTGAATGCAAAGGTCCAATTTATAATCAGTATGTCTTTTCCAATCGCATTACTTACCATTTTGTGTTTTTTGTATCAGTTTTGGAAGATTTATCTGAAGTACAGATGTCCTGCTGCTACCAAAACTGCAAAGAAAACTAAAATGAAAGAGAAACTGTTCACTTTTGCTGTTATTTTAATCTTTGTGACATATCCACCAACTTGTGATGTAGTGTTTAAGCTTTACCCTGGTGCTTGCGAGACATTTTATATATATGAAAACGAAACTAACGTAAACATTACGATTCTTCGATCAGATTTTGATCTTGAATGTAACACTACAAATATACCAAATACTTGCCTATGTTGCAACAGGAGTTTACGTAGTAGCATTCCCATGTGTTCTTCTGCTTTTACTGAAGAAACATTCCCAGATGAATGTTTCCACTAAGCTTCATGATTATCCACATGATACAAGTCCAATGCCTAGCATCAACCATGACGAAAGCTCTCCACTAATCAACGGAGATTGTGATCAAGTCCTAATAATGCCGGTCTGGTTGAATTTTCTCTGTGAAAACTACAAACCTCAGTTCTGGTACTGGGAGATAATTGAGTTAGCTCGAAAAGTAGCACAAACGGTGCTTGTGACCCTCCTTGGATGGGAGAATGCCTTGACTAAGATGCTTACTATTGGCACATCTGTCCTTTTCCTCACACTCCATGCAAAGCTTTCACCAATGACAAGCCAATTCGAACAGAGGTTGCAGGTAAGTAGTAACCAACCCCCCTCCTTCACAGAGAACTTATGTAACTGAAGTTTGGTTTCAGCTATATTTTTACACAACTTCAAAAAATGAATAAGTATGGACACATTTAAGAAACCACTCATTTTACATTCGTGTTTTTAATACATAAATCAACATATGTAAATGAACCGATATACTTCCTTCGTTTACAGATGTTTTCTCTCACTGCAATATTCATTAACGTACTGGCTGCGTCTGTACCTACGCCCCGCGAGTACACATCACCAATATCAACAGTTCTTATACTTATGAATATGATAATTATGTTTGTTATTGTAGGTAAGGGATTAATTTAATTATTTTGGATTCGAGTTTTTGTATTTTGAGATGATTATTCATTCATTCATTCATTCATTCATTCAATCATTCATTCACTCATTCATTCGATCATTCATTCATTCATTCATTCATTTATGCGATATCTACTTAAGTCATTAGAACAGTCTTCTCATAAGGAAGTGTACACGAGCTAGTTTTAACTAATACACTGTTACCACCTGGATTACATTGTTATGGATATTATCCCTTTTGTTGAAAAGAGTCGGTACATCAACAAACTTTTACTACACAAATTTGTACAACACATTATAAAACCACTTGCTTTTTGACACACACACAAAGACATAAAGAATGTATATTTTGGTTATGATAGACAAAATTAATACATTTTCAATATTTGTTTGCAACAGGTGAAGTGATTTTGTTCACTGCTCTTTCTCTACGACAAAAGCTACGGCAGAGAAAGGCGAAGTAAAAATGAGAGGTGCTCAAAATCTGCTTACATAACGACCATGGTGCACGAAACCGTCACCCGCCAGCATCGAGCAGAATGCAAACTTTTTACTGGATTTTGATGTTTCTTTCTATGAAACGGTTAAACAACGATGAACCGTGGGTTATCGAGAGATAATAAACGATCGGGGTTAATGCGAGTTATGCCCCAGAACACAGCCTGGGTGCATCAAGCGATGACATTTACGCCAGAGAGTGTATTATCCTGCCATAATGCATGGTTTGGGGTTGTCATTAATGATTAGCGACAATATTTCATGAAAAAGACTGAAAAGAGAGAAACCGTTTCTAAATAACCGCATTTCCACTGAAGGTGTTTAGATTACCCCTTATAACCGTTTGAAGAAATGTTTTTGCACAATAAACAAAGTTTTATGATTGTACAAAATGGATTCAGTAGTAATATCCATTAACCATTGGGTATAAAAATTATGTTTCTAGAATTGGGAAATATTGCTATTATTTTAGAAGGCTGTAGCAGTTCCAAGACGACAGTATTTAACAATTCAGGAGGTAACACAAAGGAATTTACACCTGCCAGCACACTCCGCAGCAAAAAATTTTACATGCACCGTAGTGGCCTAGCAAACCACCGTACATGATTAGGCATTAATATAAACGGACGAATGCTGCTTTTATTTTAAATCTGCATGTATCTAGGGGGTTAATAATTTAGCTACGCACGTATACGTACATACTTGCCTTATAGTCTACATCTTGGTCCTGCATGCGTTCGCTTTATATGTACCTGAACTAGGGAAAAAGGTAAGCTACCTAACAATTAGGCTAAGTAACGTTTAATTTAGACTAAATGTTAGAGGAAAGGCTTAGGCCGTCAAAACCATGTGATATTTAGACGGCATTAAAAGTAGAAGTGTTTCAACTTTCAATGTTAGCGGAACAGTTTTCACGTTAGATTGGCTATGATGGCGTACGTGACAATCTTTGATGCGAGCACTCTCATTGGGGAACTTCAGCAACTTAACGTTTTCAGGTGTTGAGCCATTTTGGCTGTAGGTTACTCAAGTTTAAAACGTAAGAAAGTGTACTTACACTGCACTATCCTTGTAACTTAGCCGTTTACCACGGCTAGCCGGTAGCATGCCTGATATATGCCAGGTGAAGGGAGTAGCCATGGGAACTAAGATGGGACCATCCATAGCCTGCCTCACTATGGGACACTTTGAGGAGCAATTGTTTTCTAGCTTTAGTGGCCGTACACCCATTCTCTATAAAAGGTACATCGACGACATTGTTGGGGTAGCGTCGGGTTCTCGACGGGATTTAGAAGACTTTATACATTTTGTTGAAACGTTTTGCCCCTTTTTAAAGTTTACCAGCTGTATTTCTGACACCTCAGTGGTCTTTTTAGATATGGAGCTATCTATTTGTGACAGAAAACTAAAAACTAATATCCATTTTAAGCCCACAGACTCCAACAGCTACTTGCTTTATCTATCCAGTCACCCTAGGTCATGTACCAACTCTATCCCGTACTCGCAACTCTAAAGAGCTAGACGCATTTGTTCCGATAATAGGGATTTTAAACAGGTCTCTCAAGATATGATCTCCTTTTTCGAGAAACGTCTCGTTTACGATCGGAGCCTCGGCACATTACAGCTGCCGTAACAATTAAATATTGTATAGAACAATGAGAAGGGGGATTAAAATGTGCAGCCACCGGGTATTCATGGAGATTCTGTTTGATGGACCTAAGGTGCTCGGTGACTCGATCCGCGAGGCGGCGCTTGGTCTCTCCCACATACAACGAGTTACATTTCCCACATGCTAAAATATAAACTACATTAGAGGAAATGCAGGAGAAACGGCAAAACTCAGTTGTAAAAAACGCACTACGTTTCGAGGAGATACACTCCCCTTGCTCAAGTGCTAAGAAATAACAGTAATGGAAGATGTACTAGCTATTAGGCAAAGCTCTATTTAGGCTTACATCTTTAACGTTAAGACCTATAGGGGCAAGAGTATTCAACCGGTAAATTCATTTCAATTCTACCTTCTCCCTAGTTTTCTTGTTATTGTTACGTAGCTTTTCGATACCTATTAATTCGATATATATATATATATATATATATATATATATATATATATAAATATATATATATAAGCAAATATCACTTGCCCCCATTTCATGGGTGAGAGTGCCTCCAATACCAACATAATACAAAAGCGTTGTCTAATATTTCGAGGTCCTACCTCTTCCTCGGAGACTTGAGTAATAAAGCAAAGTACACTTTACTACGTAAACTCGTTTAAAATGCCCAAATCTTTGTTCAGACCCCTGGTATGTGTTTTTAAGGATAAAATTAGTTTAATCTCCTCAGCTTTTCGTTGATCGTCGTCCCTAAAGTTGCCTTTCCAGATGATTAGCTTTAGATTGTCTATTGTGTGTTCGGGAGAGGAAAAATGCTCTGCAACAGAAAATCCAGTAAGTCGCTGTGAAATGGTGTGTTTATGATTGTTGAAACGGAGACGGAATTTTGTCTTCGTTTCTCCTACATAATTGCCTTCAGTGCATTTATTGCAAAAGAGTACATATATAACATTGGCAGAATCACAGTTAAAGTTACCTGGATAAAGTTTGTATGAGGTGCCTGGGGGGTTATGAGGGATGAAGTACAGACATGCTTACATATTTGGCATCTAGGTTTGCCGCATGGCGAGTTCCCTGTAGGGCTAAAAGGTCGAGGAATTTTGCTGCTTACGAAAATCTTTCTTAGGTTAGGGGGCTGTCTGAAAGACAGGAGAGGTCCATTATTGAAGGCGCCCTCTAATTCGACGTCATTTTGAAGAATTCTCCACAGGGATCTAAAGTTCTTTAAAAGATCCCTCAGAGTTTGTGGACGAATGCCTCCAGCCTCTACTCAGTTATGTACCTAGCTACATCCAGGATACCACTCATTTTTTGCAGGAACTGAATAATATTGGCAAAATCCCTAACGATACTCTACTTGTTACCATGGATGTATCAGCTTTGTATACAAATATACCCCATAATGAGGGTATACATGCATGTACTACATTTCTTACTAGAAATGGCTCTTCCACTGATTTTATTTCTGACGTAAAAGACATCACCAAATTCATTCTCGATCATAATTACTTCACCTTCGATGACCAGTTTTACTTGCAAACCCATGGTACGGCCATGGGCACCAAAATGGCCCATGTGTATGCTAACCTCTTTATGGCGTATTTAGAAGAGCAATTTCTAGATGAATGTAGACTTAAGCCTTTAATGTATTGTAGATACATAGATGATATCTTTTTCTTACGGCCTCATGGGAAACGTTCCCTCACTAGATTTGTTGAGAAAGTCAACTCTTTCCACCCTACGATTAAATTTACTTTTGAATGTTCTAATTCAAGTATACATTTTCTAGATATTCAAGTATCCTTGGTGAATGACAGCATACAAACATCTGTCTTCACCAAACCCACAGACAGGCACACATACATACCATTTACCAGCTTCCACCCAGACCATACCAAGAAATCTATCATTTACTGCCAGACTCTTCGTTACAAAAGAATTTGTTCTGACAGTGATGATTTGAACATGAAACTTAATGATCTTACAAAGCAATTCATGCTAAGGGGATACCCTCTTAAATTCATTAGAACGAATATGGAGAGAGCCAACAAAGTATCAAGGCAAGACCTTTTGAAATACAAAAAGGCCACCCCTCCTGAACGGATTCCCTTCACCACCAATTTCCATCCTATCGTGAGGGATCTTTTTCAGAACTTTAGATCCCTGTGGAGAATTCTTCAAAATGACGTCGAATTAGAGGGCGCCTTCAATAATGGACCTCTCCTGTCTTTCAGACAGCCCCCTAACCTAAGAAAGATTTTCGTAAGTAGCAAAATTCCTCGACCTTTTAGCCCTACAGGGAACTCGCCATGCAGCAAACCTAGATGCCAAATATGTAAGCATGTCTGTACTTCATCCCTCATAACCCCCAGGCACCTCATACAAACTTTATCCAGGTAACTTTTACTGTGATTTTGCCAATGTTATATAGTATATATATGTACTCTTTTGCAATAAATGCACTGAAGGAGAAACGAAGAAAAAATTGCGTCTTCGTTTCAACAATCATAAACAAACCATATCACAGCGAATTACTGGATTTTCTGTTGCAGAGCATTTTTCCTCTCCCGAACACACAATAGACAATCTAAAGCTATTCATCTGGAAAGGCAACTTTAGGGACGACGATCAACGAAAAGCTGAGGAGATTAAACTAATTTTATCCTTTAAAACACATACCAGGGGTCTGAACAAAGATTTGGGCATTTTAAACGAGTTTACGTAGTAGAGTGTACTTTGCTTTATTACTCAAGTCTCCGAGGAAGAGGTAGGACCTCGAAATATTAGACAACGCTTTTGTATTATGTTGGTATTGGAGGCACTCTCACCCATGAAATGGGGGCAAGTGATATTTGCTTATTTATTTATATTAATATACCGACCCACGGAACTTACTGTCATATATATATATATATATATATATATATAGATATATATATATATATATATATATATATAAATCAAATTGGTAAAGCTGGAAAATCTGGCTGAGGTGAAAAAACGATGTTGACTCCACCGGGATTCGAACTCGGGACCTCCCGCTTTCTAGTGCGGACGCTCTAACCACTGAGCCATGAAGCCAAGTTGGTTTGGCCTTTGTTCAAATGACAGATGAAGCAACTCGCAATTCACCTCCTGAGCAGGCGCCTAATTTTTTGGAACAGCACTAGTTCTCGTTTGACGCAAACCCAACCAAAGATCAAAGTTGATGCTATCCAGCTGAACACAATTGCTTATTCGCCAGCGGATCTCCGAAGAGATACAGAAACCTGTGAAAGCAGAAATGAAGTGAAAATAAACGCTGACGACAACTGCGTGGAATATATAAATCAAATTGGTAAAGCTGGAAAATCTGGCTGAGGTGAAAAAACGATGTTGACTCCACCGGGATTCGAACTCGGGACCTTCCGCTTTCTAGTGCGGACGCTCTAACCACTGAGCCATGAAGCCAAGTTGGTTTGGCCTTTGTTCAAATGACAGATGAAGCAACTCGCAATTCACCTCCTGAGCAGGCGCCTAATATATATATATATATATATATATATATATATATATATATATATATATATATATATATATATATATATATATATATATATATATATATATATATATATATATATATATATATTTATATATATATTTGTATGTATATATGTATATTTTTTGCCCCCTGGTTGTTACCTGTAACCCAAGGTTACTTCCCATTAACAGTATTATTGAGAAACATTTCCATATTCTTAAATCGTCCCCGACCTTTAATAAAAGTTTTTCTAACCCGCCCCCAGTAGTTTACAGACAACCCCCTAATTTAAAATCTTTACTGGTAAGAGCTAAAATACATCATAATACAGAGAATAGAGGTTGTTTCAAAAACACGATAAAAGGTGTGTCACCTGTAGTGTCCTACGTGAAACTTCTGTTGTACAATGTCTTAATACAGGTCAGAATTTACAGGTGAGGGGGATTTACCAAAGGCGTAATACCAAAGGCGTAATCTACTTTATTAATTGTTTGTTTTGCCATAAGCAGTATGTGGGTGAAACGGAATTAGCAGCCTAAGATGGGGCGGAAGTATGTGAGCTAGTGGACTTATACATCCTGCACCAACTAGACTATCCACTAAAAGTTGAAAGCGTAGGACTGCACAGAGATGACGGACTGGTGGTTATGAGGTCGCACTCGGGCAGCAAATCTGACCGCGTAAGGAAAGACCTAATAAAGGTTTTCCAAGCATGTGGACTAAAAATCACCGTCCAAACTAACCAAAAGACCGTCACCTTCCTTGACGTAACCTTAGACCTTAACACTGCCTCATACCAGCCTTACAGGAAACCTAATGACAACCCCATTTACATTAACCGTCTTTCCAATCACCCACCCATCATCATAAAGAACATCCCACAGGCTATAGAAAAAAGGATCTCAGAACTATCCTCCAACGAGGAAGCCTTCTATAAGGCCGCCCCTGCGTATAACGATGCCCTGAAATCCGCTGGGTAAGAGTACGAAATAGAATACCAGAACACGCTCCCCACCAGACAAAGGAAATACAGGTCAAGGAAGGTTATATGGTACAACCTGCCATTCAGTAAAAGTGTGAGGACTAACATTGGGGCACAATTCTTAAAAATCATCAGCAAACACTTCCCTAAAGGTAGCAAGCTACACAAAATATTTAACAAAAACACGGTTAAAGTGAGCTACAGCTGCATGAGAAACATACAGCAAATCATTAAATCCCACAACTCTAAGGTCATCAAAAGAACCAGCCAGGAACCCTGGCAAAAAACATGCAATTGCAGACAACCCGTGAATTGCCCCATCCGTGGGAGTTGTCTTACCACTGACGTAGTTTACAAGGCCACAGTTATATCAGACACCACTGAAGCATCTTACATAGGCCTTGCAAGCGGCCAATTCAAAAATAGGTACAATAACCATACGAAATCATTCAGACACGACCGCTATAAAAACGACACAGAGCTCTCCAAGCACATCTGGGAGCTAAAAACAAAAAATAAGAACTATTCAATCAGATGGGACATAAAAATCGAACACGATCAAACATCAATCCGGCCTCTGCAATCTATGCATCGCGGAGAAACTAGCAATAATCCGCAGCAGTGAAAACAACTTGAACAAGAGTACTGAGCTAGTCTCCACGTGTCGCTACGGCAACTTGAACTTAGGAAAACCACCGGGCCGTACGAAACAAACACGATAGCTTTGTAGTGTTGAACCGTGTATAACGTTGGCTGTAGTCATTTGTCTGATGATCACCATACAGTACAGGTGCGTGTGTGAAACTCAGAGTAACAAAGAGACTACAATTCTATTGTGTGCTTTTATGTGTACTACTACCCTACTAAGAGCTACTTTGACCCCAAAAATGTAATTTTGCCCAGAAGACTGAGCAAAGCGCCACCATTTGTTGGCGCTGAGCATAGAGAAAATTTAGAAAAATCAGACCCCTCAGATGGCCAATAATTGCATGTTCATGCTTGTTAAGAGAATTTAAACATGCAGTTTTTATCTTAAGCTTTTGTTTGCAAAACTAACTAACTAACTTGGCTAAATCTAAAGATCCGCTGAATTGATGACATTTTCTGTGACTTATCGAACGCCCATATGTAAATGATTTCACCCCTAACATCTCTTGTGTGATAAATGGAAAACTATTTCTCACCGCACCTGATCATCTTCCGCTCCCCTATCCCCTAAGGAGTCTATAGGGTTGGCCCTCCCTTTTAAAAATTCTCAAAAAGGTAGGTGTCCTTAGAGGCAATCAGTGCCACCAGTTGGATAGAGCGGCTACCCTTTTTACGTTAAAAGTGGAATTTGACAGAATTTGCGTACTTGTGGAATTAAAAAAAAAATGGCATCGCACTGAGGAGCTTGCATAGACAATCCTTCCTCCTTTGAAAATTTTTGAAAAGTTGGGTGGCCTTACATGCAATCTGGTGCCACACATGCTATCTTTTGAAGTAAAATCTGTATTTCTAGAGTATGACTACTTATTTTTAAGAACAAATAAGAGGCACCCCTGAGAGGGGCATGCCCCAATGCCCCTCTCCCTTCGTATGCCACTGAAACAAGGCTTAATGCAGGCTCCATCACACAGGATATCCTGTTAGAAGAGCAGTCTTTTGAGTGTAGAAGGCTAAATTCACCCAGTGAATTCTAACCTAGGCCAAGGTATTCATGGACCCCTTTTTTTACACCCCAAGTGTGCAGAAAGCTATTTTCCCGAACTAGCCTGTTAGCCTCCAAGGATTAGGCTAAGTAACAAAATATAAGTATGCCCATTGATCCCGTTCATTCTAATTTCTAGACTAACGTTATGTTTATCGTAAACCATGGATTGTTTTAGTCCCATCCATGGCTAGGTACACAGAGTAAAATCGTTAAAGTCTAAACCCCACCCGCTACTAGCTTGTAGGACAATACAACCTCGGAGGTCTACGTTAGTGATTTGTCGATTTTTACATCCTTTCACTGAATTCCCAACGTGTACAACCCAGAGACTGTGTACAAAGTGATCAAATTCTTAAGTTCGGGTTTACAACCTTTCAGTGTTAGTTGTACTGTTTCAGCTGTTGTTAAATTCCTTAGTAATAGCTTTCTCTGCACTGGAATGCACTGATCATAACACCCGTGCGTATACAACAGAACATTCAATCTGCCGCCCGGCGAGGACATTTCTGTGGAACGCGAGTCGGACCGGGTTATGCGGCACTGACGTAATCTGGGTTAATTTGTTGCATGAAAATACGAATTATGTATGGGAAATGCCTCACAATTTTCTTATTCTAACAAAAATTTTGAGAAATGTTAAAGGGTATATTATGTCATGAAATTTCCCTATTTTAAGTTCCTGTGACTCCTCTGACGTAACAATGGAGAACTTAACCCAACAGTATTTATAATTAGTTGACCGCGCTCAATCACATAGGCCTTAATGGCTCACTGGTCATAGCATCCGCCTCGTAAGCGGGAGGTCGCTGGTTCGAATCCTGCTTGAGGCTAAGTTTTCCATTTCAAATCAGTGTAAGGCAATGCCTATGTTTGAGGAAAAAATGACCTAAGGTCTTCATGCGACTCATTACATTCAGCGAAAAAGTGCAAAACCTTTTATTAGGATAAAGAGTTAGAGCACTTAGTTACAATTAGACATAATAAGACCGGGTTCCCTGTAGCAGGGCATTTTTACTCACCCAATCATTTCATCCACGATCTACGTTTCTTTACTTTAGCTGGTAATCCTCGCCTGATAAAGTCAAACAATCCGACGTTTAAGACCATTCTAAAGTTTAAATCCACATAACAGGATTAAATAAAGATTTGTCGATTCTGAGCCATTACTCGTGGGTGTAACAAATTCAACTTTTGTAACTAAGTGTAATAGGTTTATCCTTCCGATCTTCCGAAACGTGTTTATTGAATTTTGTTACCCCTAAACTTTGATGTTTGAAAATGCTGTCACGTTTACCTTTTTCCCAACTTTCAATTTTTGTATTGTCTTGTAGATAGACAGGATCTGTTTTTTCGTAGGTTTGAAAGGAGAAATTTCATTGGATCGTTTTAACAGTATGCCGTGTCACAAGTGGCAAATTGTCAAGTTTTTCCCATTCAGAGCCCGGGGGGGGGGGCAATTGCTTCTCCTGCCCCCTTGAAGCTATGTGACTGTTCCAAACCGATGTTTGAAGTGGTTATTGTAACGTCAACCATATGCGACATAAATTTGATGTTTAAAAAGTATTGAAATGTTTATTTGTGTTACTCAGCCGAAAAAAAAAGAACAAAGGACCGAGAACATGCTTTCCATCCCTTTCGAAAGTTTACGCTCTCATTTCTTGTTTTAAGTGGGCTCGTAGGAAACCCGTCATTTATGTTATCTATACATTGCCACAAGGTGTTGGAGTGAAAACACATTCATACGAATTCTGCAAGTGGGATGGCTTTTTTCTAAAAGTCCCCTCGACTCTCTGGCGAAGAGCCAAGGGGCGAAAACCAAACATTTACTCCCGGAGGAGTTCTGCTCCCTTAAGGAGATAGCGTGGGATAGCTTTCATTCGAGCAGTGTACTGTTAGCATGTGGTCATACTTGGGTAACTTGCTAGTGGTCATCCAAGGTTATGAACAGATCAAGGTGTTCAACCAACCCAGTTCGATAGACTGTAGCATATATAGTTGTCTAGGACCAAAGGAAGTGATCTCCTCCGGCCACAGCATAGGCGTCAACATTGTTACAGAAGCCTGGCGTGTCCAATGAAACCCCCTCCCCTCGCTTGCCACCAGAAGTGATTCGAACGACGAAAAACTGTCAACGCTTGCTTCCCAACAGAACAGAAAAATAAAAAGAAACATACAGATTATAAAGAAAATGGCAAATATTTGCCTGTATTTCCTGTAATCTTATGTTATGTTTAACTTTTTCAGTTTAATTACAACTTTTAAAAGTGCATATCTTATACAATAGCTTTGTATGAGCAAAGAAAAAAACTGTTCCGCTACAACAGAGGCTCAACAAAAAATTGCCATTATTTTCCTGTGATATTTATTTATCTCTCAATTTTGTCTGTTAATAAACAACAACTTTTAAACGAGAATGCACTTTATCAGAGCTTTGTAAAGGCCTTGAAGACCATTCTGCTACAACAGAGACAGAGACTCGACGAATATTTGCTATGATTATTTTTCTGTAATATTTATATATCTCTTAATTTTTTTCTTTCATTTTACAACATTTAAAAAGTGCAGACGCGGATTGAACGGATTGACGGGTGGTCCAATGGGTCTGGACTCCTCCTTCTCTTGGCCAAGGAGAAGTTTGAAAAGTCAATATAAAAAAGTAACCTGTGACGTCAGGAGAGCGGTTTTCCTTATTAATCAATTGTGTCTTTTCATCCCAACAAATGAAAAATGAAGGGTGCACGTGACCTTAGAAGTGCTTCAATGTTAAATTTTTTGCGCGCTCTACGTGCCTGCCAGTTGCATTGATGATATTATTATTAAAAATGTACCACTACATTCACATTAGTAATTGACCCGACTAGGTTGGTTAATTGCTTGGGTTCATAAGCTAATGGGTTTTCCTAAGGAGGAGAACTGAATTAAGGAATGCAGTGAAAGGGGTTTACATTTGCCTTCCTCGTTAATGAAATCATCTGAAATGAAAATATAAAGTTTTGTCGAATGTTCAAGCAGCAGATTCTCCTTGTAAAACGTCTAGGCGCAGAGTGAGTCATGGAAATACAGAAAATGAGTTTTAATACGTCATTTCGGCACGCATGTGATTGCATTCGTCAATTTGTATCAGATTATTTCTGAAGGATCAAATATTTTCATCCTCTGTATGCATGAGTCCTGTGAGATACATATTGCTGGAACGAATGATGGATGAATTTTTAATATTTCGTTCCAATTTGCTAATTTTCCTTTGATCATTCAGTCTTTGCGTTTATTTTTCATCTTTTAAAATCCACCTCAATAGCATTTAGACTGTTCAACTCTAGTGAATTTTAAAATAGTTCAAATGGAAAACTTCGTTGCACTACGCGCGCAGTTGACAGTTAACACTCTATGATCTCAGTTGGGTATGGGTGAATGATTAACGGATGCGTATTTCCATTAATTTCTCATTCCTCCAAAGGCATTCAAACTGTTTGGCTCTATGGGTAGGTTGCGGAATGTCTCCGACCATTTCTCTATTAGGCTAATATATTTATAGGTTAACCATTTTCTATAACAAATGGTTTTCAAACTATTAGGCTACATGTAGACGTGATGTCATGTATTCACGTTGATGGAAATATTTAGTTGTTGTTCTCTAAAATTTTGCACGGCGTGCCCATATTTATACAATTAAACTGTGATATGTTGTAACCATATGTGCATTCCGACCAATGGAAGTTTAAAAACTTAATTTGTCTGAAGGGTAAGATAGCATCCCTAATCAATTCAAGATCAAACAACAGTGTAAAAATAAATAAATAAATGAAAAACAAAACAAAACATTGACCATCAATATGAACACATGACATGGCACCTGCTTGGTTCAAGTTTATCTTTTGTAGAAAATGTATCAATTTCAGTTGCTAATATCTCGAGAGCCGAATATGGGAAATGAATGAAAACTTCACCAGAGTGCTCAGAATATGTTCGTCTTTAACATATTAAACCAAAATTTGGTTCTGGTCTATTCTTTTTAATGGAGATTTTACTTTGCGACAAAAAATGATAAAATGTCACATCGTTCTGTAATGGAGCCAGTACATTTTATCGGGTAATTTTCTGATCATTTTGCAATTTGATTTTCTTTTTCTTGAAATGAAGATTTTATTGCAAAGGAAAGCTAAAAAAAAACGATTGCTTAAATTCCACTTACTAGCCTGGAAAATGCAATTTCCGGCTTTCTGAGAGGTCGCGATTTTTTAAATTTTCTGTACGCTCCGCACCAATTGACGGGTGGCGCTCCGCTTATACAGTCTTTCGGGTAGTCAGTCACCACTTCTCATGGTCCCCCCCCCCCCCCAAGAAAAAATATTTTTGCACGACATCCCCTGATACTATTTGAGACGTCTTGGTCTCAAGTTGAGTTTTCCCCCCAAACAAATTTCTTTATATCCGCCTTTGCGTTCACCGTGCACGCCTGGCGTGCACACTTTCGAATCTGAAGTAATTCATCCGGCCATCCCCGCAACATTGAAGAGCAATCTACGTTTCTGCTCGGGGAGCAGTAAAATATAGTTACTTACCAGAACCCCCATTAAGCCTACTGAGGAAAAACTTTTATATCTCGGCTAAATTTTCCTCAATTGGTGTCAGTCTTTATTGTAGATAATTTTGTCTTTTTCGTACGCTCTAGTGCAGCAAATTGTATTTCAGCACCTTAGAAAACGCAATCTTTTCAAAAAACCTACCCCATACCCCTCCCCCAGACCTACGATTACACTTACACTTACACTCCGGAAAAACTCTGGATCCGCCCCTGAAGTGCATACAACAGCTTTGTAAGAACCTTGAAGACCACTCTGCTTAAGCAGAGGACCAAAAAATTTTGAGGTTAACGTTGCAACCAAAAATAAATCTTGAAACAAAAAACAAATGATATTCTTTGGTTCCTTTCCTATTCCATTTAAAAAGTTCACTTAACTTGACAAATTAAATTTATATGAAGAAAGATGTCAATCTTGGATAGAATCTGAATTTATTGATACAATTATTACTAAAGACATTGTTTTACACAATATCATGTATTGAAATATCTCCAGTACAGGCAACTTTGAGAAGTCTATCATATTAACTTGCTGCAGTGAAGGACAAATCTCTCCCAATTCGTTGCCAACTCATAGCCACTCAAATAACCGTAGTTTTGTGGAATTGAGAGAACCGATTAAAACATCCTGGAAAATGATACATACACTGTACGTCGCCCCTCTCTCTAAAATGGATAAAAATAAATAAACTGCACATGTATAGCAGTCAAGTAGACACCAAAATTCTCAAAGACTGATAAATACGCAAGCACCACTATTTGCTGGTTTCGCAAGTGAATGAATATCACACACATGTGAAGTGATCGCTTTTTGTTAAACCTGTTCAACGAGCCTAATTGTGCTGCCATTACTCACAATTAATAAAGCTATCTGTTGTTCTTTCAACATTGTGCTGGTGATATTCTGATACAAAGGGCTAAAAACCAGCAAAACGATCACATATTTCACATGATCATACATTTTTTTGGTATTTATGAATCTATCTGTATTCAACCAGCAAACTCACATAAGGTCCCCTAAAATGGTAATCAATATAAAACTAGACATGTGACGAACTAGGCATGTGACGAACTTTTGTCACTGAACAATCGGGCATTAATCTTTTCTTGGCTCTTCCCCAAAACCTCTTGTTTAAAGACTTGTCTATATTAACTTAATTGCTGTGTGGCACTGGCACGGTGTCAGAAACCTAAGCACACGGGGACCAAGATACCTAAACGAATCAGGATACCTATGATATGCAGCCTGACATATATGTAGTGGCTGCATATATAGTAATCTGTTAGCTCAGCTGTTTCGTTGGGTTGTCTTTTATTTTGATTTGATGCTTGGATTTTGATTAACGATGTTTCAGATTAAGACATGTTTTGGCTAAAGCAGTACTGGCTACCTGCGATATCCCAGATTTTGAAGTCATTTAGTGGATACATGTTTACTAATAGACCTTAGTATACCAAGCGAATTTATCTCTAAGCCGTAAGCAAAATGTACAGTCAAGTAAGTATCAAAGTTAAAAATAAGAACTCATGTAACCGTGATCACATAAGAGAAGACATTTTAAATTCTTTCGTTCAATGCAATGAAAGAAGCCATATTTCTCCAATTCAAAATAATTTTTATAGATTAGTCTTCATGGAGCTCTTAAACATTTTCTTTTTACTTTTAATGAAGAGTGCGGAATGGAAGCACCAACTATCTTATTAATGAAGTATATACGGTCTTAACATGGACCATATTTGGTAACACCTGATCCAGATATGGGCCACAAATGAAATTAACATTCTGCAACTGTCAGGACGAACTGTCTGTTCCAGATAAAATATTACCTGTGCCACGTAACCACTTGCTTAAAGGTCCAGTTCTCTCACCCCAAAGAGTACCAATTCTCCTTATCTTCTTACTGAAACCCCTCCCACGACTGTCTGAAATTCATCCTATTCCAAATACAGTCTCAGATTTTTGCTTCAATGTGAGTATAGAAAAACTCAATGTGTATAATCAAAACACTCGCAATACCGTTCATGCTGTGCAACATAAGCTTTGGTATTCTGCATTGTCTGAATTAGCTATCAATCAAATAGCTGAGCTAAATGAGAGTTTCGGTACCCCGTACCAAAACTGGAGTTTGGGGTGGGAGGTTTGGCCCTCTAATGGTAAATTTTAATCGGAATATATATATATATATATATATATATATATATATATATACATAACGCTAATTCCCACCTTACGGGGAAATTGTTATATCTACTTGTACATAGGGCGAAAAAATAACAATACAATACATAAGAAAAAGAATTCGCCTTAACGTCTAAACATATAAACACCGTTATTTCAATGGCCAGCCATCCGTTTTTGTTAACAGCTAGGTGTCCGTAAATTTGACAACTTTGAAGTAATTGTATCTACTTTGTGAACCTAGGAGGGGGCCATTGTCCTTTTATGTATTCCTATAGAAAAAAATGTGTAGAAACGTTAACGCGAAACTTATATTTCGCCCGAAAAAATCCCCCTAAGGTCGACTTTTCAGCAACAACTTTCCCCCTAAGTGCCGAATTACTGAATATATATATATAATATATATATATATATATATATATATATATATATATATATATATATATATATATATATATATATATATATATATATATATATATATATATATATATATATATATATATATATATATATATATGCGTGGCATAGATAAGCTCCCTGATAACGCCATTCTCGTCACCATGGACGTCTGATCTTTATATTCCAATATTCCGCATCATGAGGGAGTCCGAGCCTGTGAAGTTTTTCTACGCAAATGCGCTTTAAAGGAAGATTTCCTTCATGATATCTGCAACATTATTAGCTTCGTCCTATCCACTAACCACTTTGAATTCGATTCCCGTCACTTCCTCCAGATTCAAGGGACAGCTATGGGGACCAAAATGGATTCATGGATTCCCTAGAACAGGAAATGTTGTCTAGTTACCACCCCAAACCTCATCACTACTGCAGATATTTAGAGGACATATATTTCATCTGGACACACGGCTTGGACTCTCTCCATGACTTCAATAGATTCGTTAATGAATTTCATCACAGTATCAAATTTTGTTACAGCATTCTAACACATCTGTCTCGTTTCTTGACGTATAAGTTACTATTGATATTAATTCTATCTCTACATCTTTGTACACTTAGCCTACGGATTGCCACCGTTGCTTAAATTTCGATAGCTACCACCCTAGTAACCTAAAGAAATCCATAATATACATTCAGTGCTTACGTATCAAAAGAATAAGTTCTGATCCTGAAGACTATAACACTCATGTAGGTAAGCTAACAAATCAATTTCTCCGAAGTGGTTACCCTCTCGTGGTTATTAAAGAAGCTATTTCTAAAGCCTCCAAGATCGACAGAGATAGTCTTTTTAGCTCTAATCCTAAGTCATCCAAACTTAAAATTTCCATGATTTTCGAATTCAACCACAAGCTTTCTAAGCTCTCATGGCCATTAGTTAATGACTTCAAACACCTGCAACTGGATCCCGACATTCGAGACATATCCAGTGACCCTCCCATGAGCGCCCTAAGAAAGCCCCCCAATTTGCCTTCCTTGCTCACTTCTTCCATACTCCCTCACCCCCCTGTATGTCACGGCAACCGTACATGCAATAAACCCAGATCTCAAATATGTAAGCACATCATCACTGATCCCCTCTTCTCCCCTCCGGGCATAAATATCAGGGCCCCTCTTTGACTTGTGACAGTACCAATGTCGTTTACCTTTTAATTTGTACAAAATGTGAAAGAGGCAATTATATTGTTGAAACAGGCTCAAAATTCCGTCTTCGGTTTAATAATCACAAACAGTGGATCCGAGACAATACTCAGGGCGTTGGAGTTGGGCAGCATTACAACTTAACTGATCAAAACCTCAATAACCTTAAATGTATTCTATTGGGCTCATCGTATTCTACCCAACAAATCCGTCGTACTATTGAAACCAAATGGATTTTAGCTTTAAATACTCACATTGAGGGTCTGAATAGGGATTTAGGAATAATCAGTGATTACAGTTTCCACTACCCCTGATTAGGCCTACGACCTAGTTTTTTACCAGTTACCAAGCCTTTATACAGGTTTCAATTATTGTTATTTACGTCGATAAGGAACACAGAAGTGTTCGAAATATCCGTATTACCGTATCGTAGCACTACTTAGTGTTTATATTATTACGTGCTCCGAAATGTCAACCGGCCCAGCGGCCATCTTTACTTTTGTAATTTTTGTATGGAGCATACGTGGATTTCAGCATTTATATATATATATATATATATATATATATATATATATATATATATATATATATATATATATATATATATATATATATATATATATATATATATATATATATATATATATAAATAATGTAAGTAAGTCCACGTATGCTCCATGTAATATAAAAGAATAAGTAGAAAACACCACAAATATGACAATATTAGAGCACATACAAGATAAGAGAAACGTATATTTCAAAGACACCTGTCTTCGTCATCAGCGTTAATGCGGAGTGAAGAAAAATTTAGAAACAACAAGAAACAAAACAAAAACAAACAAAAATACAAATCCTATCGAGAATGTTAAACAGAACCGGCTTCCCTCAAAACACCAAGATCTTTGTTTAGGCCGCGGGAATGTGTTGACAGTTTCAGCATCCATTTGCTTTCGGATTTAAGCCTTTGAGTGACAGATGGGTAATTAGAATTGAGTAGGATACATCTTAAATTAGGCAAAGAGTGGTTTGAGTTACTAGTGAAATGTTTGGATATGGGATAATTTAATGATTTGTCTAGAATAGTTTTTTTGTGGTTGTTAAACCTCAGTCTAAATTTGGTGCCGGTCTGACCCACATAGTTGCCTTTCTCACACACGTTGCAGCACAGTAAATAAACTACATTAGCCGTGTCACGGTTTAAGGGAGGGGGACGGATGTTACAAGCAGTGCCCGGAGGGGTAAAAGTTTCGTCAGTGATAATGAAAGGGCACACCTGACACCTAGGCTTGCCACACTTTTTGTTGCCTGTGTTTCCAGCTGCACGAAGCCTGGATGATGTGAGGAGGGATTTGAGGTTGGGGGGTTGTCGTCTCGCAGTTAAAGGGGGGTCTTCAAAAAGTTCAGAGATTGAACTATCTGCCCGAAGAATAGCAAAATCTGAACGAATACATTTATGTAAATTTTCTGTTTAAGACGAATAATCAAAAACAAGTGGAATACGTGCATTTTCAACTTTAGTTTTGTAAGACAGTAGTTTGTCCCGGTTGTGACCGGAAGCCTTGCTGATTCCCGCTTTTATAACGGGTAGGGGGTACTCATTATTGAGGAAAAATTCCACGAGGTTATTGACATGTTTTTCGTATTCGGGCTGGGTAGAACTAGCCCTTGAACAGGACCCAGCATTACGTTCCTATGCTATACACTTCATTTCTGGGCCCTTGCCCTGTATACACAAAAACACAGCTCATTTGCCTACTCACACGTGAGTAGGCATTCCTCACGTCCCCAAAAAGGTACCTTTTCTCACCAAACTTTCCACAGATGATCTTTGTCATCACACTCACCTTCCACACAAGTTTGTTAACGAAATAAGACCTTTAAAAGGAAAATTTTGACTGGATAATTCTGCGAGTAACGTTAAGCCTATGCAGAATATTTTTCCAGTAGAAGTCAGTTTTTTTGTCATGTGATCTCATATAAAATGGGGAAGCCTACGCAGTGACTGTACAATTTCGTAATGTACAGAGAGCTTACTATATGGAGTACAAGTATTGATTAGCCGCCCTTACTAATTGGTCTTCGATAGCTTGTCGAGCGGAAGTTCTTCCCATCATGCAACACAGTAGCAGACGATCAAGATGTCGATGTTACTGCGAAGGATGGCACCACATTTTTCCTGCCTTTTGCTGTGAATTCGCTGGTATTAAACATTCCAGAAGGTATAAGTGGTATTTAAGAATGCTCAAAATCATTATGTTAACTCAAATCTGTTCTATGAACCATACCATCGTAATTAGAGCTCAGTTTGTTGTTTTGGCTTAAAACGTCGTTACCTTTGTACATGTAGGCCAGTGACCGTAGTAAGGAGTGACTTCAAGGAGTGGATTATAGGGTCACGTTCAGTGACTAGGTAGAACAAATACGTTTGATTCTAATGCATTGAGAAAACACAATAGACTTTTTCAAACTTAAGTGATGCGAGCTCTTGAAATTGAGGTAGCCATGGGTATCTGTTGGTTTACCATAAAGTGTCGTAGCCATGGAACCATTGTTAAGTTTAACTAGTACGTCAAGGAAAGGAATTTCCTTGGCAGAAAAATCAAATGTGAACTTAATAGAAGGATGAAAAGCATTGCAAAATGATACAAAAGAATGTAAGTTGGGTAGGCCATGTGGCCAAATGAAAAAGATGTCGTCAATATATCTATGAAAGTGCAACGGCTGTAAGGGGTAATCTGCCAGCATTCTGGTTTCAAGGTCAGCCATGAAAATTACGGCATAACTAGGTGCCATTCTAGTACCCATGGCAGTGCCGCACGTTTTGAGATAATGCTGGCCGTTAAATTCAAAATGATTGTGAGTAAGAATAAATTTAATAATGTCGGTGAAATCCTTAATGAATGGTTGAGAATAACCGTTAAAAGACAAAACCTTTTTACAGGCTAGAATACCATCTTCATGTGGTATATTGGTGTATTACGCACTTACATCCATAGTGACAAGAAGGGAATCGGGCGGGAGGGGTTTAATTTCGTTGAGAATTCTAAGAAAATGAGTAATATCTTGAATGTAACTTCTGAGGGTAGGTAAAAGGGGATTAAGAATACTGTCGACAAACCCACTTAAGTGCTCAGTAAGCGTACCAATACAAGAAACAATAGGCCTACCGGGCGGGGAAACATTTAGAGATTTTGCCAAGTTAAATAATTGACGTGGGCTGAGACTTACGGTATCAGTAGGGGCATTCTGAGAGGACAATTTGGCCTCAACTATTTTAGAAACTTTATGTAATTTAGGTATTATATAAAATGTACCTGGATTAGGTGACCTAGGAATGTACAGATTTACCTTAACAGCTAGTTCAGAGGAAAAAGAGTTAACGAGATTCTGCAGTTCCTTTTCAAATATTGGACACGGATTAGAGGCAAGCTTCCTATAGAAATTGTGGTTGTTGAGTTGAGATTCCGCCTCCTCGATGTAATCAACCCGGTTTAAAACAGTGACAGCACCTCCTTTATCAGCTTGCTTTATAATTATGCTGCTGTTTGTTTTTAGAGAACGGATGGCAGATCGTTCGTCTTGTCGTAGACTACGATGGGCTGAGTTGGAGTCTCTGGTACAAGTTTCGATAAATTTGTTTAGATGAGCCTTCGCAGACTTGACGAAAGCGTCGATGTGTGGGTTTCTTCCGCTGCTGGGGGTCCATTCTGGCTTGCGGGATGATGCGGGTGGGTGCTGGGGTTGTTCTCCAGTGTCTCTGTCCTGGAAATATTCTCTAAGTCTAACTTTACGCGTGAAGCTGGATAGATCATACACCAGGTCCACTGGGTCCGGGTCTCGAGTTGGGCAAAAAGATAGGCCTTTGTTTAAAACAGATTTTTCCTGAGGCGTAAGTTCGTGATTAGATAAATTAATAAACTTCTCCTTCTTCTGATGGTTACTACTAGAATTTGAGTAACGTTTAGGGAAACAGCTAGTAATGGACGGGTGGTTTTTTGAGTCAAGAGAGCAAAGAATACGGTCCTTCCTGGCCAGTGATCTAATTTTGGCCAATTTATTTGTAAAACGTTGATGTTGTTGACGATTGAGTAGGCCCCTCAAAGCAAATCCTACTTCCTCCTTAATTTTGTCCGAGGGTAAAGAGTTATAAAGCTCCTTTGAACTGTTAGAAAGTTTGCTGGTTAAAGAAGTTTGTTTGACGTAAGCAGACTTAAGGGCTAGATTGCGGAGTTTAAGGGAGGCAATGCGACAAATCCTGTCTGACTCCGGTGTAATATAAGGGGAACCCCGCAGAGGGTTCTTAAGTTGAAGTCCTTTAGGAACGATGTCTAACCGTTTACACTGGGTTAAAGAGACAATGTTAGACCTGGTCTGGGTAAGTTTTTGTTGTAATTTTTCAACCTTCCTTCGAGCGTGGAGAGATTCTTTGTCAAGACGAGGTCCAAAATGCATAATATAAGTAAGTCCACGTATGCTCCATGTAATATAAAAGAATAAGTAGAAAACACCACAAATATGACAATATTAGAGCACATACAAGATAAGAGAAACGTATATTTCAAAGACACCTGTCTTCGTCATCAGCGTTAATGCGGAGTGAAGAAAAATTTAGAAACAACAAGAAACAAAACAAAAACAAACAAAAATACAAATCCTATCGAGAATGTTAAACAGAACCGGCTTCCCTGCAAACCACAGAAGGGAAGTCGCTCAAAACATCTTATCTTGTATGTGCTCTAATATTGTCATATTTGTGGTGTTTTCTACTTATTCTTTTACATATATATATATATATATATATATATATATATATATATATATATATATATATATATATATGTCTATATATATATATATATATATATATATATATATAATTTTCATTTTACTTGTTTGCTAGCAATCCCCAGTTTTCCCACTGTGTGCTACCAACGAAAACATCCAATGCTGATTGAAGAATTTTCGACAAAACAAAGTCAACTAAATTTAAGTAAACCTTGCTTAGTAAAACTGTTAGTGAAACTTATTCCAGCAGCTTTGCAAAAAATTTCAACAAAAATAATAAAACGAAGAAAATTCACGGCATTGGAATCGAAGAGCAATGAAATAATCCACTCTTAAAAGTAAATACCTAGTCTCACTTTAAGGAGTAGAACTATCTTTGTCCAAAAGTAACTTCAGTTTTTTTTTTTTTTCTCATTTATTTATTTATTTTTTTTTGTACATATGACACAAACATTTTTTTACAGCTTTGCTTTCAGTTTTTGTTTCTACATTTACAATTAACAACATAATGTTTACATCGTTGACAACACATAAATTAAATTGTTACATATTACTTGTATTTGTGACCCCCTTTTTCATTTTACACTCACAAACATTCTTGATGCATGTCCATCTTTGGAACAAAAGATAGAGTTGGTAAAGTACCGTCACAATAATCTTTCCTTCCATAATTCAGTAACTACGGGTTAACATTTAGCAGCTATTTTATAATCAACGTTGAGAAGTGCAATAGGGCGCCAGTTTTTTAGAAAGCGTTGGTTTTTTGAGGGGTTAGGGATGAGGGTAATACATGCTCTCCCCTGTTCATCAGAAATGTAGCCTCTGAAAAATGCATGGTTGAAAGAGTTTGTTACCAGTAATCCAATCTCATCCCAAAACGTCCTATAAAATTCGACTGGAAGCCCGTCTGAGCCGGGAGATTTGTTCAGGGGCATCAAAAGAAGCGAACGTGTACATTCATTTAAAGTAAGGGGTCCTTCGCAACTGGCACTTTCTTCCTTAGAGAGTTTTTTGGGATTAAGATGAAGGTTATTAAAAAAGTTAGATGCATTAACATTTTTACGCTTTGTGAAAAGGTCTTCATAATCCTTTTTGATTTCATACATGATATCATCATTGGTGTCAATAATATTACCATCACCCCCGATTAACTCACAAATTGAATTGATGGACTTATTTCTCTTCTCTAAATTTAAAAAATATTTCGTACTCTTTTCACCTTCTTCTGTCCATGTAGCTCTAGATCTAATAATAATACCCTTAAGTTTGTAATCATTAAAAGAATCAAGTGCAGCCCTAGCACCATTAAGCTTAGATTTTTCCAAACTGGATGGAGATGATGCATAACTTTGTTCAAGAGAAGAGACGGTTTCAAGTAACGTACGTTCATATGCTTTGCGTGTTATAGACAGAGATTTTGAATACGAAATTGACACTGATCTAATTCTAAACTTACAGATTTCCCAAAGTGAGCTGTGGTTATGCTCAGTACAGGTAGATAACGTTTCAGAAATCGTTTCTTTTATAAGGTCGCCATAAATAGGGTCTTCTAAAAGAGAGGTGTTTAATTTCCACATTCCTTGTCCTCTTTGTCTGCCCAAATTCAAAGACAGGCTTACAAGGGAATGATCAGAGCCAAATAATGAAAGGATTGTTGATTCAGTAGTGGAATTCCTGAGATGCCTAGAGATGAGGAAAAAATCTAACCTACAATGAATGGTTTCGTCAATATTGGAATGCCAAGTAAAATGTTTACTTATAGAGTTGGGTTCTCTCCAAATATCAATTAGATCTAATTTGTGCAAAATATGCAACATTTTTGTCCGAGCTTTAAAATTGGTACGGGGAAAGCCTCCAGTTTTACCAAGATGTAAATTTCATACAAATTTAAAATCGCCTCCCCATATTACAGAATTACATTCGTGGCTATCAATATGACGTTCAATTGATGAAAAAAGGTCCTCTCTGTCAATGTTATAACCGTACACATTTATTATTTCCAGATCTATATTATTCATATTAATGTTTAAGATGAGGTAACGACCATCATTATCATCAACAACATTTAATACAGAAAAGTTGATAGATAGTTTCACTAATATTGCAACACCTTTACTCATACATGTACCATGGGAGAAGAAAAATTTACCTCCCCATTCGTTTGACCAGAATTTTATATCATGATATGTAGAGTGCGTCTCTTGAAGAAGAATAAAATCGTATTTATGTCAAAGATGAAAATATGAAAATAATTTACGGCGTTTCTTACCGTCTCTGAGTCCCCGTGTGTTGTATGAACAAAACTTGTACATATATTGGTAAAATTCATCAAGGTATAAAAGCTGTTAATTCAAATAAAATAAACAAGTGCCTTTAGAGATGGAGCGAAAAGAAGTAAAAAAAGAAGTCCGAACAACCATCAAGATCAGAAGGTTAAAAATTCGGTCGCTGCCGCTGTCCGACCTTAAATTCTTGGCATAATTTAGGCATTACCATGCAATTTCGACCCGTCTGGGTCCGTCAAAACGATGAATTAGGAAGAAAATGAAAGTTCTAATGATCCTCAGGAATGTTTAAGAAGTACCGATACTAACTTCTGGAAAAACAAATGGCTTCCCTGCAGAGTCCCTCCACTTGCCTGCCGAAATATGCAGTTTGGTTCCTTCCTGGTAAAGTTGTGCAACTTGTTGTCCCCATTTTCGCTTCTCCATTAGATCAGATTTCGTGAGATCATCAGTAATAAAGAAGGAATCCTGATCCAGCATTCGACGTTGTTGTTTTAGGGCCGCTACTTTATCAGCGTAGAATGATAACTTTACAAGAATATGTCTTGGATGGTTTCCACTTTTACATTGGGGACTCCAACCTTTTCCATCACTAACTTAGCAGCTTCTACACGGTTCTCATTATCTGCAGTTGGAAAGCCGACGATGCGAATGTTGCTACGTCTTGAAAACCTTTTTTGAACTTTAACTTCAGTTTTTGTGATGTTCATAGAATGGTATGTGCTGAGGACAGATGGCTTTGATTCCTTTTGTTTCTCCTTATGTTTTAATGTCTTGTTGGGTACTGCTGTAAGTATGAATCTTTTTCCAGATCTAAAATTAGAAAAAATAAGGATGGCACAGCAACTTAATCTGTCGTTATAAGACTAAACGATGGTTTGCTGCCAGTGACAGCAAAGGATTTTTTTTTTCAAAGCGCTTGTTTCTCCAGACTTCATTCAAAACAAATTGATGTACTTAGAAACCTGTAGCCTACATAATATAGGGAAGCAGAGTAAACCTCAAAATTGTAAATAAATTTTTGATTACTAAGCTTGCAAATCATTCATATTTAAGTTCAATGCAAAATCGTATTGGAGACGGATACACAAGAAAAAATGTTTCACATAGCAATTAATTACAACCTTGTCTCAAATTAAAATATAATCAACAACAAAGCAAATTTTAGGTGTTTTTATATATGACTATTACCCTTTTGGTAATAAGAGGTTTTTTTCACGTACCATTCAATTGAGGGTATTGCTTTGTTAAGCTTTCCTGTATCTAAAACATGATACGCTTGAGCAAACATTTCGTGAAGCCCCGTCGGATTTTATGTCAGATCAACATTCCAGTACCATTATTAAAGTTGTGGTGTTTGTGGTATTTTTCCACACAATAACTTCATTGCAGTTTATGCCGTCCCCATGGCTTTGAACTTATCGATCAGAAACCGTTGTTTTTGTTAATATCTGTTTAAAACGATTGAAAATCTGTAACTCTTGAAAGATATTCTCATTTGAAGTGTAGTCACATGAGCTAATTGCACGTGATTGACCTTTCAATCTCTCAACGACACAGCTAAAGCCCCGTTTCTTTCTTCCCTACATTTGCCAATAATGTGGGTATACCTAGTGAAAGAAAGACAACGTCGTGTACATTCAAGGGAAGGACTCGAGAAATCAAGACCACGAATATGTAAACACTCAATAAAACAATATGGCCTTCCCGATATCATTCTGGTATTAAAATGGATAAAATATCCATAATGTTAATGTTTTATCGGTTCACCTCAGGTTCATTCTTAATTCATGTAAAAACCATATGCCCCTCTTGAATCCCCCAATTTGTTATGGAACATATAAGGCTAGCAGAGCCCATTTTCGTAACTGGTCTTTTATACAAGTTTCAGAATCAGTTAAAAATTTTCAGGAATTCGCAACTTTAACTAAAAGAATATTCTCTGTAGTAAAATACATGTTATTGTAAGAAGCGATGACAAGAGATTTGAATAAATATCTCTTCTGCAGATGTAGAGCTTATTATGTATGTACACAATATAAGTAAAAATGCAAATCTTTGGGTAATTTGCATATTCGCACTCTACTGAGCTAATTGAGAATTTCAGTAAACCCCTACAAGAATTGTAATTTAGGGTGAGAGGATTGGTCCTTTACTACCAATGCTTTGAAACTCGGGTTTCAAGTGACAAAGTTGTAGCCCACTCAGTTTGTTTACTTAATTTGATAATAAGTTACTGTGGGGCATACACTGGCATTGATTTTCCATTTGTATACTTTGTGCTAAAACGTGATGTGCACTCTAGTGAAAATTCTTCGTAACCTGTTGTGGTGATGTGGGTAGTAATAGCGCTACGGAGGGCATGACTGGAAATATTTTCCCCCAGTTTTTTCCTTTGCCCTCCATGAACCCTTACCTAAGTTAAGTTAGCTAAAGGTCAACCGAAGAAAGTAACATACCTTTCCTGAGATTTGTATATTTACCAAATGTCAGAGCTTTCAAGGGTCGCGCCCCTTGCACCCTAACCTAAAGTTTGCTAAGCCACCCCCATTCGCCTTTGGTTTTGCCCTAGGTTGCAAAATTTTTGTCCGAAAAAATTTCCTTTCTCTTAGTTTGCCCTACCCAAAATGTGATATTCTGGCGCTGCCACTGCAGGTGCAAGGGGAAAGTAGTTGGGTAACCTTGGGCTATATTCCGGCTATGTGGGGTGATTTGGGGTCAAAATTGTCAAATTTTAGCCAAAATTGAAGGATTTACGAAATTCCTCCCACTCTCATACCAAAAACATTTGTTTGTTTTGTTTTGATATATAAATTTTGTTGGTCATTTGGCAGTAAAAGTTGGTCAATGGAATATTCCATGATTGATTCATAATATTTGGAGAACGTGTATTTGTTTTGCTTTTCACTAAACTCCAGTTACAGGGAACGATCGCAAAACTGACATCCACATTGTATTCAAAATTCCCCAAAGGGCAACCCGGAAATAATAAAGGCTTACAGGCGCGGATCCAAGGTGGGGGGGGGGGGCTTTTATGGCCTCAGCCCCCCCCCTTTTTCCTTACATCAACAATAACAAATACCCTTAAAAATAATTCAGGTTCATCCTTTCCCTCGCAACACAATCCAAACACACCAACTTCGTATGAAATTAAGCCCGGGTGCATACGCTATCTGCTTACTTTCCTGCCGCCTTGCCTTCGCCACAACAGGGAGCTGCAACTCCGTGGCCAAAGCAACAAGATTTGAATAATGTGAAAAAGGCTTAAAGGCCTATTTCATCACGTTATGAGCCTCACCGACTGTACTATGTTCACACAGTGGCACGTCAGCCAGTGTGTGCAATGTACCATAGTGGCTGTGAACAGTCTTGTCTCAGTTTCCAACGGTGGTTCATTATGGTATAGAGCAGGGGTGTGCAAACTTTTGGACCAAATCATGTTGCTGTGGCCATCTGGGTGACCCCGGTGGAGCAGATATAGATGTACCGATTGGGTGGCGTCTAACCGTCACTCCTTGCCCACATCCTTCCCCTGTTAGATTGACCAATTGATGTGCCTAGACCCACATGCACACCCCTGGTATAGAGGAACAGCGTCAAAATGTTATCAATGATCAATGTTGCAGAGCAGTATCGTAGCCGCAGCAAGGTGGGGCGATTGCCCCTGGCTCGAAAAAGTGAAAAAAATTCGGAAATTTGACATTTGAGACACCAACCAAATACAGTGCGGTTTTCCCAACTCTTCTTTCATAAAAACCCGAATTCTTCCTTAAAAAAGCTTCATAGTCGTAATTACTAGTTTAAAAAAGGCATTTTTTTCGCGCGCATCTCGCGCCCTAACCTGCAACCCTTTATGCAGTAAATGGTCACTCATATAGCAGTCAGTGGTTAACTTTTCCTAGTCGCTACAGTGCAGTTTCCCTAAATTTTTTTTTTTTTTCAAAAAAAAGGGGGGTTTTAAATTTTAAACATTTTTTCTAAAAGAGATAGCAAAGTTTCGGGAGCTTTTTGAATGTCGCCGAGAAGCCTCTATCCAAACTCTTCAGATAACATTATATAACGACAACGATAATCAGTCGACATGCTATCTCAAATATATATGCTAACAGGAAATGCAGACTCTGCGATGGTCCCCCAAATATTCAAATATCCTTATAGGGAACTCGGAATCTAAACTATTTCTTACAATACAAGCTCCATATTTAAAAATCTGTAAAAGGACTGAACCTTTAGACGTGCGCAGTACATTAGTGTTCAAACTTAAGGAAAAATCAATTTTTTTGTTATTTAAAAAAAATGTTCTTGCTCGTAGAAAAAAAGCAAAAATGTACCTTTCGGTCAATGGGGTAGGGAGGGGGGCACGGTCCAAAATTCGTCCGCGTCCCACCCCCCCCTCCACTTTGATATTGCTTCCAACGCCACTAAGACATTCAGACAGAGAATCACGTCCCCATTACCAGCTTTCCCTAAGTTCAGCCCCACCCCTTTTTGAAATGTCTGGATTCGCGCCTGACTTATTTTGGCTAGTGACGTAAGTTTTCAGATATAGTCCGTTTCCTTTACACAATAAACATTGAGGTATTACGCTCCTTGCATACAAAGCTGTAACTGTTATTGTTTCGATGCAAGCAGCATTTATTTGATTTGCCTGTTTATATGAGTCGATTACAGTTTATGACACCGATCCACTTCTGGCAAAGCAACAGCACGGAAAGCACCTTGATAGTGTACTCATCCTTCATGTGTTCGAATTTGTATCCGCGTGACTCTACATCCAAAAGAGGCGACAAGCAGTAACAGAAGGTACTAAAACTGGCAAACTTGATATCATATTTCGTTTTTGGTGAGTTTGACTTTTTCTTTGAGATAAGCTAAATTCTTTTTTTTTTTTTCCTTCTGTAGAAGGAACAATGTCTATGCCCTATATGTTCTCTTTATAGAGACTTTGTTCGAACAAACAGATTCTTCCCTTTTTCTTGGCTTTCTCAATAAAAGTAAACTTTGTAAAAATTAATTTTCTGATTATGCAATCTTTTTAGTGGAAATTATTTATTTTCTTTGGTAATTTTACCTCAGCGATGTAACTTTTTTCTTTCCTTGGTGACGGTGCACATCACATTGGTGTTTCGTTAAATCCCATTCAACTCAGAGACATATAGAGTTAACAGCTTTATCGAATTCAATCATTCCAATTTTGACTATTCTTTGACTAAGATCTGTGTCGATCTTAAGATGTATCACCGTTGGACTTTGTGATGCGTATGGTTTCAACAAGTATCCAAGTTACTTAATTCATAAGGAACAATCGGGTGTAATTGACTGCAAGTTGCCCCAGCTATGACCAATACAGCTCAACAGTGTTAAAAATGCTCCCACCTGCCCCTTTACATTATTGTATTATCCTCACATGCTGGAATCCCTTTTTCAAAGTGCCTACCCCCCTGTCATTCAGGAGCCGAAAGCTGTTACCGCTATTATCTGAAGCAACAGATTAGAAGGAGGGAGCTCTAGAAATTGAATACCTTCAGCTAGGGTTTTAGGTTCTTAAAATTAAAAAAAAAATGCGATTTTAAAAAACTGATAAATCGTCACAGCGGATACCAAATTTAAACTGTACAGTATTAGATAGGTAATGCATGCTGTCTATGTAAAAGAAGCCACTGCAATTAATCATATCTTATCAATAATGAATGCAATAGTGGGTCCGAAGTAATTGCACTGATGGCCTTTATGGGCTTGACGTTGATGAAAACCCTACTCCATTGCACTGATGGCGTCTATGAGCTTGACGTTGATGATAACCCTACACGATTCACGATAACGGTGAATATACGAATGTAAATTTGATTAGACCATATTGTTGATTTTCACTGGCAGGACGACGATGATGTAGAATTGAGTTGCGAATTTAAACACGGTCCTTATCACGACTGGAGAAAAAAGACAACAAGATGACCGTTACAAAATATAATTACAGCTATTGGATAAAGCATGTTGAATTACCTTTTTAGATCCACATTTATTTCTTGTTCAAGTTACCGGTAATTAGAATAGGAAACTTCTTTGTTTATGTTAACTTCTAACATTCGTACTTAATAAGTGACACATCTCTTGTATTAAAATGTGCAGAACAGAAAAGACATGCAAAGCGTTTACACATTGCTAATTTATACAGTTAACCAAGGCAGTCAACTCTCACCCAGAACTACAATTGTTTTAGTAGTCCACAGAAATTCATAATTGACACAAGTCTTTGATTGACAGTATGTTAAAACTATATCTGCAATTCGTATATATTACAAAACATACTCTGTATTTTTCAGTGTTTTCATTTAGCATTGGAGTCGTGTATAATAACCCAGCAAAAAAAAACTGAGATTCTTTTCTGGATGTGAATGATCCATAGACTTTTGTGGGAGGGGCTTGAGTAAGTAGGTAAGATGAAATGGAAGTGTTTGGGGTGTTAGGGTGAGGGCATAAAGTACACAACTTTCACTTCTGGTTACCTTTGTTTTAAAAAGGAACATATGTAAACATATCGACATCAGATATGGCCTTCCTCTTCCATATAACAGAAACTTTAACTCTACTGTTGGAAGCCTTCTGCTAAAATAATGGAGGGTGTTGAAAAATGGCATCCTTTTTATGGTTAAATAAATACAATTTAGTGAAGAAAAATGGAAATTTTACGTACATCGTTCATTGTTCGTTTATTGTTATTGAGACAATATCTTAAAAACAACATAAATCCATGCTTCGCTTTTACGTGTTACGTGTAACATCTGCTCCTCGGGAGCTACCGTGCTTGAAACAACCCCCTTAACAAATCATTTGTATCGTAAACATTGAGCATCTTATATTAACTTAAGCGTTCATACATTACCCTAAACTCCCTACCTATATACTCATATCTCCTCTTGCCTCCCCCAGTAACTGTTTAAAACTCCTCCTTATGCAGACAAAATCCCAGTTTGTTGCTTTACAGACTTACCGTTCTGAGAAATGAGATCTCTTAAGCACATGCCGTACAATATGAGCTGCTCTGCAGTTTTTGAATTTGAATGTCTATGTACACTGCAGGTAATATTGCAGTTTGAAGACGAATGACTGTCCTAAGTTAGACGAGTTTTGGGGAATTGTTTGTTTTGGGACTTCGAAGTTGTGTTTAGAGACTGTTTACTTGCGCACATTATGCTTGGCCTTTTCCCAATTCAGACAAAGTCGCTTCTGTTTTGTTTGGGAGGGGGGATTTCGGTTCCTGATTAAGTTACCACAATACTTATTTCAAACATTTGATGTAACCAACGGCTGCACGAGACGTTTTGATGAACCCGCTGGTAAACCGCCAGTTTAAGCAGCGTGGTTTTGAAACAGTTGCTGCTTATTGGGTCGGATAATTGAACTAATGAAGCAGTCAGTGGTTGTCTAATGCAACTGTCAACGCACTTCGACCGTTAACTCTGCGATAGTTACCGTGACCTTTACACCTGGATGATCATTAAGGAATTTAACGTAGCTGCTGTCCAGAAGATCAGATCATTGAACTAATTACACCGTGGTCTAGTACTTTAATCGGGAACCACAAGTTTGAATTAAAAATTCCAGTGGCTATGAATGAGCTCTAAAAGGCCCATTCTCATCCGGCCGGCTGGACTTAAACCAACTGGTTGGAAACCATGGGCCATAAAACACCGTCTAACAAATCCTTAAAAATTGGACAATGTTTTGACGGGGCAGCTATGTGAGCAACCAACGGTAGAAATCTAACTACCAGCTGGTATCTAAAACGACAGTCAAACTATGGATGGTTAAATAAAAAATGAGATCAGTTTTTTTCATAAAAAGTACTAGATATTTTAAGAGACTAACGCGTAGGTACAGTTGGTTGAACACATACCTACCCAGTTCTGGTGAAAAGTTTGCCCTCTTTTGAGAGTGTATGATATGAAAATCTGTAACTTCACAAGTTCCTAGGAGTAATATGTGTTTCCTGGTCTTTGACGCAAGGTGAAAAAATATAACTAGTTTCTCTTCACAATAACAGTGCCCAAGGTGTAATCTGAATTCCTTTTCCTTTTTCTTTTAAGTGCAAATGTGGTAATGCAAAAATCAAATTGTGGAAGTGTTGTGAAGAAAAGCTGATGCACTCTAGAAACAGAAAAGAGAACTTAGTTACTCTATGACTGAGTGGAAAGTGTTAATGATAGGCGACGTAAGATATTTTTTAATTGGGGGGCAAGTCCGGTTTTGGAGGGGGGTAGGTAAGGAAGGAGAATGGAATCGTGAAGTACTATGGCATTTAATTAAGGGGAAACATACTTTACATTAGTGTAGGGGCCAAAGCCAAAATGTAGAAACTACTCAAAATTGAACATGTAATTGATAATTTGAGACAGGGCATTTGTAGGAGATCCACAGTGTTTTGGGGCATTTTATCAATAGGGAGTTCTATTTTCAATCCCGAGGCAACATGCGTGGGGTCCATTTTAGGCTTTACAGTGGACTAAATGGAAACAAAAAGGTACCTTTGTATAGGTATTACTAATGTTCCTAAAAGGGACATCATTACTAATAAAAATAATAATAATGACCGGTGCTTATATAGCGCTAAATCAAGGGCATCAAAGTGCTTAACCGTAAACAAAAGTAGTAGAAATAGATAGTAAAAAGCTAAGTTTTAAGTAATCTTTGGAAAATCTTCAAAGATGGAGAATCCCTTATATGAGATGGGATATCGTTCCAGAGACATGGACCAGCAATAGAGAAAGATAATCCACCAAATTTCATCTGAAATACCTGCTTCACTAAAGTATAATTGCAATTTGCAGATCTCAGAGCACGACCAGGCTTGTGAAGTCGTGGCAGGTTTTCCAGATTAATCGGAGCAAGATGGTAAAGAAACTTTTACACATGAGCAAGAATGCGGAATTGCATTCTCTGCTTAAAAGGTAGCCAGTGCAGCGTTACAAAATGAGATAATCTTTTGAAACAAACCACCTCGGTCCGAAGCATCCTTGTGCAAGTTGTCTTTTGTATTTGTCAGTGCGTTATGCTTGGATCGATTGTTTTAGGGTTTTGGTGGTTGTTGAGCTAGGGTGGCAGTTTCTGTATTTTGACCCTTCTGTTCCTTGTTACATGCGTTACCTAAATTCCAAGTGTTTGTCAACAAACCATAGTATCAAAAGTCTTTATTTTAAGATATATGTATATGTGTGTTTTCTTATGTCTGTATAGTTGAAAAGGCCACAAGTATCATCTCGAGAATGGGAAACCAGCCTTCCTTTGATCGATATTATGCCTTGACAACAGCTGAGGAGGTTTTAAATGATAACCAAGATTTCCACTCACCGTCATGCTTGGTGAGTTACGAAAAAGACGATGTTCTGTGTGTAGCACTTCTTATAAGAACGGATGATAATACAGTTAATGTTAACATGTGCCGAAAAAACAGTTAAATCAACACACACTTCTAAGAGGTCATTTAAACTGAAATTCGTCTAACTTGTAGAGATGATAATATTCTTTCTAGTATAGTTGAAGGGACGTTAATATGCTTTTAAAACAGGAGTGAGGATCTCAGCAAATAGATCACTGACAGAAAATTGATTAATACTTAAAAAATCACTGGTCGATTCTAAATACCACATTGACAAGCACATGGACAAGCATTTACACTCTTGTCAGTCAAATTAGTCTGTAGAGTCACCACTCTGACTTACTTTGTTTTCCGTGATGTATCATGTTAACAAGGGATGTGCAGTTGTAGCCTAAACAGTACATGTAACGAATTTTCAGCAGCCTGTTTGCTCATTTTCAATTGAAGTTAATTTAAGTCAACTTAATTGCTAACGAAAGCTAACTAAAACCACTATTTGACTTACATAATTGGGCTAGGTCATTTCTGGGTGCCAAAGGTTCTTTAAAAGTATCCGGTTTGCTATGCACAGGGTAGTGGAGGTCCCTCGTTCAGATACAGCTAGCGTAACAAATCCAAGCACATTCGAAAAAAGAGCAGTTCCCACCAATCTGATCACCAAACCCGTGGTTACGACACTGCGAGTCTATATGGTTTGCCTAAATAGCCGACGGAATATTAAAGATTGGAACCACCTTACAACAATCTCGTTCAATTTTAGTCATTTGAATAAGGTTAAACATCTTTCTAATTGCAGAGTTTGGGCGTATCAAGTCAACAATCGTCGATTGCAGATTTATCAAATTTGAAAAGTTTTCAAATTTCCACCATATCTGAGAAAAGGCTCGCCATCTACAAATGTCCGAGAGAAAAGGCAGGTGATTCTTAATTTCAAGATTCGACGGCTCTCATAAGTTATCTCTCATTGCACTCTTGTAAAGGAGAGGTCCAAAAGTTGGAATTTAGTAACATCTTTTTCGGAGTATGTCCCTATTTTTCCGAGTGATTGTGACAAAGAACACTCTAAGCGTGGCACCAACGTCAATTTTGGACCTTGACCATACGTATGAGAGCAGGTATAAATTCAAGCAGTAAACACTTCAAGAATCTCCCCACTTTTTAGTGACAAAATTTAATTCAATATCCATCCAGATTTGACATCACATAGAGGTAATAATTATAAAATCTCGCACCATTCATTAGATAAGTATTGCTTTGGTGGTGGTAAAGTAATAATTTGTCAAGTTATAAGACCAGTCCATCCTGTATGCTGAATTATATACGAATTTGTCTTAGTGGCAGGGAGTGGTCATTTTAATGAAAAAAATCTTAAGTCAATTGGCTTACTTTTAAAATGTGAGGAATTTTTCCTATGTGTGCCAAATGATTGACGCCCATTGCTTAGTATTGGGTTCTTTGATTTAAGAGAACTTCCCAACCAAAATTCCCAGTTGGGCGCCGACTGGCATCAGGCTGAGTTCCTGGTCAGCCCCAGCTGGGGTCCATTCGTGTTTTTCAGGTGTTTCCACTCGAGGCCCAACTCGGGTAGCATATTACAGCTGAGGCCAAGCCGGAGCCAAACTTTACTTTAAAGCCGGAACCAAACTTGACTGTTAAACCTTCAGTTGTTAAACCAGTTTCAGCTGGTAAAGGCTAGCCAGTTGGTCTCAGAGTGGGAACATCTGACAAAAACGAATGGGTCCGAGCTGGGGCCAGCAATCAACCCAGCTGGGGGACAGTCGGGGCCCAACTAGTTTAGTCATCAAAAATGTTCAGGTAGTCATTCGTCAACCAAATTCAATTTGACATGACGTCATTGATAATCCCCTTCACCACAGCGGTTGAATTCACATCAAATTAGAAAATGCATAGTAGCTCATATAATTTGTGTGTGTGTGTGTGTGTGTGTGTGTGTGTGTACCAAGACTGTTTTAATTACCCATTAAGGTATTTCACATAGTTATTAAGGTATTCCATGAAGGAATAAACTAAAGAATTATGTTTTGATGTAAATGGGTTTAATGAAAATATATTGGGATAGGTTAAAACACTTAAGACCAAATAATCCTGTTCAATTGGCAACACCTCCCCTGCGTTACTTCTCAAGTATTTTGATTTACAAGTGTCTGGCAACCACATAATTTTGTCCTCTATGATAAACTTCAAACAGCTGCTTGTTTCCAGTCAATCGGACAGGGGAAATGTCAATCACTTAATACATTTGCAACATAAGACAAAAAGAAAAAAGCCATATATTGCATACCTATAAAGTAATTGAAATCCTTCAGTCCATCCGTTAAATCCTGTAGTTAAGGTTCAATGTTATTAACAATTAGTGAGATATTACCTGGAATTTTCTTCTATCTCTCTTAATGCAAAATAATTCGAAATTTAAGTGTACGATGTAATCTTTTTTATTTTCTCCTTCATTAAGAACAGTTGTTTGACGTTTACTACGTGAAAAATCGACTCACTAAAAAGGATCCTGTCCGGAACACGTACCTCGTGGTTGACAACAACGGACAAACGGTGGTGGCAGTTCAAGAGTGCGAAAATTTTGCAGACTTACCAGATGATCTCCTTTTATCTTACTTACGTGTTCGCCGGTAAATTTTATTTTTCAAGTATATTTTCAAGCCCCCCCCCCCCCAAAAAAAAAGCCAAACGCACATATGATTTTTCCATCATGATTTTTCAGCAGTTATATCACGTGCTCCGTAAAGATAAACAAAACCGTAGACTTGTCAATATCTTTAAAGAAGGGGAAGGTATATCACTGCTATCAGTTCGCTGTTGGTATATTAACAATTTGGAAAGTTCTGGTGATACACTCCAAAAAACCGATGGGTAAAAAGCGTTGGGAAAAATTCGAAATGTCCAACGTGGGAAAGTTATTACCCACATAATGGGTAAACAACTTTACCCATGATTTTGGGAAATTAAGGTTGACTAAAATCCAGGTATTCGTAAAAGGTGTTGGGTAAGTTTTAAAGTACCCAAAAGTTGTGTAAAATGTAATTGACCAATCAGATGATTAGTAAAAGATCAGTTAAGTTTTACATATAATTTTTGTAATAAAAGTGGTTAGTATAAGATCTCATGGTTGAATAAGATTGGATCTGGAAAATTAAAAGCTAGCGGTAGAAAAGCAGTAAAATCTGGACGAAATTACTTTAAGAGCAATGGTCGTATAAAAAGAAGAGTTTTCACTACCACGTAATCACGAAATACAAAGTTCAAGATTTGAGTTACGTTTGTTACTTCAAACTACACACTTCACTGACTATTAACCAAGTGCTTCGTCGCTGGTGCCCCCAACCACTCTTGGAGGGCAAACGGTGTAAGTTTTAGGGTACTTTGTTAAATCTCCTTCTTGAAAAAAATCATATTACACTCTTTAAACATGCGCCAAATAGTTGGGTAAAAAGTCTGATCAAATTCTGGGCAAAACTTTTATCAGCCAAATTGGGTACTGTTCTGTTTGTTAAAAATTTTGACCAATTTCTGGGTTAAAAAATTTAGCCAGCCGATTTGGTAATGTTTTGTTGGGTAAAAAATTTGACCCAACTTCTGGGCAAAATATTTCAACCAGCCAGGCTGGGTAGTGTTTTTCTGAACTGGTTGCAGGGGGCATGTGTGCTCAGCACTTGGTTAAAAAAGTGCCCAGGTTGGGTAAAGTTTTACCCAACTTTTATATAGTGTATAGCTTTTTCTGCCACTTGCAAACTACGGTCCTGGTAATGCAGTGATTCGGGATGTGATTTTTTTTTGTCTGAAATTCTTGGTTAGCTGTTTTACTACTTGATCTGTTTTTTTTTTTATTATTTTCTCTATTTAACGAATGTTTAAACAGCAGATTTTTCATGGTTATTTTTTTCAGTTCTCGAAATGGCCATGATGAAATCAGATTTAATGTGTATGATAAAACATGGTATAATTTCATAGAATGCAGAGAAAGAGAAGGATTATTAAAGGTAAGGGGTTGATGGACGATGGACGTTGGTGTTTGTAAAGTAGCCTATACAATCATGTTTTTTAAAGTTCTTCTCTTTCTTTGTTTTGAATGCAAATCAGTTCCAATCGAGTTTGTAAGATATAAAGCATCAACAACATATTGAAATAGCTACCTTCATTACGCGTCTTACTCTTAATATGTTGGAGTTGCATACAGCGTGTTTTCTAAACACAACGTTGGCTATAATAGTCTTCAACCGCAAGGCTCCTAGTTTTTTTCTTTCTTTCTTTCTTATATCTCTAGGAAGAGATTTTTGTGACAAATGTCCCTTTAAAATTCTTGAAATAGAGTGTCAAACTATGTTACACTATCGTGAATTTGAAAAGTGACTTTTTGCATGCAAATATATATCTCTAAAAGGAAATTGTGACAACTGCAAAAAGTAGCATGCTATTTCCTGCATTACCACTTTTAAATTTTGTGGCAATGTGATGGAAAATAACAAATACCGTTTCGACGTGCGCAACGCATGTAACAAACAGGGGAAAGTGGGAAATGCGTGTAAATGCTTAGACACGTATGGTTTGAAGCACAAGTATTGTTATCTCACTCATTTCAATTGTCAATGTCACACTCCGCCTTGTTTTGCCATAAGTGTAAACCTGACACAGTTTTTTACCCAACTTTTCTCAAAGTTTAAATAGATTCTATGACACCACATATTTCCGCATGTTTAATATTATGTATTTTCTTATGTCCTGCTTACTGTACTTACGGTTCTTCACATGTGTCACTCCACAGGTTTTTTTTTTCAGGTTTATACTATTTTTAAAAGCTAATCTTGGTCCACGTTTCATTTTTTCTTCAGATGAAGCTTTCGCATCGAAGGGATGATGTAGGAAGGTTTGAAATGCAACCTGATCATGATTCGAAAGGGTACGTTGTAGGAAACCTTAAGGTGCACCTAAAAGTTGGCATTCTGTGTGCATCTGTGATGTACAGCAGATTCAGGCATGTCCCATCGAGAAAACGTGCAAGAGTTCATCCTGGAAATGCGTAAGAAAGCAGTACGCCTTTGCTATCACTTATGCATGTAAAGATCACGTGATGACTTTACATGAAATTAAAAATAGACTGTTCGCGAGTCTAATTACCGTTTATCGTCAACGACCAAGGCCAAAGGGCCCTTAGTTTTCTCTTAAGAGTGCAATATTAACTTTCTAAGGCTAAAGTAATGTATCGTTGTGAGACAAAAATATTTTATATAATTTTTTAGTTACATTGTTATCAAACAATTGTATTATTAATGTCATTTGAAGGCACTAGTTTGTACTTGAAGGGCGTCTGCCTTGATATTACTCAGACCATATTTGTATCAAAAACTTATTGTTTTGAAGTAGTAGTTCCTAGTAATATGTTGGTCCTAGTTTGTTCATTTTCAGTATACTATGGGTGAATTATCGCTGATTCAGATTCTCGCTAACCAAAGATTGTGAGTTCCCCGACGACTGCCAAATTTTAAAATGGAGTATGGTGTCATGACTCATTCGCGTTCATTAAATGAAAGACAACCATGAATACTAGACGTCAAATCCTCTTTTTAGTCCTGAAATGGATCAGTGGTAGGGTACGAAACCGTGCAGATCGCAAAATTTACTGCAATCTAAAAGAGAAAGAATAAATATGCATTTTCATGTATAATTTTGTTACAATGCAATTGGCTAAATCTGTTATCAAATGAATTGTGAACCAATAACATCAGTTCAGAGGTAATGGTGACCATAATCAAATCGGTTTAGATTTAATGAAGGTTTTCGAGGTAATTAAATTTTATAAATGCCGGAAGAGAAATAAAAATATCCAGACCAACCTGTCAGATTACTGATATTTGGAGCAAAGACATGTCCGAATGGTACCTCGGCTTGAGTTATTAACGACAACGGTCTGTTTACGAACATTATTTCTTGATTTCCAGCAGTAGCCTTAGGTACTTTGCTAGTCTATGTTTTAGCTAACAACATCTAGTAGAAACACCTAGGTCCGTTTATTTTATTTGTGGTTTTCTTTCTTTAAAATCTCGGCCAAGTCATGACGCCTTTTTACAAGGGGTAGAATTCTGTAATGAGCAAAGTCTGACTTCCTATAAAAGTCGTTAAAGGTGATACAGACATGGTTAAAATCAATGAAATAGAAAAAAATGTAAAATGAGTTGTACAGCAACATTGTCACAAATTATTGCGCCATGAATGATTGGGTTTGAACAATCAAAACATTTTTATCTAATAACTAAAAGTTTTGATATTGAGGGTTGGATGAACTAAATTTATTTTACACACTTTTATTAGGCTTACACATAATTTAAATGTTAGACTTAATTTGTCCTTTAAAGAGTTTGTTCATAATATTTGTTGGATTGTAAATTTAAAGAATAAATTTAACTAAAAATCTTGTAACTGACATTTTCGCTTCTTATTTGCAAAAATACATTTCTGTCGCATTTTGAGAGTGTCCCATTTTATGGCAGATTTTCTTCCACCGAGAAGAAAGGGGAATATGTATTTAACTGCTTGTTACCCCAATGTTCGCCCATAAATACCTATCACATCATGCTTTAGTCCATATGAAGTTAACTTGCCCGTGCAAAATCCAGTAAAGAACAAGCGTACCACGAAAAAAAAACATAGTAAGGTTTTGTACTTCTGCATTACTTATGGACAAACGGAAGTTGCCTAAACTTGTTTAAAAGCAACAGCTACAGTATCATACAGTGTTTTCGAATTTCTCTTCAAAATATCTTCATAATGTTTAAGGATTTTGTTATTGCATGTTGCCAAGGTAAAGTAAGCTGTAACTTTTAGTAATTTCCACATTTGAGGTGGAAGAAATATTGTCACATGATGCTCAAGAGCCAATCATGAAATAGGAAAGTGTAGTTGCAAGTTTGGTTTCGCCTAACGACCCTTTCCGTAGAGTCGGGAGGACTTTAGAAAAATTCATAATAGTATATGAAAAAGCATGAAACGTTGGGGTTGAATACATGTTAAGATTGTTACGCAAGCATGATTTTCATACAAAAAGTGCTAATATCTTGGCTTGTTCCTTACTGGTGGTCATTTTGGATGTGAGCGGAGTTTTCTCAAACGAGACACATGAGACAGCTGTTCAATACGCGGGCTTAAAGGGACAATCCTCTCAAAACTACCTTTCTTGTATAGGGTAACAGAAACTCACAATTGGTTCAGCTTTTTGATTGACTGCTAACTCAAACAATGCAGAGTTTCAAAACTTATATTACACTGCACGAATTGTTTTGATAGTGTTTTGGTTGGAGACATTCAGCTTTCTATATTCACCCTAGAGCAATAAAATGAGATTGTGTCTGGATGAGGGTGAATTTTAGACAATTGTGGGAGGGGCTTAATTAAGAAGGTTAGGAGAATTGATACTGTTTGGGATGAGAAAATTGGGCCTTTAAGTTGCCATGCTGGCCGAAGTCGTAATGATGGTTGTTTTGTTACATGGGTTTTTAGTTTGGTAAAGATATGGTTTTGGTATGGGCGTTTAATGGTAAACTTTTGAGCTGTGTCTATTGTAAACAACATAAATGTCCAAAAATGAGGTCTGTTATATCAGGGAGTAAGGGATGGTGAGACAACGCTTTGTGACTCGGTGTTCTGCCGAAAAGTGAAAATCCGCGTTGTCTTTTACTGAAATTCCTCTAACACCAAGCCGATTAGTGCAGTAGAAACTCCCGAATTCCTATCCCTGTTGTCTGCTTCAACCGAGAGAGATCGAAGGATAATTTCCCTTATTGATATCACATTGTCAGCAGTCAAGAAAAACAGAATAGGCTACATTTGTCCAGGTGCCTAGAGGTGCCCCAATAACAGTTATTCTTATTGTTAATTTTTGAGCACTGCATAACTATAATCTCCGTTTTAGCAGGAAAAGTCCGGAATCCTTTGAAATATCAATATTATAGCGCCCCTAAAGTAAAACAGGGTCCCGCGCTGAACGGTGGCGTGGGTTTTCGGGCAACTGGAGGGCACCAGATGTCAGGACACAGGGGGCAGGGGCACCACTAGGTTTAAAAGAAACTGGTCAGAAAGGAACGGCACAACTCAAAATAAGAAGATGAACCAACTTTAACTGTATATAAATTATAATTAAATCTAAACGACTCTCTCAGAGCGAAACGAAACTTCAACTTCATACACAACAAAATAATATATAATAATATTGAAAAACAAAATGGCCGCCTGATAGCAGCACGTGTCGGGAATGAGGCTCCGTCGAAATTGACTTTTTTGGTACGTCGTAAATATTAATTCGTCCCTGCCACTTTATTAAAAGATTCTGTTATCATCAGAGAGCATCTTGCGTACATTTACGTTCATTATGAGTGGCCCTCAAAGCAGCAAATCCAGGCCAAACATTCAGCCTACTCTAGATCAACTGAGTCAGCGAGTAACGAGGTCTGCTACACGTAAGGATAATTACATAACCGAGGAGAACACCTCTGATTCAGAGAGTGAACTGGGAGATGCACATGCACCTTTGCAATCTCTACAATTGTCAATGGAAAAATCGTTGAGAAAAATAGGCAGAGACGTGAGACGTATCAGTGATGAGCTGGGCCGAATTGAGAAGGATTTTGAGAAAGCTGTGGAGTTTTTAACTAAGCGAGTGGATCAGCTTGAAAAGGACAAGGCTCATACGAAACGTATTGAGTTACTTGGAAAGAAAGTTGAAGAACTTGAACGTGTGAACCATGAACAGGCTGATCTAATCAATATACAAGAAAGGTTTTCCAGAAGGAGTAATCTAAGAATTGTTGGTTATCCTGCCGTAGAAGGGGAGAACTGTATTGAAATCGCCAAATCTGTACTTGAAGAAGTAGGTGTTGCCAACCCTCAAATTGAAAGAGCGCACAGAGATGGCCGAACCCACCCCACTAGATCCCGCTATTTACTGATAAAACTGTCTTCCTATCAGGACAAAATAACGGCACTGAAGTTTCAAAGGGAGAAGCTCAACGGCAAAGATTATTTCCTGACCGATGACCTTACTAAGATCGATTTATTGGAGAAACGAAAGTGGAGTAAGCAAGTTTTTACAGCTTTTTCAAGAAGGTACACGATTACGCTTTTCTGCTGGGAAATGGCGTGACCGCAATGGAAAGCCATACTCTTTCACTAGCCCCTCTGTATAATACTACGGCATCAAGGATTTATACTCTTAGGACTCGACGGTCTTCTTTCCGAAAACCTGTTCTGTTTACGTTCATTTAAGTGAACCCACACAGGCTGTTGTTTTTGTTGTTGCAAGATGGCCACTAAGAATCATGGCCGTACGTCAACGTCCACTTTGGGAATGTTGTTTGGATTTGGTTTTCTTTTTCTTTTTTGTTTTTTCTTCTATGCATCTCGTACTTGTCCATATTATCTTATTCGAACACTGATGTATACCAGTATGGTGAGTACCAAACATTTTGTTATTTGCCCCAAAAATGGTTACACTAAAGCTGTGTTCCTTTAATACAAGGGGTTTGCGTGACAACAGGAAGCGAAAGAAACTTTTCCTTTATTTACATAGAAATAATTATGATGTAATATTTCTACAAGAAACCCATTCCACCGAACGTAATTTTAAATTTTGGAGAAATGAGAGGGGTGGAAACTTAATCCTATTACATGGTACAAACCAAAGTAGGGGTACCGCCATTTGATTTAACCCTCATTTCTCTCAGTCCCTGAGTCTCGAGTTACTAGATGGAGAAGGGCGTTTTGTTATTGTCACTTTGAATGTTGAGGGCACAGAAATGTGCTTTATCAATGTGTACGGCCCAAATTTAGACATTTGTAATACGTTTTGCAAAATTAAGGAACAACTGCAAAATATTTATTTTGACTTTATAATCTGGGGTGGTGATTTTAACTTCGTATGGAATTTAGACCTTGATAAAACGGGTGGCCTACCCCGTACAAATGTTAATGTTCGTCGAGAGGTTAGTAAACTTGTTCAAACTTATGACCTAGTAGATATATGGCGGGAGCGTAACCCCAAGACTAAAAAGTTCACCTGGCATTCCAGTGTGGATGATCAAATTAACTGTAGACTTGATTTCTTTCCCATATCCTCTGATCTTAAAAATTGTATCCAAGATACTGGTATATCGCCGATTTTTGGCTCTAACCATGATCACATCACTTTAACAGTTCTTTTGGGAAACGTGAGAGGACCAGGTGTGTGGAAGCTTAACGTATCTTTGTTAAACGATGAGATGTATAAAGAGTTGATTATTAAAACAGTTGCAGATACAATTTCTTCCAACTCTAATTGTAATCCTTGTTTGTTGTGGTAAATTTGCAAACTAAATATAAGGACAGATCCTATCACGTTTTCGAAGCATCGGGCAAGAATGCGTTAACTCCACGAATGGAAAATCCTTGAACAAATTGCTATTTATGAACAAATGTACTCTTTTAATCCTACCGATGAGATTTAAAGTTTATTATGCAATGCCAGAACAAAATTAGAAGAGCTGAACGACTTTAAATTGAACGGTATCATTGTACGCTCCAGGGCTCGCTGGGCAGAGAAAGGGGAAAAAATACTAAATATTTTCTAGGTCTTGAAAAACGAAACAAGATGTCCAACACTATCAATGAGGTAATAACTGACAATAATCGTTTTTTTTACGAAACCCAATTGATATTTTGCGGGAAGCTGGGAATTTTTATTCAAATCTCTATAAGAAGGACAACAGTCTTTCCCCCTTTAACTTAAAGCAGGTTTGGAATTTTCAGCATTCTTCTCTTTCTAATGAACAAAGGGCTAATTGTGAAGGCTTCTTAACATTGCTCGAGTGCAGTCAGGTGCTCCGTTCTTTAGCAAAAAACAAATCCCCGGGTTCGGATGGACTCCCTGCCGAATTTTGTCTTACCTTTTGGAACGATATTGGACAGCTTGTGGTTGATTCATTTAACTGTGCTTTCGACAAAGGTTATTTATCAGACGAGCAGGGCAGAGTTATTATTCCATTGATTCCTAAACCGGGAAAAGACACAAGATATCTTAAGAATTGGCGCCCTATTGCATTGTTAAACACTGATTATAAAATTGCAGCTAAATGTATAGCTTCCCGTGTGAAAAAAGTTTTACATTCAATCATAGGTAATGAGCAAACAGGTTTTTTAAAAGGAAAATTCATAGGTGAAAATATAAGATTAATACAAGACCTTATTACATATTGTGACGAAAAATCTGTACCAGTAGGGTTGTTATTTTTAGATTTCGAAAAAGCTTTTGATCGTTTGGATTGGGGCTTTATTCAACATACTCTATCAATTTTTAATTTTGGACAGCATTTTAAGAAATGGATTAAGGTATTTTATAGCAATGTTACTTCATGTGTTTCAAATAATGGTTATCTGTCTGATTACTTTAGAATATCACGTGGTGTTCGACAGGGTTGCCCATTGAGCCCTTATCTTTTCATTATTTGTACCGAAAAACTCTCCTCTTGGATTAATTCCAATCAGTTAATCCAAGGCATCATAATTTCCGGAGTATCACTTAAGATATCTCAGTATGCTGATGATACTGTTATTATTACTGACGGGTCTGAAATGTCACTTTTTGAGGTGAGTAAGGTTTTACAAAGGTTTTGTGATAATTCTGGTTTAAAGATTAATTTCGATAAATCACATTTATTCTTACTTGGGCCGCTTTCCAGGTGTCATCCTAATTATCTGCACCGCTTTAACTTCGAATTAAATACCACCGTTATAAAGTATCTGGGAATTTCTTTTTCACATCACAGAGATGATTTCTTCCGTTTAAATATTTTACCCTTTCTTATTTATGGTTCTTCCTAATCCACCTGATAATTATTTTGATGAACTGAATAAGTTATTATTTAATTTCATTTGGAATCATAAGCCTGATAAGGTGAAGAAAACAGTGCTCTGTAATACAGAAAATGGAGGTCTAAATATGATAGATGTTCGCATTTTTGCTAATAGTTTAAAAACAAAATGGGTTAAAATGTACGGTGATGATTGTAATAGACCTTGGAAATTATTTTTCACTTATACCTTACGTAATTATGGAGGTGATTTTCTTTTCACTTGCAATTTTAAGGGAGGTGATATATTTTTATCAAATAACTTTATCCGTGATGTGTGTGATGCTTGGGCAAGTTTTAGTTTTTCTACTCCTCAAAATGATTTTGTAAGCCAATTGGTATTAAACAATAATTTTATCAGAATTAACAATCGGGTTGTTTATTTCGATGTATTAAAACAGAATAGGGTTTACAAAGTAGGGGACTTTTTTACAAGAGAGGGTGGTGTCCTATTATATCAAAACTTTGTTGATAAGGATGGCATTAGAAACATCCCATTTACCCATTACTATGGAATAATTGCAGCCATCCCGTCTCATTGGAAAACAAATTTAGGTCATGACAGTGGTGTCAACTTGAATTATTGCCAACTAGTAAAACTTTCTTTAAAGCAACGTGCTACCAACATTGTATATAGATCCGTTCTTTCGAATAATATCTCTTCTCCAAGAGCCATAAGTAAATGGGAAGCATTGTTCCCGGATTATGTTTTGACTGGAAATTTATATTTATGTTACCTCATACTGCGGTTAGGGAGGCAAATATCCAGTATTTACAGTTTAGATACCTCCACAGGATTGTCGGAACTAATGATTTTTTATGTAGGGTGAAAATTAAAGAGTCCCCATTATGTACTTTTTGCAATGCAGACATTGAAACAATTGAACATCTCCTCTGGAATTGTCCCATCACAAAAGCGTTCTGGGAAGAAATTTGTGTAAGTTGCTTGAGGGATGAAATAGAATTAGATGAGTTATCTGTTCATTTTGGGTACCTATATTTAGAAAATAACGAAAGCATAATTTACTTTTTTCTTCTCTATGCAAAGTAATTTTTATATTCCTGTAAGCAAAAATGTTCAAGACCAAATGCCATTACTTTCTACCATAAGTTTAAATTTAGTACCGAGGTTGAATTATATATTTTAATGAAACAATATCAGTTTGACGTTGCCAAAAAGTACCGATCAGCCGTCACCTTCCTTTAAATGTTGTTTCGCACCATATTAATACTTAATATTATTGCATACATAGCACATGATGTACCACGGTTTTTATTGCTGGATTAGATTTTTTTTTAATTTTTCCTGTTGAAAAGTATCGACATAAACTCAAAGATATTCTGCATTAAGATCCGATGTAAATACTGTAACCAAAATATTAAGTTAAACATGTTGTGCATACCACTGTACTGCATATAATATTAACGTGAATAAAGAGATGCACAAAAAAATAAAATAAATAATATCCAGGTCCTTTAGAGAAAATTGACAGTTAACCCACATCTTCATCATCAAATGCATGTATATGAACTTATACTCAAACTCATCATTATGGTCAATATTATAAAAAAAAACAAATACTCACAATGTTGCTGGGGAACAGAGCAGACGTAGCCAGAACCTATAACGAGGCCGGGCACGCGCTCTCGAAACCCAGCTTCTAATTACGGCCGGACCCTCCATCCCGAATTTAATACGCCTAAAAACCGCTAAAAAACCGCCCCAAAACATTCCTTAGTCGTAGGGGGATCCCGTCGTCACGAGCCCGCTCCAAACCCTCGACCAGCTCCAAATTATAAACAAATTTGGTAACTTACAAAATACTAACAGCCACGCTGACGGCCCCCGGAGCTTCCCCGCAGGGACTTCAAAAATACACAAATTCAGGTTCAGTTTTACAGAAAGATAGGCAAGGAGCGAGTGACCAGTGTTCTCGGGGCCAACACCCGATCCTGCAAAACAACAGAATCCATTGACAAAACAATAGAAGTCTTTAATTGAACAACAGAAAAATATAACGACTGGCATGCAGGTAGTCTGGCACCGTGCCAACGTCTCGGCCTGCGGAAGAGAAAGCAAGAATAATAGAGTTAAGTGTACAAAGCCACGTCACCTTAACAATGCAACTCCGCGGCTGACACGCAGGTTGACAAAGTAATAGTTAGGAGGATAAACATTAATGGCGACCCCAATCGGTTGCTACAATATCAACATTTTAGACTTCCATTGGTTGTCAAACAGATTTGTTCCTTTTTCAATGAAGATATAAGAATAATACTGGAAATACTGGGGATTTAGGAGTTGATAAACAGTCGGTTTGATTAAAAAGATTGTTGTGCTTTGAAAGGGGGAGATCTTCATAAAGAAGAAATGCTAACAGAAGCTTAACAATAAGAACAAAGGAACCTGCCCATCTAATTCTGATAGCTAAAGATGATTTATTTTTTCTCAAGTACATTATTGTCTGGCAGAATTTGGTTGATGTTTCCCCATCCCTTACAACTCCCTGGCTATATGTAATATGGTGAGGAGTATTTTACTTAATTTTCAACAAGTCATCAATTTACAATGTCTATGGGCTGATGTGTAACTTGAGTTTAAGGTTTTCCAAGTCTCCGATTCCTTGCAAATTTGCGGATACTATGCAAGTATTTCTTACGTTGTTCTCGGTGAGGGAGATGTTGTGGGTGGCGATTCGATGTCTGCTTCCGGCCGAGCTTTGAACCGGTTTCATGACTGCGTTAATGGTTTTAACAACGCCAAGTTCATTTGCAGTTGCCTGACTTAACAAAGACGCATTTTGTGTCGACTCGGTAACGTGAAAAACTGTCATCGCGAAGGTTGTCTCTCATTCTGCAACACTTTCAAAAGATCCGGTGATATGTTCTGCCGTGTGCGATCCGTGGGCCTGTACGGATACCTTGCATTGCGACGCTTTTTGCTTTGGTGCGATTGGTAGCTTACCGTATTCTTGCTTGTCAAGAATTTTTACCCCTGCTCCCGTGTCAATTGCAAAGTCTATGGGCGTGTTCTGAATGGTCACCGATGTATGTGGTATAGAGTCTTTGTCTTTTCGGATTCCGAACACATAGCTTTCCTAGAGTCGCTGGAGTAGGTATCTTTGGAGACGGTTTCATCCCGAGTCAGGTTGACTTTTGCAATTGTTTGGTGTTATGCTTTCGGGTTTGTTTTCTTGATTTTTGTTTTGATCCCAGTTGACGTTCCTTTGTTAGGCAGTGCTTTTCAAAGTGATTAAGTATATGACAGAAGTTTCATTCTTCGCCATATGCTGGGAATGAGGTTGGACGTTAAGGTGCGGTCATTGTCCTCCGCAATTCCGACAGCGATTGTTTTCTCCACTATTGCCAGTGTTGGTGAAGCGTTTGTTGCGTCGATTCCTCGAATGTGGGTGACTATTGTCAGATTTTCGAATTTCGCTGTTGACATTTATTTTGCCTCCAGCTTATTCCATGCATGACGCTGGCTTGTTTGTCGGACATTTCGAAGGATCGTCCGGCGTTCAACAAGTTCGCAAGTTTTAAGTCTTCGCGGAGCGCAAGACGTCGTAGGCGATTAAATTACATGACTGGACAATTTGAATTTTAATTTTTCTGTCTGGATCTGCAAAATTACAAGTTGTCGCAATATACCTAAGCCTTGTGTAACACTGGTCAACCATGATTAAACGATCCTTCTTACTTGTTGTTACATTCTCCTTCTCTGCCTGATTACCTCTTGTCCCCTCAGGGAGGAAATCGAGCTCACTACACTCACACCTGATATAGTCACATTTCACGTCTGATTAATCGATTGACAGTAAGATATATATTAAAATACACAAAAATTTACGTAGCATTCGAGGTAAGCTATCAGGTCAATCAGGCATGTGTTAATTGCTTTTCACGCAGTGTGAATGCAATGAAAGCTTAGCTCATTTTAAGGCACAGATCATGTGACAAACTCAGATATCAGTTACACCCCACACCGCCTTTGATGTACTGGGGTGTCTATTTTGATTTCTCAAGAAGAGACATCACGACATGGACAGTTTCTGACGGTTCTTGCTTAGCCGTTCGAAAAGTGTAAATTTCAAAGGCAACATAAAGTTGTTGTGAGAAATATTTTGTTCGGAATCTTTGGCTAACTTATAATCTATTGCACTTTCAGTTTCTGGCAGAGTGTCAAAGATTTCATTGACCTGTGGTCCAGCGTAATGTAATAACATTGCGTTTTTCTGGTGTCATTCTCCAAAACGAAATAACGCAGGGCATTGAGGGCCTTGTATCTTGGTCCATAAGGGCTGGGGCATATAATTTAGCACCCGCAGTTAATAAACGCCCATATGGGCCAACCCACATTACCCGCATAATCCATATGCGATAATTCTGGGGGACATGTTAACATCTAATATGTAGGGAAAATGTAAGTAAACCCCAAAACATCCCTCCAGCATGTGGACTACCCATATACCCCCATGATTAATCCCGGGTAAAAAAATTACATGGTGACCAATGGGCCAATAAATGGGTCAATGCATGTTCGTAGCTTATGTAATTCCTGATCATACGTAAATTTCGTGGCACATTTTGAGAGAATGAAAAATGCTGTTTTAATATTTCGTGTAATAGTAACCGAATTTTCCTCATTATTCTAAACATTGACAAAGGAGGAGGGGAAACAAGGAACGATCCATCAAGTTTTGAACACCATAAAAAAAAAACCCACTTCAAAACAAATGACGGCAGCGCAACTAGTTTAGATGTACGTTTTGTTAAGAAACACTCTATCCTCAAACCTCAAACTGGATACAACCCTGTCAAAATCACTGTGGCATTGACTTAGCCTGATTGAACCTTGCCTTAGTCATTGCGCATTTTGACAGCCTTCCGCAGTAAATCTGTAAATTCTAAAAAGAACTTAAACGATACCAAAAGTGCATCTGATTAAGAATGCCTGGTTAAGCATTTTCAACTGCAATGTGCTCTTCTCAAGGCATGTTTCAATGCAGAGGCTTCTTGAGTCAAAAGAAACCTGGCCAGAGAATGTCTAGTTTGCAAAAATATTTAACAAAGTCTTTCAAGTACCCGAAATTGAAACTAAACGTGGTGTCAACAATTTTAAAATGACCTTTGCTCTTGGGGGCAACACTTCCTCTCTTTCATTACATGGGGAATTCTATTTAAAAGCTTGGAACATGAAATTTGTTTTAATATTATTTTATCCTAAATAAAGAAATTTCAAAATTTCACAGTCATCGAGTTGACTGACACTATATTACACACTCGAAGTGGTTTGTCGAAAAATTTTAACTGACTGACTGACTGACTGACTGACTTACTGACTGACTGACTGACTGACTGACTGACTGACTGACTGACTGACTGACTGACTGACTAGCTAGTTCAACAAATGTGTAGATTTTTAGGTATATTGTCCTCGATGGTTTTTGCGGTTATCTGTTTTTATTCATGTTTAAGTGGTTAGAACATCTGACATGCAGTCGGGTGGTCTCGATTTAGATTACAGGCCTGGTAATGCCGAAGACTTGGAAAATGAAACTTACTGTCACTGTAAGTGCTTAGTGCCTCAGTGTAAGCAATGAAGTTGGAAAAACAACCAGTGAGCCACATCTGGAAAAAGGCAGCGGCGGACCCAACTTAAACCAATTGGGCGTTAAAACTCCATCTAACAAGCTAAGTAACTTAAAAAGGTTTAAGGTTCTTGAGCTGGAACTTTGTTAATAAATCTGCAAATAATCGAGTGTGAAAAATGACTGGGCGTGAACAGTTAATTAATAACACCCATCTTACACTTTTCCTCGGAAAATTTTAATTCGACTGAGATACTGGGTAAAGCTGTATATGCGGATGTTCTTATCAGAACCATGGACCATGGACCTGGTTAGTCAGGAACAATCAGTGGTAGGAGTGTAACCAAGTGGTGTACGGTACAGGAGTAATACACGTCCGCTTAGCGGCCAATACTAGTAAGAGGCGGCTCCTTAGTAAGTAACCATTCAGAATCCAGCATTGGGATGACGACATCGTTACTATGCAGCGGCCAAGGTTATGGCATCCGTTACTGACATTGGGGAGGATGTCACCGTTACTAGGCAACGGTTAACGAATGTGTCTAGTTCAAAGTTTGAAATTTGAAGTCTGAAGTTTTTTATTTCCATTGTAACTATTTGTGATACTTAATATAATAACATCACATATATAACATATATAAGATGAAGTGGGGAGACCCAGCAGAAGCAAAGCTATCGAGACTGGTCAACCTTATACAAGCGAAAAACAGACAGCAATTTACACCTTTTTTGTTTTCCCTTTGCCTTTTGTGAAGTTTCATGCACATGTCAGTCAATAAGGTTCTATATGATCCGAATCCATCTCACGATCCCCATCCTCGACTATCAATCAAATGTTGATATGTTGCCTAGCACCATTACCTCAACATATGTTATGGCCCGAACTAGAAACTAGTCGTCGCTGTCAGTAGACGTCTTGCCTATGCACATCACATTTTTTCATTCAACGGTCGAAAGCATGGTAAAATTCTTTGTTGGCTCATTCAGTTCTTTAGGAATGTAATACATTTCAAAGAAAAACTTTCACAAAACATTTACTTAAAAAACAGAAGCACGTCTGTTTGTAGCTTTTAGAAATCCTTAATTCCACCTCACAGCACAGAGATGATACCTTTCTAATCACAAGACCATACTCGCTTCGAATACATAAAATTTCAAAACTTGAAACATATGGCACGCCAAATGGCTCACCAAATATGATGATGTTCTAAAAATACACGTTCATGTACTAAAATTACACGCTCATGTACCAAAAATATACGATGATGTACTATTTCATACGATCATAATGTAAATTTACACCATCATGTACTAAAACCATAAGTTCATCATGTTAAATGTTACGATGTACATGTAAAATTACACGTTGTACATCTAAAAACACACGTTGTACATGTAAAAAAAAAGATTATCATGTTATTATTGTCTCTTCCGCACGCCATACAGAGTGAGCTTTTCGGCCTACCAGAAGTCGCCAAAAGGCTCACTGAATGCGATGTAGTCAAAGTACACGTTCATGTACTAACTGCTTACGATCAAGTACTGACTTCATACGTTCATGTACCGTTTGCTTACGTACATGTACTGATTTCATACGATCATGTACTAAATGTCAGTACATGGTCGTAAGAAATCAGTAACATTTAACATGATTAACTTATGGTTTCAGTACATGATGGTGTAAATTTACATCATGATCATATACAGTTAGTACATCATCGTATATTTTTGGTACATGAACGTGTAATTTTAGAACATCATCATATTTGGTGAGCCTTTTGGCTTGCCATAGAAACAAGGGACTGCATACGTAGTATCTTGCAGATTATGCCATCTGCTCTCGAATTAAATTGATTTGATTTCAAACATGATATGTTACATGATTTATTTAAAGTCTTGTCTAAGTCCCGACTTCATTTGTCCTCGCATACAGGTAAATGACCCAAAGGTGATCTTCACGTGTGTTTTATCTTGCAAAAACCTTTGTAGTTACATTCCACTAGCAACAAGCTTTAATTTGATACCACACATGATAAGATTCATTACAGATGGAGCTGCCCTCAAACTTTGACAAACTTGTCATGTCTTTGAAATCCTTGCTACTTACACAACTGACAAAAAGCCACATTGTTGGACACTTTAGGATGGTCCAGTGAGCGGGTTTCACGGGTTTCTTTTGTTAAAGTATTTGCCAAGCGATGACATCGGCCAAGTCATGACGTCAACACTTCAAAGGGCAAAATCCTCTAATGTTGTTCATAAACTAGGTAAGTCACAATTAAGAGGTATGTGAAAATTTGGGCGTGGCCTATAACGTCAGTACAAAAAATGCCCAAGGCTGCCAACTGACACAGGTCAGATTCTTGGAGTAGACACCCTATTCTATCACTTTTATAAACAAAAAAACAAATGCATGTACACCCAACTTGACGGTCACCCTATTGTTCTACTTGACTAAATACTCTTGCTGATACTAATATATACTGATATGTCCGAAATTGTAAAATATCTGGGTGGACGTTGAAAAAATACCTGGACGTTTTCAAATGTTCCATTAACTCAACGGACAGACAGGAGCTCGGATGTTCATGTGCAGTGTCTAATAATTCGTTATCTATCCTGCCACTAGAGCCAAATTCAGGCAAAAGTGATGAAAATGGGATAATTTATTTTCATTACTACAAGATGGAGAGTATGAATGTCTCCCCATAAGTCTTCCTGGATATTCATTTTAACCCACCTAGTTACGAAAGTTGAAACAACGAGAGTTGTTTCAAATAGAGGTAAAATCATTAATGGCAGTTCGGGCAGTCACATGCAAGATTTCATCAATGCAATTTATATAGGACTCTCATGTAGTGATAAATTGCATCTGGTTATTTTCTGATCAAAATTACGACTTCTTAGAAGACTTCTTTAAAGCCTGGTAAATGCCATTTCCGGCGGTCTAAGGGGCCCGAATTTTTAAAATTTTCCGTCGCTCGGCGGTGCTCCACTTAGTCTCCCCAGCAGAATTATTGTGGCAAGTGGACATTTCTTGCAAACGAATACTCAACATAGTGACTACTAGATCCCTTCTTTGAGCCCATGAAATGCCATTTCAGGCCGTCTGGTGTAAGTGTAGTTTTCGAGCAAATGATCTACCAAGTAAGATGAGGGATTAGTTATTCTTAAACTAATGCTCGCCATTCCGGGATGTGAGTTTAGAGATAAAGGTTAAAAATTTTGCCGCCGAGTAGCTTTGAACATATTTATCAAGGTTAAACTTGAAATATATTTACACGAAAAGTACTTCAGCTAAAACGGTAAATTTGTTCTAGATTTTGATAATTCCAAGGGCAACCGTTGCATCGAGAGGATTTTGTTCAAAAGTGCGTTTTCTAGGCTGCTTCCGGTCAATCCTAATCTATGGCTCAGATGATGCCACTGAGACTGTCCCGTCCGCGTGCTGAAATAATCAGGTTAACCGAACGTACAGCTCCCTTTAAGCGTCCAACTTTGCTGGCGTAACTCTAGTTCTGACAACTCTATTGTTTTCTGCATTCACAACAGTAAGTATAATACAATTTTCAAAAAACCAATTGGGTACGTGTGCACCGGTCAAAGACCAAGTGAGAAATGAAAGCAAACGGCTGGTTGGGCTTTTTGCATGGTATGGCAGTATTAATAGACTACCATAGTAACGTGCATAAATATTTTTATCCAGTATTGCTCTGTGTAGATGAACAGTAACTAAGTTGATCTGTATGTGTTCTTATCAAATAAACAATGGGTAAAAATCAATATCATCTTGCCAACTGTGAGTTTGTGACCAGAACCATTAACTATTTTATTCATAAACGCAATAAATAAACGGGAAGTGCCCTGACAGCTTTCGACATGTCTCTCGTTGTTCTTTCCAAACAAACCATTATCGATCCGGTGAGCGGCACAGATGATCTAGGGTGCCAAAGTAGGGAAAGTCCATATCGCACAAAAAGGTTCCATTCTGGATCGTTTCAATTGCCCATTTTGAGAGAAGCTGGAACAAAACATTGTTCCATAAATTCCCATTTTTTCGTTTCGTTATGGTCACAAAAACCCACTGAAAAATCCATATGGCAAAGCGGGTCGTTTAAAGTGGTGATTATGGCACAACCTAATTAAATATCAAAATAGCATGAAAGGAACCGAAAGTGTTCCTTTCTTATCGTGTCAGATCTAGTGAAAGTCAATATTTACATTCCTGATTAAAGTGAACAATGGCCACCAAAGCGATACCGGTCAACCCTGAAAAATGACTTTGTTTAATCCACATTATTATTTCCATTTCAAGTTAAAAAGAAATAGCATAATACGACAGCACTGCACTTAATATGACATAACGTAAAAGTACAAGCACACTAACCTGGTGAAAAAAATCAATATGTCCACACATTTCGTTTCTTTATGGTCCAAAAAACCTAGTGAAAATCAGTATTTGCACTCCTCGCAATAACAAGGACGAAACATCATTGTCTTCTTGATGATGTTTCTGAAAGTCTGTTCAAACAGTAAACAATAGCACTTACCTATCACGATGTTAAAATATTGAGGTGTACAAAGGCCCCTCAAAGCGGATACCGGTCAACATTGAAAGAGCCTTTGATTAATTACTTCGCATTATGATTTCCATTTCAAGTTAAAAAGAAATACTATACTATGACTGCACCAAATATGACATAACGTAAAACATTAGCAAAGTAGCCAGTTGAGGAAAATCAGAATGAAATGACTGGCCTAACATTATGTATTCACGAGGCCTACATTTTAAAATGCCAACTTGTTATTGCCTAAGGTTATTGTTTACACCCGTTACACATGGAAAACTAACAAGATCATTGCTGCAATGACGACACGATTTCTAGGCAATAATTATGAAAATCTCTACATAAGTGTAAGCCTTCAATCATGATATTTTGTTAGACATTGCATAGACAGTAAGCTGTCAATGAATACATGCAGGGACACAAGAGGAAATTAAATCCTCGAATCTCAGAAAAGATTCATCCATTCTAGTGCTTAGCTTACATTTTGTAAAACTGATGCTTACAGCTGCAACAAAATCATTGTTTTGACTCAACACGAAGGGTCATAATAGTCATTTCATAGTTGGCAGTCATCACATCAAAACTGATCCTACAACATGACATTTCTAATGCAAACGTTGGCGGATTCAGAAGAGAAAATGTACCATAACAATCCTCGCTAGGGATACCAGATGACAGAATGATGAAGTACCACGTCGCAAATGTTCCTACCGGGAGGCGTAAGGAGGGAGACTCATCGGCCATATCGGTTGACAATAGTTACTTTAAAATTTAGTGTTCCCATTCAAGTGTCAAACTTTGATTGACAGGTCCATTCATTTCTATTTGAGGGTAATTTTGACCTTATCTTAAATGTAGAGGAACACCCCTTTTGACATCCAAGTATTCCTACAACAATCAACTGCCTTTTTGGAGGTTTGGTATGGACAGGGTTTCATCAGTTCAAACCATACCTTTTAGCTACACGACGGCCAATGATAGTTTACACACATTAGTTCCTTTTTATACATACGAATTTTCTTGCCGTCTAATAAAAGCCTAGTAACCACCTTAGCCACTTTTCCTTAACAATTTTGGAACTGTCCCAGAGGACTTTTATATACACCCGAAATTTTTGTTGTGTGATAATTCCCCAAAGAAAGAAAGAGCAGGAAATTTGATTGTGATCGGAAACGAAAATAGGAAAACATTTCATAAATTTTCATGATTTTCATGACGGCTAGTTGCAACTAACTTTGGACATATGTTTACACCACGGCTTGGTTCTCTCCATTGTTTCAATTAATATCAATGTAAGGTTGCGTGGAAACTAGACTTGCCCCAAGTTTCTCAAGTATTCCTTCCATCCATCTTTCATTCTATTTTTGTTCCTATTCGTCAGATTCGTCAGATTTCTTCTCACTGCCCGTTTCTGCAACTTCACGAGCTAGCACTGCAATACCTGTTTACAACGGTCCATGCAGACTGCTCACACTTGCTACACGAGCCTGCTTGCCAGCAGTACGGCTGGCGGCGAGAGACTTGTATCTTTTGAACTGTTTACGTCATCATTTTTTACTTCTATAGTGTCATCATCATCTATATCATTCATCCAAGAATTCAAATGAGTAAATTTCAAGGTAGATGACGGTATCATCCAATCGGCTTCGGCAATGTGCGACTTTGCTGAATATTCATTAAGATCATCGCGTGATGAACATTGCGTCGTTCTCTCTGTTTACATAAACAAATGTTTTCATTGGCTACAAAAGTGATTTTAAACCGGGCTTCCCAAAATGCTACGTCATCAGTTGCAGAAGATACAAGTTTCTCGAGCAAGCCAGATTTCCGCTTGTTGATATGGGCACATCTTATAAACAGGAACCTGCCATGCACGATCGTTACAATGACTCCGTGTAGAAACGTTCGAAGCAAATTAATGATTCAAAGACTGAATTTATGTTAATTGGCTCCAAATCCAGTTTAGCCAAAATACATGTAAATTCAATCCGAATAGGAGAGTGTGTGCAAAAAGTCCCGTATGTGAGGAATTTAGGGATGTGGTTTGATGAGCACCTTGACATGCAGCTACATATAACCAAGCAATGTCGAAAGCTATGATGTATCATCAAGCCTTTCGTTCTATTAGGAAGTATCTTTCTACAGAAGCCACTCGGATTTTAATGCACGCTTTTGTTACATCATGTCTTGACTATGGAAACAGTCTCTTAATTGGCGTTCCCAATTAGGTACACATAAGTAAATTACAGATAGTACAAAACATGGCAGTTCGTTGCTTGCATAACCTTAAAAAATATAACCCTGTTTCCTCCTACATTTCATCTGAGCACTGGCTCACAGTTGATAAAACAATAAAGTTTAAATTAATGTTAATAGTCTACAAATGCTTAAATAATCAAAGGCCAAAATATCTGAATGACACGCTGATAAAAGATTTTAATGCGACTTACAATCTCAGATCTAACAGTGACACATTACGATTGGTAGTTCCACGCACCACTTCCAAGTCGTATGGCGACCGTGCCTTTATGGTTGCAGGACCTAGACTCTGGAACTCCCTTCCTTTCTTTCTCAGAAGTGTCTCGAATACCTCAAAATTTAAAGCTGGACTAAAGACTTACCTTTTCAACCTATAGTATTATCTCTCATTTATTAATTGTAAAGTGCACGTGAATGTCACATCAAGCGCTATATCAAGTCTAATCTATATAATCTATATATATATATAGATTATATAGATATATATACATATATATATATATATATATATATATATATATATATATATATATATATATATATATATATATATATAGATTATATAGATATATATACATATATATATATATATATATATATATATATAATTGTGACAACTTGTTACCGGGTTTTACCAGTCGAGATGTGTTGGTCGATGTGGCTTGGTTGGTACAGTCTGTGTAGGCGTTATAATGAGTCGAAGTGGAGAGAGGAGAGTGTGAGAAGTTGGTCTGTCTTCAGCAGTGCTTTGTGATAGGTCTAAAAGGATGACACTTACAGAAAGAATGGTGATAATGGAGAGTCCTAACAGCCGAGAGGGTACATCTCGAGAGACTTGGAGCATATCTACGTGGAAACCAAAGAAGCTTTAAAGACCTTATTTATGATCCCGTTAAAATGCCTTGTAACCCTAATTTCACAGTCGTCAAAAACACTTACAACATGACAACCAGCGAGAAATGTTACATGCAAAGATGGTCCAACATTTGAAATTGTCGTATCGCAGTCTGACGTGTATCGTGATCTGACACGAGAACAACACATCAACATTGGCTGTTTATTAGTTTCTTTCTCCCTACAAGAATATATATTACACTAGCCATGTACTAGCACAAGTGTACACTTACTGCACTGTGCACGTACATATGTGAAACGACATGCTCCAAGCTCTCTCGAGATGTTCCCTCTCGGCTGTTAGGATTCTCCTCTACCACTATTCTTTCTGTGAGTGTCGCCCTTTTTGACCTTGTGCAGTGTACACTTACTGCACTGTGCACTTACATATGTGCAACGACAATAGACTTCCCATGCATTCGGCTTATATAAAGGTACGATACATAATAAACCCAGGTGCATGCAGTCTAGTCTGCTCTCTTTCGTTGTTCAGGTGCGACAGCACTTTAGCTATAGCTGGCAGTTCAACAACCGACTAGATTTGCGTTTTAGCTGTGACCGACTCAGGAAAACTGTTTAGTCAAGGTGGTAGCTCCGCAGTGTTGATAATCCCTCTAATGTATGGATTCAGAAGCAAAGTATTTCTGCATTGGAACAAGACGGCAAAACCTACATGCATCTTCACCTTCAGTCTACCCAAGACCTCCTAAGGCTTTTTTTGAAAAGTAACACAACTATGATTCCAAACCGTTAGATCATATGTGTGTAACCGTGAAAGGTTTGGTTCCAGGGTGAACGACGGACCAAATCAATAATGGTCCTTCACGATGAAAATTTTCCCAATGGCAACAATTGTGTCGGACATGCAGTGACATCGAAGACATACTTTCTACCATAGCCTAAGAAGCCTAGGAACGAAAGAACTTACCAGTCTTGAAATGATAAAGCAGTTCTTAATCACGGCGATGACAGTGGTAAACACACGTTACTATGGTATATATGCCTGTATAACTTACGATATCAACATGTTTGGACGGCATGAGAATTGAGAAACTATGGGTCCGTTTCAGATATAGTTTTGAAGATAGTTTGAAAGAAGTGTTTTCTTCTACTACTGTTTACACTTTTATGAAAGAACTTCGTTCAGGACGTTTTCAAACTCATGATACTACAGAAGATACTTCACACAAAGAGGAATTCAAGCCACTGACGAGAAAGTCCTCTTTTTTAGTGTTTCTTATATTCTTTAGTGTAAACTGTGTTCAACTCAGTCAGTCATTCTTTTTACTCAGAGAAGACAGTTCTATTGTGTGGTAATTCCTTCTCTTTCGTGTCCCCATTTAACGGTTGGGCCCTGCTCCTTTTAAGTAAATAGTAGCCACTGACATGAATCACAATCACCTGTAGCTAGACTCTGTTGAGGTGGATAATTTGATCACCATTGTGAGAGTTTGAGTCCCCATATTACCAATTGAAGATTTTCATCATAATATTTCTCGAATGATGTGAAGTAAATGGTGCGGTTCGGGTGACTCCATTAAAATGCATACAGTGAAAACAATAATAAAAACAACAGCATAATTAAGAGAGACAAAAGTGACAAGAATGCTAATAATGAAACAATAAAAAACCGTGTTAGCAATACAAATATACACTGTTTTCAGCAACACCCATAAAAAACGGCACCACCCAACTCGTTGTCTGGTAAACAAGTTACCATCTACCCAACGCACCCAAACCATCCTCTTTCAATAATAACAGAAATATATATAGAACAGTAAAAGAGCAAAGAAAAAATAAAAAAGACCATCTTTCAAGAAAACACAATTAGTAAAGATTAATAAAGAATGATCACCTTTCTGTGAAACGAGTTGTTTCGTAAGATATGCCTTTCACCTTGACCGACTTTGAATGACTTTGGCCTTTAGCAAGCGGTATCATCATTTCGCTAAGAAAATGAACGTGACTTTGACCGTTGCCTTGTCATTCCCATGCTGGTTTCTGATTGGTTACTTCCTACGAAGCTGTCTCTTACTACTGGCAAGCACATTGAATTCCACGACTTCTGTTACACATAGATGGGAGATATCGAAAATTCGTAAGTGAACTTTCACATCGCGAACGGTATCGAAAATTCGTTTGTGAACTTTTGTATCACAAACGACATATCAACCTGTCTAGTAGTACGTTGTGGGTCAATACAATAACTAGACGGTTTTACTTGCAGGCAAGTACTGATCGAAGCCACTGAAAATGGTCTGAAACGAAATGGAAAAGCCCAATATTGCACCACTTGATTCCAAGTCTCGATCGAGTAAATATTAAGTGCTGAACAAAAAGGAGCATTCGCCCTACCATGCTCACATTCTGAAAGAAAAATGTTCTGCCGCCAACACAACTTTAACTATTGCGTCAGGAACGTACCTTTCACTCAGTCAACACATGGACTGTAAGACGTTTCTACCTCAGATTCGCCATTTGCACCTGCGCAGATTAAGACGAGACGTGCCAACGGACTTTTAGCGGTTTTCAAGCGTGTTAAACAAGCGGGGATTTTCGATGGTGTGGTCGTAGGGTAGGTACAAGCGTTAGTCTGCGTAGCGGCGTTGAGGTCTGGGACTATTTTATGAGTTATCAAAATAAGTATAGAAAGAAAGTCAATAGAAATGCGTAACGACTTATCGTCCTTCGAAAAGAAGACTTCCTACATGTCTCAAATAGGCTATTGAAACACCGTCAAGTTGGTGAAATCGGGGAAATGGTCGAAATTTCCACTTCATGAAAAATTCAAAATAACTGCTTGGCAGCTGAAATGTTGTACAACGTAAATATTGTTCGTGTGTAAATAGATAAGTATCACACTGAAGATATTCATACGCCGAGCCAAGAAAGAAGGCACGAGCTCAGCTGGAAGGAAGGAACTGAGCAAATACAATAATTGAAGCTTCGATTAATAACGTTTCTTCTGTGTCTTTTGAACATATTGAGGACTTGCCGAAACTTGGAAGCATTTGGCAAAGTAAAATAATGAAGAATAGTGACCTAAACTTCCTCACATCAAATACCGCGTGCTGTGCAACGAGCGTACTCTGATCTGAAATAAGACACTTGACAGATTCAGACAATATTTAGAACCAAAAAATGTTTTCCAAAAGCCCCATGCAACCCTTGTTATCATGCACCTACTCACCTACAAGTGCTGTGCATCATACATCTATACGCGAATGTACAATGCTTGAAAAACTGTTTTGTGTTTGTTAAGAAGGGATTCACATCACTTTACATATGGCTATATGACCCATTCTGATGCTCCAATTAATTGCGTATCCCCAGAACGTCGGATCGGAGCGGGATTTGCCCCTTAGCCCCCACCGGGCCCTCATATACAAATTCGGTGAATCGTAGACCTTCGAGAATGCACAAAACTTGGGAAAATTGCCATTCCCCATGTTTGTTCACTTCGGATTTAAGGCATTTAACATCTAGCTGTACAGGTGTATGGTTTATTCTGATGCCAAAGCAGTTAGATCCTCCCTGCATTTGGGAGGTCGGAAGTTTGATTCCAAGTCACGTCATGCCGAAATTTTTACAAATGGAACACCAGGAGAAAATTCCTGTTGAAACCTGTTGAAATTCTAACAGGTTCGAACAGGTTTTAACAGGTACTAACAGGTATCAACAGGTATCAACAGGTTTCCAACCAGTATGAACAGGGATTCAACAGGTACCTGTTAATGTGTAACAGGTACTAACAGGTATCCAACTGGTATGAACAGGGATACAACAGGTACCTGTTAATGTCAACAGGGAATTAACAGGTAATTCAATTGGTCATGTGAATCTTCTGTAATAGGGTCCAGCAGTGACGGTGCTATTTGAACAGGTTATTTCCGTACAAAATTGTCTTCGACCACTTGCCAGATATAAACGTGCCATTTGTGGTGTAACATTTGCGGTTGGAAACAGTGGGGTACAATTACAATCCCCTCTCCGAATACTACTAGCTCACACAAGTTCCAACATATTTATTGTTGCACAGAGAAGTATATCCCCTTCTCTCCTGTCATATTTGCCACTACCCCCCCCCCCCCCACCCTCACTCCTTTTATACCCACGACTCCTAGATGCATGTTTTTGACACAGATTCCCCGGTATGTAGGCAAATACTAAACTCCCAATAGAACTTGCCTCCGAAACATCCCAAACAGTTCCAATTCTTCCAACCTACTTACTTCTAGCCCCTCCCACATTTATCTAAAACTCATCTTTATCCAGACACAATCCTAGTTTATTGCTTGATGGCTTGCCCCAGTGGCCATACAAGTCCATAATGTGTAATCAAGACGCTCTCAGTGCCTATGCTGTGTAATTTAGCTATGATGCATTGTTTGAATATGATGCCAATCAAAGAGCTGTACCAATTGAGAGTTTTGATATATGTATACTGAAACTGTAGTTTGGGATGACGAATGACTGCCTTTAAGGCTTCCTGGTCTCCTTCTAAAATATATTTACCCAAGTGCTTCATTTTTATTCTGACTTCTCTTCTTCTAATACCACATAGTAGCAAAACAGTCTAAATCCCTTTGCTGCTCTCTAAGTATACAAGCTTCTTATCTGTTGTGAAGCAATGCACATAACAAAGCAATTGTTTGCTTGAACAAAGGATTACCTTCATGCCCCCTTTGCAGTGACACAGTTCTCTGTACACACAGTGTGTTGAGAGGTTTCTAGATAACACTAACAGCTGCCTGTGTATATTGTGCACACGTACTGCATGTACAATTACCATTACCATTGCATGCATACACTGTACAGCATGCTGAGCCAGAGCTGCGTTTTCTGAGCATGCGTCACATTCACAAATTCAAAAAGGTGCAGTGAAAGTGGAGGCAGCAGAGGAAGATTTCTTTACAAAAAATACCCTGAAGCAGAGTAAGTTATTTATATTTTATGATCCCTTTGGTGTTCCAGTGGTGCTAATTTAGAATCCGTGCCCGGAAGTAGACATAATTTTACTCACTTCACAACTTCCAAAAGAGGGCGCTGAAACTTTAAAGTTTTTTTTTTTTTAAGTGAAAACCGTTTTCTTTTTTTCCTCACTCGAGGAACAGCGCTATAAGTGTGTACTGTGGAAAGAAGTGAATGGTCAGTACTGTGGAAGAAAGAAAAGCATTGTTAGTACCGGGACCCGAACCCTCGACCCTAGCGGTATAGCGATTCTAGCATGAAGACCAGCGCGCTTGCCTGTGCCGGTGCCGGTGCCGGTCGATGGGTTAAAAATAATAATAATATAAGTACTGTCTAATAATACTATCTATTACATATAGCTGTAGGTATACGTATTTACGTATACCTAAAGCTAACTGTATGTACTTGAGAGTGTATATATATGTACAGTATGAGATACGTATACGTAAATGTTTATATACCCCTACGTATACAGTTCCTATGCATGGGTACACCTGCATATGGTCCACCCTAACCCTATACCTATGCGTACGTAACCCTTATACTATGCGTACGTAACCCTAACCTTATTACTATGCGTACGTAACCCTAACCTATTACTATGCATACGTAACCCCTAACCGTACAGCTATGACGCAGTTCCGGGCACGGATTCTAAATTAGAGCCGTTCCAGTTTTACACCAAAATGCAGTGCAATTTGAGGGGCATGTTGGCTGGGCAAATAGTATTTAATTGTCACTGTTCTGTTTGGCTTAAGTTAAACGTAAACATTAGCCTACGCTAGGCCTAACGTTAGGCCTAACGTTACTTGTGTTGTGACGTTACTATTGCAGTATACATTACAGTTACAGCATGCAGCCTATGCCTAACTTACTGTAAATGTAGTGCACACATCCCTTTCAAGTATAATTTCCTCCATATGCTGCATGGGAAAATCAGTCAAATTTGGGCAATGAAAGCTGGGGATTCAAGTTGATATAAAGGTGTTTTCATACCATACCATAAGCATAACTTAGGCCTTTAGGTCCAGCCATAACCTTGACGGTGCTGTAGCTCATCTCGGCCCCTGGACAACTCGGCCACCGAGACAACTCCCCCCCCCCCCCTAAGGCAACTAGGCTATCATTGAGTAAGCCTGGCACTACCCTTGTTAAGATAAGAATTAACCTTAAAGGGCACGAGTAGTCATCCCAAATTGAAGCAGTCTAGTAGACTGTAGTAGACATGTGACAATGTTTTTTCTCTTCAAATGTAAAATTAATTACCAGAAATAACTGCTTGGTTTACCTTGAATATGCAATAGTAAAACCATAAAATGTAATGAAAAGATACTTTGAAGAGAAGTAAGATGAAAATTGTGTTATTTAGCTTTTTCTTTAAAATAAGTTTGAGGGAACTGCTCTTTACCTTTAAGAAATATAAGTAGGCCTACTGTCTCGCTTAGTAGTACTTAATTTAACTATTGTATATTCAGGGTACTGTTACTTGCAACCAAGCAGTTTTTTTCTTGTAAACAATTTTACATTTAAACAGAAAAAATGTGGTTACATGACAGCAGAGTAAGAAGTGTGAGTCATTTTCAAAAATTTTCACCTATATTTTCAAAATAAGGTTTACTTTGAGCAATGTCTTCAAGCTGAAGGTTAGGCTGTGCAAATTCCTCAAGAATACAATCTCACAATTCATGTCAATAGTGGCCGAGATGTCTCAGGGGCCGAGTTGACCGGACACCGTATCATGTACAGTATGTATGTATGTACAGTGGTTGGTTCAAAGTTTAAACAGGTTCTTAATTCGAACACCTCATTTACATGCTTATTCAGTCACTGATCGATGCAAAATTGTCAGTTTTACCACCCAATATGAAGCCAGAATTAATTCTTAATGATATTTTAATTAATTGAAGAAAAGAATGATTTTAATGAGGTGTTCAAATTTAGAACCTATTTGAACTTTGAACTAACCATCTATGTTCCGTCACATGATGGATTATGTAATTACTGTAGGCTCGTTCCTTTTGACAACACAATGATGTGGAATTTGCCATACAGTATAAGGCCTTTGAACATAATGCACAGCCCTGTTCAAGGGCTGTTCTGCAGGTAGCAGCTATACCTTGCCTTAATCGTGGTTAAATTGAGGGTTGGGTTAAAGGGATATATTGCATTTGCTTAACAGAAAATTTCATCCTTTTTAAACCAATTTTATTGGGACTGGCCCACGGTGGATAAATGATTAAATTAATGCAGTTTGGTGGTCTTCTGTTCAAGATAGTTTTTCTAAGCTTGACTTTTTTTGCTCTAGAAAAATTTGTTTACGGTACCTAAACTTTCAAAATTTCAGATTGTGCAACTTCCAGAGCCCTTCTCATTCATACTATTTTGAGATGAAGCTATTGCTGGGGTGTACAGTATGTTTGGCAATGAATAGTTTGACTATGCCTTGAGCTATTTTCGTGCAATGTTATGTTCGAACATTTGACATTTCAACCGCAAAATTTCCCTTTATGGTTAGAGGATGGGAGATTACATGTAGGTCAAACTGATTATTTTTTATGAAAACTTGGATTAAATCAATGCTGAACAATGTTACTCATGATTCTTAATACTCAATACTAAATTTCTCACTGAATATCCTCTTTCCATTTCAGCATTTTCAGTTGCTTAAAGTCTAGATCATGAGCTTAATTAAGACGTAGGGTTACTGTAGGCCTATGCATATTGCAATGCTTGTACTTAAGTAGTATCATAGCTTTATCCTAAGTATCCCCATGGCATCTCAAAAAATTTGACTCCAAGTTAGGTACTGTATATATAGTCCCAAAGAAACACTGTTAGTTGTACTGAAAAAAGCTTATTCGATCTGTACTTAAAGGTCCTGGTGGGTTGGTGTTGTGGGGGAAGGGGGCTCTCCAATACTGCTCATATTTAGTATGAAAGTTTAATCACTATTTTTCTTCAATCTGCATTGTGTTTATAATTTATATATTTTTTATTCCATTAACAGCGTGAGTTTGATGGTAAAACACTTCACAGATGAGGAAGCTACAGTATTTGCCATTGTTTCTTCAATAGCTAACCCGTTACAGCTATGTTCAGAAGTTCTGTCATTTAGCGAAATCAGCCTTTAGTGGATTGGAATCACGGTACAATTGGCACTAAAAGAGCCTTAACTGACGGAGTTAATACGCCTTATCTGTGAAACTTGAAAATGTTATTTAGCAACGTACTGTATTCTTCGAACTGATCAAAATATGTATTCGTACTTCCAGTAAAAAATGGTTTGCCTGGGAATATCGTCTGAGTCTGCCGTGGATATCTTTTTCCTTTTTGAGCTGTGTTGGCCATCAAATTCTTGAACCATATTCAGAACAGATGTTAGCAAGTTCTACAGTACCTTTCAAATGTTTCCTGTGGAGTGAATGAGTTTATAGATTGGAGACCTACAGTACTGTACTGTACTCTGCTGTACTTTAGAGAAAATGGATAATGTAACTAATGTGAAGCAGTTACTAGCAGAAAACCGTCTAAAAGAATTACAACTCACTAGTGCATTTCAGTATGTTAGCTACGTATGGCTATATAGGAGTACCTCAATTTGCAAAAAGACAGATGTACTGGTTTCATAGCTCTGCATTTCTTTTACAGTGTCTGAATATTTGAGCACTCCTGCTTATACTTGAAAGCTCGTCACAGGTTACTGTATGATTCACTGAGATGAGTCCCTGGCCAATACCGTAGGAGGATGGCTAATTTAGAAATTTAAAACATTCCCTAAATGTGATCATTTCATGTCTTTTGTGGACCCATTTGAGGACAGAAGAATGCAATGCAACATTTTACACTTTGGTGTAATTGTTCATGGAACTTGTAATAGCTGAAGACTATCCCTTTAGCCCCTTACGGTTGAAGGCCCTCCTTATTTTTTACCTTGGACAAAACTTAAGAAAATGTTTTATCATGGACAAATCTTTTTTTTTTTTTTTTAATATAGCAAATATGTGAAAGGACTGATTCATATGACTTTTTCTTTCAATTCTTTTAACCATGAAAAACACTTGTTTTGTATTGGAAATTGTAAAATGACTGCTTGATACATGTTTGAAGTACTGTGACTCCAGTTTTTACCTTGATCAAACTTTGATTTAAATTGGAAAAATTCCATTTTCACTCTTTAGTTCAACCAAAATGGAATCAATGTTTTGGGGCCTTTTCTTCGTTAGCCACAAGTGTCACACAACCTGGCTGGCGAGCCTGCTAATCTCGTACCTTTCTATGTACTGTAGCTGTTATAGAAAAGCATTATGTGGTCAAAACTTGGAATATGCAGGTTTCTAGCCAGGAAAAAATGTCCAACTGGATCATGGGAGCATCATTCTCACATGATGTTGGCCATATCTCAAGATCTAAATGACATTTTCTGTGGTCAGTGGCCTGATTTTTTTTTTTTTTTTTTTGTTATTTCCAATATCAGCACAATCATTCAATCAATTGAATGTTTATGTGTCTGATACTGTGCAGTGTAGCCTACAGTATGTTTAGACTGAGTACGCATATGATGAAATTCAAACTGGGTGGTGAAATTTCAAACTGGGTGCTGACTTAAAAAAGGTAAATTCAAACTGGGTGCAGCACCCAGTTTGAATGGCTTAGCTAGAACCCCGATTGTGTATTAAAGTCTCATATGAAGTACAGTATTGCTACATTTAATTTCTTCTCTTTCATATATGTTAGTGGTATTTATCAAACCTGTGGATTAATGAATTTTTCAATTATTAGCATTTAACTGGGTTATTACTGTATATACATGATGTGTGCTATCTATCATCACTTTGCTACAATGGAATGCTACTAGGGTTTGACTATACATGCAGTATGTTTATCATAGCCAAATAAATTTTGTCTTGTGCAAATTTTTGTTCTGCTTGTACAGGTAAATTAGATCTCTATGTTTCACACAACAAACTATTCACAAATCTTGCTCTGACCTTGTCAGAATTGAACCCCCAACCTCCCTGTTGCAAAAATTCATCACTATAAAGTATTTCCTGTTAAAACATTTTGCACCTGTTGAACACCAGTTGTACCTGGTAGAGACCATTTTTACCTGTTGAAAACCAGTTGCACCTGTTCATACCTGTTCACTCCCTGTTTAGACCTGTTCACTCCCTGTTGAGACCTGTTCATACCTGTTAAGACCTGTTCACACCTGTTGAGACCTGTTCATACCTGTTAACACCTGTTCATACCTGTTGTGCCTGTTCCAATTACCTGTTCAACAGGTACCTGTTGATACCTGTTCAACAGGTCTCAACAGGAATTTTTCCCTGGGACCTGTGCGGTGCGGTTGTGTTTAGGGCTCAAAAGAAGTAACGGAACAGGGAAATCGACCAGTGAGTCACAACTGGAAAGAAAAGGGAAGCGACCGGCTCAACATTAAACAATTTGGTTAGAAACTGGACCGCATAACTTCACAGGCCAACAAGTAACCAACTAACTGATGCTGAAATTAAATTCTTATCCCCAGCGCTTCCGGGAACTCAGCCCCCTGGATCCTCAGCGAGGCATTGCTCTTGCACCCTTCCCAATCTCCATATCACTGACGTCATAGTTCATGATAAGAAAAAAAGTCCATAGAGTAAGTTGCCTCAAGTCTCCCAAGTTGTAACAACTTTGAGCTTTGAATACTGATACTAAATCAATGTAGCGAATAATGAAAGATTAATCTATAACACAGCTAATTCAGCCAGATCCTAGTTTTAACTCTTAAATAAATAACCAATCCATCATTGTTTTTTTTTTTTTTCGCCAGCAATCTCTTTCAAAATGATCGCTCAATGACATAATAACCTAACAAATCATTGCTACTTGTGATCTAAGATTTACAACACGCATGGCAGCGGAAATACTGCTTAATAGTTTTTAAGAACCTATTGTTACATAAACGTTTAATTTTGGGTTTCATTTTTAGTAAAGTTGCTCTTACCAACCCTAATCTCATTTTTCCGCGTGCCGTTGTTTATATATCACATTCTGGTTCAGGAATTTGCAATTGCCGAAAAGTTGCCGAAAGGTTCATTCGGAAGACAATGCACTCAGGTAAGTTGTTTATTTTACTTCTACGGTAAATCACAAATGATGGTCTATTCTGTTTGCAGTAGTGTAGCTAAGATTGTGTAATGGGTGGAGGGCAGGGGATTGGAGCACGATATTGGGGAAAGTCTAAGCGGAATTGAAAACACCCCTATTTTACGTGGTTTTTGCATTGCACGGTTGGCTCATGAAGGGGTTTCAACCCCCACCACCAACCAACCTGTGGCTACGTCACTGTCTGATTGTATACTTGTAAGGCATAGACACAGTCAGAAACTCAAATAATTAAAGTAGCTTAAATTCTGTTATCGGTTATCTTAAATGATGTACCAACCTTCAGTAGTCTTGCATGTTGTCAGACATGTCGATATTTTTGTGTCATGCAGTGCATCCGCATTTTGCATAATGGTACAGCAATGCAAAATGGCATTGTATTTTTAAATTTACATGAATACCACGAATTAAAGCTTCAATTATCTCTCTCTCTCTCTCTGATGAGTGCTCCACAAAGGGAAAAGGGTCAAAGCCGCGATTCAGGGACTGCGGGGACACAAGGGCCGTGGGACAAGCTAAAGCCCCCGCACTTTTATGGCTTTTGGGCCGCCTTAAAATGCATTCATATTATTAAACATATTGGACCGCTTCGATGATTGACCCTCGCACTTCACAATTTTCGCAGCGGTCTGTGGTACTGGATTAAATCATATGTTTATAAAATGCACCGTAAAATCTTATCCAGCAAACTCTCACATCGAAGATTAGACATTCTCTGACGGTTGCAGTTTAATAATGTAACCTGTTTAAAAATATTGACCCAAATTCTTAACTTTTCTTTAACACAGACACCGTAAAACGTGCCAGCAGCATTCTAGTATGCAGCAATTAAAAAGGGAAACCATTTACGCATATGGAGTAATCATTACTATGACTTGAGTCTCTTTTCAATTTTATATGCATGTTATTATCATGTTCTGTATTATTTCATGAATGCAGTCGGTCTCCACTTAGTCGCGTTTCTTTTTCTACTCAAGATGACGTCATATTTGAGCATGAAGACACTCAAATTGCACAGATTCATACCCATTGTGTCTTTCGTCTTAATTATAGGTGAAGAAGCGTTTGGTAAGTTTTTACTTCTCTCTGTGGGAAACAAGGCCCTCAATGTATACTGCCAGATCAATTTCTAAGCCAGTATATCCGTGACAGGGACCTGTCGATGCCACTAAGGGACCAGCTGTTAGTCGATGTGTATCGTGGTTGGTTCAAAGTTCGAACAGGTTCTCAACTCGAACACCCCATTAAAATGATATTTTATTCACTAATCAATGCAAAATAATTGTCATTTTGAGCCACAATTTTTCCTAATAGTGTTTTAATTAATTGAAGAAAATACCATCATATGGCTGACAAAAGAATGATCGAAATAATGGCTATTTAAATTCTTGGTGTTCGAAATTTGATCTAACCACTATACTCCACAGGCGTATTGAATAGTTTCCCGTGATTGAGACCTTCGATCCTTTTTTCAAAATTGAAACGTGCTAGGGAATTGATGAAGGGTTGGTATGAATAACGGGGTCAGAAGCGCTGCAATCTATGCATCCCCATCAATCATACCCAACACCGTTGAGTGATAATTGGCTGAGTTATGGGAGCAGCAAAAATAATATTACTGAAGCTTACCATAGGTAGCACGACAAATATCCTAACAAATCCTCTTCGTTAACTGGCTTACCTCAACCACTGTTTCATATGCAGTGATGCCCCGACGTTATGTCTACCATCATGTCGGCAATATTTATGACGATACGGTAACAAGTCAGACAGTTCTGGAGACCTTCTCTTGTTGTCAGATGGGAAAAAACATGTATGGAAACTGTATCTATCGATATGATGTGACACCTTCGTTTCAGTCCTTTATAAAACACCTTTGTTGAGTAACGGGGGACGAAAGAAAATGACTGGCCCGGTTTGCCTTTAGCTTTGGGCTTTCCAGGGTGGTGGTGGCAGGTATCACCTGATACATTTTTGGTCTCAAGACTTCTAGTACAAACATGCCTGCAATTTAAATTATAGTTAGATGAAATTTTGCCCCCCCCCCTAGTTTCCAACCAATTGGTTCAAGTTGGGCCGGGCAAGATCCTTTTCCATTTGTTCCTTACAAATTGTTTTCACTACTCCATCACTTATCAGTGCTGAGCACCAAACACAATATGGCAGTAGGTTACGGGTCTCCGGTATGGCCTGGCCAAAACTCGACCTCTCAGATACTTTCAACCACTTGCCATGAAGTCGGTTCAATCTTAGATAGAAACTGTCTTTTTAATGCTCAAAAATATTTTGAAAATATAATTTTCCATAAATTGATATGTCATCGGTCAAGTTACTATTTTCTCCTTGTAGCGTTCAGTACCAATGCATGTGATGTTTGCAATTGCTATGACAAACACAATACGTATGCGGTCAACTGCTCAGGTCGAAATTTGAAAGCTGTACCTCAATTTATTCCAAGCAACGTGAGCCACTTGTAAGTAAAAATTTTGAGTTTCTAAGTATGCCCGTGACAATGGCGTGATATATGAGGGAATGTCAAAGCAATTAATAATTACACTTTCTAATAATTCATTAATACTTTTATTAATGATAACACTTTCTCACATTTGTTGCTAATAATCAGTCTTAAAAGCGTTTTTCTGGTAAACTATTTAACTCATTTGTTGAGAGTATCGTGCTTTTGCATTATCTTTCCCCCCACACGCACATATTGCTGAGATAACTGTTCTTTTTTCGTAAATTCTTAATTATCAATGGTTCGATACTCTTATTTCGAGTAAACATTTAACTAGTTTGATGATACTTCATGCAAGATATTAAGACACATTTTGACTTTTAACTTCAGTAACTAATTGAAACTTTAATTAGTGCAACACACGTACCCTACGTGGCGTAACAGCATTGTCGTAGCAGTACAAGAGGGCTGAGGCATGTGGGCGTGGACAACAGGCAAATGGTTGGGGACAACTTTACCAGTAGTTCTTAAATTTTCCAATATAAAGGGAAATATACACCTTAAAATGAAGCTCGAAAAATGATTTTCTCTTTTACGCCACGTGTTCAAATTTTCGACTAAATTTTGTTATACACCATTACTCTTGTTATCCTGTGAAGAATAATTGTATAGTATTTATTATTCCACGATCTTTGTAAATTTTATCATAAACAGTTTTTCTACGATTATTCTACTGTCAAGTCATGGTTCTGTTCGTCCTTCTATATATGCTCTCACGCATATACGAATCCGACTTGCGCTTGTTTTTAGTGACTGTAGGCAGCCATTAGTGGGGCCAATAAGCCTTTAATCGTCTTCATTTATTGTCTTCGTGAATTTCAAATACAAATTGATTTATTGTCTTCGTGAAAATCAAGATACACTTCAGTGTACAACCATCCATGAAACAGGTAATGAAGGAAATTAGAAGGTTAAAGGTGATGAACCCCAGTAATGGCCGACCAAAATCAAACCATCATTATCTGTCCGGATTCATCTATAGGTAGTTATCACGTGACGTCCTAGTAGCATAATACATGGCGTATTACAACCATGTTTGAGGGAAACGCCTATTCACACGTACAGGTTTGCCCTAAGATATAGCGGCTGATAATGCCAAATTGTTACCTCACTGAGAACTATCTCTAGGCTGTTGAGGTACTGGCTGGTATAGAGCACGCGTTGCAACATATATGCTGGTATCTTATAGCGTTTTCGCGTTCAAAAATGACGCGATTGCACGCAGAATGTAGCCGAATTAGAACCTACGTTTCATTGTGACGAAAATGTGAGGAGCACCTCATCAACTCAACCACACACTTACATTTCCGCGGTACGTGACCCTTGTGCGTCATCCAGTTTGTTATTGTGGGACGCTCCTTCCAGCTAAAGCTTAGGATTTCTCTGTTGTAAACATGAATGAATCCATTGCAGACATTTATTGTTGCTAGTCAATGCTTCCTTCGATGATATTCACAAAAAAAAAGTGTACACAAAAATCTTTGTCCGTAATGTGGGCAATGTAGGAGAGAGGTTTCTTTCATATTCATCATTTTACCACAGTTGCGGGAAACGTGATGGTTAAAGTTTTTTCTCTCTTTATATTTTTTCAATTCAGCTATTTAACGGGCAGATGAATCAGCTATATGTATGTAATGCTGAGGGATCTAACTTCGACTGGCGTTAATAGTTTTACAGTAAAAAACTTTTTATTTCGACCAGCAAAATCTGTGTTGCAGTGCACCTCCTAAATGTAGATTGCAACAGCCGTTGGAGATCAAAGCGGAGCTTTGTTAATGCTTTCTAGTCTACGGTTATTCATATTCAATTTCCCTATTGTCCTCTGTTCGGGACGGTAACTTAGTTTCACAATTTCAGATTTAGTTTGTCCGTAAAAGACATGACATACCATTTTAATATATTAGTTACTTCATGGATTAAAGAAAATAGAACAGGATAAATGTATGAAGTTTGGTTATTGATTGACTTTTATTCCACATACATGTACCTCTTTTTGTAATTGGCTTGCATTAAAAATTACAACTCGCAAGGGTTTTCGGCCGACCCCCACTTAACCATGCTAGTTATTCAAAATACCATGTTGTTCAATAATTCAAATATTTATTTTTATTTTTTTAAATGTAATTTCCGAATTGGTTCGTGTGCAGTCACAAACTGGAAGTAAATGACAAAGTAAGTGTGTACATATCATTTACCTAAAGTAACCGCCTATATGACATTGTCAATCATGATAATGTGCTCCGTACATCGGGATGGTATTTCTATTCTTTCGCAGGCTTTTGTCTCACAACCAACTGGATGAATTGAACGAAGGAGCCTTTGATGAGATGAGAGAATTAAAAATTCTGTTAAGTTATTGGTTTATTACTGTTAGATTTAGGATTCTATACTATAAAGTCATTACAAATTAAAGTTTAAAACACTTCAACTTTGTCGCATTGCTCGTAATCGTCGTGTAATCTGACAAAATCAACACATGTGCTCATGGTATTACATTAAATAGGCTACCGCACTCTCATCTAGTAACAGCAACTGAAAACCTGAATTTGTTCAAGTTCAATAAATATTTTAAATTTCACCGCCAGTTCGTTTATTTTTAACACTTCCCACAAAGCGAAATTGCACCATAAGTGGTAATTATAAGAATAATGCAACCAAGTGTCTCGATACTGATTAAACCATGAACACAGCCGTACCATGGATAGCATTCCAAGGGGAGGTTCCAAACACTGCTAGCGCCACCATTACTAACCACTGGGGCATTGGAAGTGTAATGCGTTTATTTGTCAACTGCCCCTCGTACAGCCAATGGACCTGACTGCTGTTGTTGTGAATTGACAATGAACTCATAGCATCCTACGCATATAGTCTTTCTCGGTACAATTTCGGAAAGCCGAGTACTACATTCCAAATTTTACGCTTATAGTTACTAAGAAAGGCCCACGGCTTCCAAATTAATAGTAAACCGCGATCATTCGGTAAATAACATAAATCGGTCTTGATTTTAACTTACTACGTTATGAAGGACTCAAGCAAAAGACTAGTATACTTGAACATTTTGTTCTAGTTTTCGTCCTTCACATAACTGTTTACCTTTTCCTTTGCATTTCCAGAGATCTATCGAAAAATTCATTGAAAGAATTTTCACCACGGCTTTTCGAGAATAACAAACTGCTATCAGACCTGTAAGTTGTAAATTCAGTTCGTATTGTCCTCCTAATCAGTCATTTCATTTCTTTTGCGACAAAATATAATTAGCATTAAAATAAAATAAAATAAAATAAAATAAAATAAAATAGAACAACAGAACAGAACAGAACAGGACAGTACAGTACAGTGCGGTACGGTACGGTACGGTACGGAACGGAACGGAACGGAAGGGAACGGAACGGAACGGAACGGAACAGAAAAGAACAGAATAAAATAAAATAACTTGAATTGTATGTTTTTACTTCCGTCTTTTAGCGGGGGTGGGGGTGGGGTGGGGATGTGGAGACAAAAAGTCTTCAAAACGTTGCTTAATCGTTATGACCAAACCTTTATATTTTTACGAAAAAAAATTCTTTTGCTCTAAAATCTCAACAGAAGCAAACTGAAGTAAAACCCTTTAAATAAGAAGGGACATTTCTCCCTATGGCTTATAATTGGAAACAGCGCATCTTGAAAACAGGTTATGGGAAAATTAAAATAGTTAAATCCGTAAAATGAAAATGATCTTACAGTAACCTATTAAATACTTTCTCCGCAAAATTGGGCGAAACCAAGCAAGGACTACGTCCAGGGCAAAAAACCACTAGTTGCAAAAAAAAAAAAAAAGAAAGAAAATCAAAAATAATAAAACGTTAGGCATGTGCACCATAAGGTGCAAATTTAAAAGATCCTGACCTCACTTTAACAAAACTGACAATAAAAGCTAAATTGCACTGATTTCCAATAGATTCTCGTACCATACACGCTGAAAAATGATGACCGCGTGATCAAATAAAGTTCAAAAATCCGCTCATTTCGACATATGTTTGGGATAGCTTGGGCATCCTAAGAGGGATGAAAATATAATTTGTCCTTCAAAAGACACCATTTGAACCATGCCGCCTTGCCCCCCCCCCCTTCTCGTTTGCACATACGACCCCTCGCACTTCGAAACTTGTCACACGTGTAGACCTATTAGCGTGAAATAATCTCTTTTTGGACAAAATAACGTAATTCATGTACTTAAAGATGTTATTCACTATAACTCAATAACGTAAGTGAGCAATGTAATTCATTAACTGAGTGACGTGGTTAATGGGCTCCACTTTGAAACCGACTGCCGTTTGCAATATAATATACAACACAGTGCCCTTCAACTGGAAAAAGAGGGTAAGGGTCGTTAGATAAAACAGGATGATTACAGGGTATGCTTAAAGCAAATTTATCTTTAAATTCCGTTGAAAGAATCACAATGAGTTTTCGTAACTGCTTTCTCACGAAAAAGTTTTCGCAATTACATACTAGAAAAAACTCGAAGTTGGTTTTTCTCCTTTCACCCAGCTGGATAAATTTGGAAAGAATAAAAATACCCTATGAAGCAGTTTTTTTTTTATTTAAACAAATTAGCGGATGTGAAACCGGCTACCATCATTTGTAGCATGTACCGACGTCAACGCGTTGCACGTGTTTCTATTTTGCCATCCCTGCAGACTTTCATTGTACACCGATTGCTACTATGATTTCATGTCCTCGTAGCGGTAGCAGATCTGCTTCTCATCATCAGAGCATCCAGTATAATGCCGAATAGAAACGCACCGGAGTCTCTTGCATGGCCTCTATATATGTTAAGTAATGATGTAATTACAATGTCACTGTTTGCTGCTGACGGTTCACTAAGCTTCACCTTTTCTTTCCATCCTTTTTCTTTTCTTTTTTTCAGTCGACTGTCAGATAATCAATTGGTGGAACTACCTCAGCATCTTTTCAAGTATAACAAAAAAATAACAAGTCTGTAGGTGTTCTTTTTCTTCTTTTTTTTGGGGGGAGGGGTGTTATTGGGTGGAATTATTAAGAGGAAAGACATTGTGTTACCCTTCGTAGTGTGTTTAATACTGGTTCCCTTCACATGTTGAAGAACTTGCAGTGTCACAACTGGTTATGAAATATTCTAGGGAAATGGCACGATTTGGGATTGGGGAGAGTTGGAAAGGTTTTGGACGTCGTCACCCCCCTCCCCCCTGTTTTTTCTTCTTCTTTTCTTTTTTTACTTTGAATTTTTGATTACCCCTTTGGACCATTTCAGAGGGGAAAACACTGCTTTGAGAGATTTGCAACGTTAAGGAGAAAAAAAAAATATACAAAATTGCTTAATGCGGCGAGTCAGTATAAACTGGAAGATAAAAACATGTCCTTCAAAATCTCTCAAATCATCACATTTTTCACTGGAATTAAAATAATGTGAAAAGAGCTTAAGGTAGATTTTAATGCATTTCTCAATGCACAGAAAATGATATACAAGAATTAGCTTGACCACAAATGTCTTCATGTACCATTACTTTAATTTGTGTCCGGTGTATTTACCATTGGATGTAAGTCCTTGTCTTTCTATCTTTCGCGTCCATATGTTTAGATTCTCAGAAGGGCTTTACGGGCTAAGCATGGCAACCATATATAATGAAAACGTTTTACATGTTTCCAGACCCCTTTCCACTGCTCGAAACTGGCTAAATTCGTTCTGAAATTTTGACCATTATTATTATTGCACTCTGCAACTTCCACTTCAAGGGCCGTGGTCAGACCGGGGAGTTGTAAGTGATTATTCCCTGGTCAGATACTGTTCTTGGAATGGTTTTCGTTACTGTTGAAACCTATTAAGAGGGTACGTTTATACACACGTATTCCTTCAACGTGAAATTTTCATGTCGCCCAAAAGTTTTCAAGGTACCTTTTCCTCAACCCCAACTACGATTCTAGGACATCTCCTGTGGTGTCCTAAGTGCCAACATCAATTAAATGAAAATGATGATTAACATGTAGATCCATTCTTTTTAATTTTCAATATATTTTCATTTGTCTGTCTCAGTGAAAGACCTGGCAGGATTCCAATATTCATGTGATATATTAAGAGCAATGTTCCAAGCCAATCAGACAGTTAATTAAAGCAAGAGCGCTAAATTAAATTACACAAGACTTCTATTTCCTCTCTTAAGGAAAGCAATATCTCCTGAATAAGCAGAATATTATGCAACGATTTCAATATTGTCATGTTGATCGTAACCAAAGCTTCATCTACATAGAGACTAGTCGTTTGACACCACTGATGTATTGCATTTTCTTGTTACAGGTGAATAGCAAAGTTGTTATCTCTGCAACAATGACAGTATCTCCTTGAAGAGAATTCTTAACTTGACAATAACAGGACAACATTCTTAAAACTGAAAAATTAATAAGTGATCAATATTTCATCATTATGAATTAAATTGTGTTTTTTATGACTTTTCAGCGACTTAAGTGATAATCAACTGACAAAAATTCCGAGCAACCTACTAGAGGCCACAACACAACTGAGAAATCTGTACGTTTCAATTTTATTTCAAAAGTTGATGCTTAATATTTCGGAAATGATATTTCTCATGAGATAGGTCGAAGTAACTAAAAAGTGTCTTTGAGCACAAAATATCATAAAAGGTGGAACCAACAGTTTTTTGCCGTCAGACGGTAAATGTAAGAAACCAAGAGATCATTAGTTACACTCTAAGACCTGAAAATGCTTTTGGATCTATGTAGAAAAATGTGAAGAATAAGGGATTAAATAAGGTGGCACTGAACTGACTTTTGTTTTAATTTGACCTACCAACATTGTCTAGGATCCTTGCTCAAAAGCTTTGTTTAGTTGAAATCGATAACTTAATGAAGGTTTCAAAGAATGCTACAAAATGACAATGCTTATAATTAACTAATGTAATCACGTTTTATATCCAATAATTAAGGGAAATGTAACAACTTTGACGTTAAACAGTTATGTGCATAAATTGAAAACGTGTTGGTCACGACTCTTTGAAAACCGAATTCAAGCGTTAAGTGCTCGCTTATAAAACATTTATTTTTATGTAAGATATGTGATTGTCTAAGTTTGAACTTTTTTATTGGTGTGTGAAAGAAGCTAGGCAGGGCTTGTTAAAATCAACCAACTTCGAGGTTCAGGTTCCGTAAAAGGAAAAAAAAAATCAGTCGGGATCAATCAAAATACATCACCTTTTAATCAAGTTATTTTATCTTTCTCTGCCGTTACCGAATAGATTGCGATGGCTGACCTACTATTGAGACAGTAAAAGATGGTGGCATTAGAATAACATTTTGATCTGAAAGAGGATGTTAGGATGTTTTTTAACATCTCTAAAGTACATGCAAAGTTAAATGTTTGGTTGTGTGTCACCACCAATAAAACTTGGGACGATGAAGATTTTTTGAACCATTTTTCGACGATATATTGCATCTTTTAATTTCTTCCTCCCGCCATCGGACGATGTTTTCAGGGAAATAAGCTGATATGTTTGTTTGACATTTGGAATATTTTGAAAAAAAAAAAACAACAATTTTCCACGGAAAACCGTCATAACGGGGAAGGGGCAAATTGAAAGAAGGAGGAGCGTCGTGCAAAATCATACAAATGATCCCATTTTTCAATACGTTATCAATTAGCCTATTTCTTACCTCACGGGGACGATGTATAATGAAAGGAAAATAAAAAAAAATAAAGCGATAATTTCCAATTCCGCTGCTGCATGTTGCTTCTGACAGATCATTGTGCAGTAACAGCTTAACCAGAATACCGGACGAACTGTTTTTGTCAGTAGCGAACTTGCAGCGTCTGTAAGTACTCATTGATAAATATTTGAATTGTCAATTATATCTTTTATTCTCAATAATTTGATGCAGTAGCTCTTCTAAGTCAAAATTCAAGAAAAGGCCAGAAAAATTTAAAGTTTTAAAATTATGTTGTGATGGAGTATGATCTCACATAGAGGAAACTGTTATAGTACACTCTTGACTGAATACTATATTGGAAAGCTAGTGTTTAATCATTAATCGGCTTACAGAAGAATTCAGTCGGCATTGTGTTTAGTAACTATAGGCAGCCATTAGCGGGATCCATGAGCCTTACCTCGTTTCATTAACTGCCTTCATGAATTTCAAACCCTCATACTCAGCGAAATTGAAGGGATCATTACACAATATTCGTATACCGTCCATTATACAGTTAAGCAAGGAAATTGAAAAATTAAAAGGTGATAGATCCCAGTTATGGCCGACTGAAATCAGACCAACACTTGCTGTGCGGATTCGTCTAGTGGTTCGGAAGAACGAAAGGCGATGATGAAGCTATATTTCAGTCGGTCAATCAGGTAGCTAGATGGGGGTTTTACGCATCAATTTATATAGTTTTGATTTAATATTTAGGAACCCAACGTCTTTGTCCAGTTGTGGGTCACTAGATTATTTTCAATGAATGTTAATTTTATGTGACAACCAACATCCATAATACGGTCCTAGATGTTGCTGTTTAGAGCATGGGTGTTGATTTGATTCACAGAGTGGAGAGAGGGGAACATGTGACCCAATATTTTTGTTCCTGGTGTGGTAAGCTGTTTAATAGGAGGGGACACAGATGCAAAAATGGTGCTAAATGTTTCAATATTTGGAAATACTATCCTGACTACAGGAAAATTTCAAAGATTTCAAGACATGTTCTTTAAATTGTGGGTTGCTACTTCAACGGACTACGGTCAATCTGAAATAAAAGCCGGGTGTACTCAATATAGGTTAAAAGATCAGAATCAAAACGAAAATTGTCATGGGATAGTTTGCGAAGGATTTATGCAAAAGTTCTTATAGTTTGAAAACCATCTCTTATGACCGTAGTCAAAATGAATCCATGATTGATCAAAATCACACTTCAATCTTCTGCGGGAAAATCACAAACAAAAGGAAAGAGTGGTGCTACTGTGATACCGATATGACCGTTGCATACCGGTGAAAGATTGTTGATAAAAACATTGAAGTTTTTATGTGACCTCAGGGCTTGTAATATTGTGGCATTGTTCAAAACGAGAAATCTAACTTTGCACACGAAAACAGTTTATTACGCTAAAAGCACCTTATAGTATTTCAAATAATGCCACACAGTATACATTTTACTGGCTTCAGCGTTTTTGTAGGATTTCGCTTGTTTTCCATTACAAGACAAGAAGAATGTCTTACTTCCATGTATGGTTGAAAACAACCCAAGGTTGACAAACAAATTTATGTACATTTAAACATTGAACCATTATGATGTTTCAAAAGGAAAATCCGAACGCATTAAACACTGCACTTACAGAGTGTATATTCCGCTTTCATTACAGGATGCTATGCTGTAATAGCTAGACTTCCTTTAATAAGACAGCTTTAAACGGTTCGACTGACTTGAAAGTGCTGTATGTTTCCACGTTTTTATGCCTTTTTATATGCAACGAATTGAACGTATTGAATTCCTTTTTTTAAAATTATATACCATTAATGTACACTCAAAGAATGGTTCAAAGCTTTTGTTCCTTACCAAAGACACATGCGAGCAACACATTTATTTCTGTAAACACACTAGCTTAATTATCATAATTCTAATTAGACTTTCCATGACAAAGATTTTTAGCATATCTACCCTAAAAAAGCAATGCACATAATTTTTACTTTCCATGAGTAATTATACTGATATGCATTTTACACTACAACATTTAAACTTACCCGTTCTTTTTCAGAGAACTTTACGGGAACAACTTAACTTCTTTACCTAGAGATATTTTCAGTGACGTTAATCTACGTAAAGCTCTGTAAGTGAGATTTTATAATTCTTTCGTATATAGAGGATGGATCATGCCAACATGTGGCCCATGCATAAGACGAAATTATCGTACTTAGAAGACCTTAAATCCTTTCTTACCTTACCTAACCTATCCTCTTCGTGCCGAGTGGCAAATAAGGCCCCACGCTCTTTCTCCAAAAAACTCTATCCCTTGCTTGTAACCTTGTTTCATCCCAAGTTTAAATCTTTTCATGACATACATTTTCCACTTTTATTTCACAGAGATCTATCTGACAATAAAATCGAAAAGATTCCTGATAAGCTGTTCTGCTCAAATAGTCTTGGTTACCACAACCTCCAGTGGCTGTTCATGAGAAACAATAAGTTGATGTACTTGACAAACCAATCCTTTGAATGTCTTCGTAATTTAACACACATGTAAGGCAAGAATATGCAATAGATAAACTTCATAGAGTTATTTTGGTAGAATACGCACTAATGAGAGTATATCGATAACTTATAGATGGAAGTTTTTTGGTTTTATTTTTCTTACAATGTCCGCATGTGTAAATTTGTGGCTTTCAGCATGTTTCTAATTAAGTGATTGCATGCTTATTTGTTTGCCTAAAATTTAAATTGAATTTGAATGTCTTCTCTGAGATGTAAATTTCAAATCAACTACCTGAATCCCTGGCATCCACATGGCATATTCCAACTGTATGTTGACATCTTAACAACACACTTAGAAGATAGACCTCGTATTTTTAATTGAGTTAAAAATCATGATTATCTTTAAAGCTTTCTGAATGGCAACAACATTGAAAAATTGGGAGATAGCGTTTTTGCAAAAACAGCCATCCAGTACATGTAAGTGTTCCGTTCACTTTCATTTTTTTTTTCTTTTTGGTTTTTAATATCTATTTTTAGTATTTTCATGTGCTTTACCCAAATCCACTGATATTTGCAGCAGACGTTACGCATAGCATGGAAAATACCTGATTTTTTAACACTTTTTTTTCTGCAGATACATTTTTTCTAACAAACTGACTGAGATTTCAAACAGTTCTTTCTACAACGAACATTTGCAAGAGATGTAAGTAGGAATAAAATCGAGCGATTGGAGAAGGATAAGATGTCTGTAGAAAATACTGTGCCTCAAATATTTCAGTCTACATGAACATCTGGTAACAATCTTTGTACAAAGAATGAGTCTCAGATAAAATTAAGTAAATTAATGTGTTTTATGCTAATTTGATTATTATATCACAGAACAAGGTATATTATTCTACCTCACCATCTTAAGGTTAAAGCTAACAGTTGAGAAGCCGACATAGCATTTTTGTCCGCTATTGAGCAATCTTTACACCCTTAGCACTCGCGGTAAAATGCATTCTCGGAGTCCAGAGTTGTTGGGTCGAGTCAATGACTTGCGACTCGAGTCGACTCGAGTCGCCTTTCTGTTGACTTGTGACTCGACTTTGACTTGAAGGTTTGTTGACTTGTGACTTGACTTGACTTGTCAGATTTCGAAAATGATTGACTCGTGACTTGACTTGACTTGCCGAGTAATGACTCGTGACTTGACTTGACTTGACTTGAGCATATTTTACTTGCCGACATTGGCGATTTTTTCCTCCCGATCATATGGGCGGCCATCAGGGCAAAAAAGACAACACCGCGAAACAGAAAAGACAAATTTGAAACGGAAAAATAAACAACGCCGAAAGGAACAATCAAACGTCTAAAGAAAAAGACAAACATCAAAAGGAGAAAACAAACCCCGAAAGGAAAAGACAGAGGCAAAAGGAAAAGTTAAAATCCAAAAGGAAAAGACTAACGTAAAAGTGGTAAACACCAAATGCCAAAAGGAGAAGACAACACCGAAAGGAAAGGACAAATGCAAAAGGAAAAGTTAAAACCCAAAAGGAAAAGACTGACGTAAAAGTGGAAAACAACAAATGCCAAAAGGAGAAGACAACACCGAAAGGAAAGGACAAATGCAAAAGGAAAAGTTAAAACCCAAAAGGAAAAGACTAACATAAAAGTGGAAAACAACAAACCCCAAAAGGAGAAGACAACGCCGAAAGGAAAGAACAACGCCGGAAGGAAAGGACAAATGCAAAAGGAAAAGTTAAAACTCAAAAGGAAAAGACTAACATAAAAGTGGAAAACAACAAATGCCAAAAGGAGAAGACAACGCCGAAAGGAAAGGACAACGCCGGAAGGAAAGGTCAAACGCCGAAAGGAAAAGACAAACAGGCAAAAAAGACAACACAGCAAAACAGGAAAGGCAAACTCTAAAAGGCAAGATGAAAGTCAAAATAAGTACCAAAGTCAAAAGAAAATGACAAAGTCTAACAGAAGCGTACGAAGGGGGGGGGGGCATTTGGCCATGCCTCCCCCCTCACGGATGCCAAGGTCCTTAAAATACGTAGCCATACTTTAGTAACACGGATTTTACTTCAAAAGATAGCATGTGTGGCACCAGAGCATGTAGGAACACCCAATTTCTCAAAAATTTTCATAGGGAGGGGATTGTCTCTGCAAGGCCCCTCAGTGTTGCCATTTTTGTTCTTCTTCTTTTTTTTTAATTCCTAAAAATAGCAAAATTTTGTCAAATTCCAAATTTAACTAAAAACTCCAGCTGGTGGCACCGATTAACTCTAAGGACACCTACCTTTTTAAAGAATGTTCAAAAGGGAGCGGCTCATCCCTTTCCCTTCCTGCATAGACGCGTACGAGACTGTGACAAGGAGGGGAGGGTGTCCAGGTGCGTTGAGAAATAGTTTGCCATTTATCACGCAAGAGGAGATGCTAAGGGTAAGATCATTAACAGACGGAAGTTCGAGCAGTCACAGAAAGTTTCATCAATTTAGCGGATCTTCATTTAACCAAGAGTCACAACAGAGAAGCATTAGCATATTTTCAATTCCGTTGTATAATTTCCTCGGAAAGAATAAAGACAATTTAATGTAATAGCGATAGTACATTTTACCTAGTAATTTTTTGATCACTCAGCATGTTCCTGATTTTATTCTTATTGCAAGCAAAAGCTAAATATAAAGACTGCATGTTTAGATTCTCTTTACAAGAATAGAAACTCAATTTTCGGTCATCTGAAGGGTCGCGGTTATTTCCTAATGGTTGCGCTCCACTAAGATAGTCATTCGGGCAAAATCATATTTTTGGGGTCAAAGTAGCTAACAACTCTCTGATCACTTTGCAGTTTGCGGACATATTTTGAAGTGATCGTTTAATTGCAAACTACAAAAGAAGATAGAGACTTGTTAGATTCTTCATATAAGTCTGGTAAATGCTATTTCCGGCCATCTGAGTGGTCTGACTTTTCGAAATTTCTCTTAGCTCCGCTTAAGATAATATTTATGGCAGAATAAAGTTTTGTGGCCAAGAAAAAACTCAAACTAAAATGCTCCCGTTCGCATATACCGATTGATGCTCTTTTTTTACTCCTAGAAGTATGCAAACTTAATGACAAGTTTAACTTTGAAAGGTAGCGTAAAGGGCATAAGATTGTATGTAAAGACGGTTTCAGTTTTATCCTCATGAACCACCACAATTTAACTTTTAACACTGTTCCTGTCAAAGTCGAAAATCTTGCACTATTTTGCATCTAAGCTCCTTGGAAAGGCCAAAAATTTTCCCGTCCTCTTGGCCAGCGATCACTCATACTGCATGCCCCCCCCCCCCCTCATAGAAATCCTGTGTACGTCACTGAAGTCAAAAGGATCGAAAAGACGACCGTCGACAGAAAAAGGCAAACGCCAATGAAAAAGTCTACAAATATTAAAAGAGAAGGTCGAGCGCAGGAAATTCCCTGCGCTGGAAAAGAAAACCCCAAGAAAGACTTAGCCAGTCACACTGTTCGGTGTGTTTATTGTCAGTTCCTAACATTATTAATGGACATGACACAGCATGTCCATTATTGTGGTTGGTCGCATTTTCTGATGATCACGTGACCCCATATCTTTCGTTCAGTTTATGGGACGACTCCCAATGAGAAACAAACCGATCTTTTGGGAAAAGATTTGTACAGCAAAGGGGACCGGTATGTGACAAGATTGTGTGAAAAATGTCGCTAATTACGAAATGCGGTACATTTTTCCTCAAATACTCGACATTTTAATATTAAGTAGGCTAATAGTAATATTAAGTAGGTTTATAGTAATATTAAGTAGGCTAATAGTAATATTAACTAGGCTAATACTAATATTAAGTAGGCTAATATTAGTATTAAGTAGGTAATATGCCTGTTACTTTACATATGACGCAGTCATGAACGCGAGGGATGCTGTCCTACTTTGGTCTGTATTTTCAACATCACTTTATTTAGTAGAACTGTTTGGTCACCAAATTAATTTTACATTTGACTTATGAAGTGATTATAAAGACAATTGTATAAATTTGAAAACATTCGTATAATTTTCTTGTCGCAATTTCCTGGAAGTTCGACTGAGCGGCATGCTACGATGTCTCCGTTTGAACTGCTTTCAGTGAAGGAATGTATAAAATGTGTACAGTAGTGTAAGTGCCGGGTCATTATGTACGGTCCATTGCGATCGTGTACAAGCAATGTCACCGATTGAACGTATAAACAAAAAGAATTTCACATAATGTCGTACAGATCGATCGAAGGCAAAGTGCAATCAAACCTCAAGTCCGAATTTTCGATGCAAATCTCCTATTTAACCATACGTATAAACCATTACATGTTTTCGATTGGCATAGGCCATCTGAGGTCAAACGTCAAACGTGAACGTAGCTAGTGTACATTAACTGCACGTACATTCGCAGGTTCACTTCATTCTGGGCAATTATTCTAAATCAGAGACAAATTTAGTACTACACACTTGCTGTACTTTTTTCGGACAGGTTTGTCAATTCTCGGTGGCAGGTAGGGCATTGCATCAAGTGCCTTTGCACGGGTATAGGCCCTACTAAAAAGTAGGACCCGGGTACCAAATCGCCATACCCGTCGGGTACCTGGTGTTACACTGACTTATAAAAGATTAGAACATTTTGTTAGGCATGCTCCATATCAGACATGCAAAATAATATTTACAGCTGTTTTGAAGAGGTGATGATCACATTTCCAAGTACAAAAAATTTGATTTGCCATAAGGTTTTATCATCTCCTTTTGTTTTAAATCAAAATGACTTGTAAAAGAAACGAGAAAGGGCTATTGTTGGAACATCTATTGTGCCTTAAACACCACACACAGCCAACAACCTTCACCCCTATTTTAAGTGTATTTAAGTTTTAGTGGAACGACCGGACACGTAGTGGCCATGATCCCAAAGAAACGTAACAGAAAACAGTCAAATAAGAAAATAAGAACTTTCCAAGGCCTCTATCAATATTTGATATTAAATTTTTGGACGGTTTCCTACTCTAAAGGCAAGCATCCTAAGAGCTCGAAGCTTCTCCTTTTAAAACACCGGTTTAAAACATCAACCAATCAGAGCCCTGTATTATGGTATGCTCTTGCACGTCCAAAATTATATAAAAAAATTGTAAACAAAGACGTCATGTTCGTGAACTTCTCTCACAGTAATGCACAATGCACGTTGGAATTTTCACTGTAGGGTTATATACGTTCTGACGTAGTAGCAGGCCTCATGTTGACATCCGGACATGGTGAGATAAAGGTGTCATACCGCCGTATTAAGATCGTATACATGCAAGGCTCAGTACAGTGTACCTAGCATGCCGAATGCTACGGGCACTGTCTCTGCAAGCTGGGCGGGGGGATGTGTCTGCTAGTTTCTGCGTGAAGTACGAAGTGATTTTGAATCACTGTGGGATAGCTTGCTCGAACAAAGTGACGTACATTGATGTGTGAGAAGTAACTCACTACGTGACGATAAAGCGCGATCGGGCCGCACGCTGATAAAAATTTCAACTTCAGAAAATAAAGTACAAACAACTTTCAAACTTTTTGATTTATTTATTTGGTACGTATTAAGCACAAAACACAAACAAACTTACACATAATTTCTAGGGCTCTCTTCATTCTCATGCCCCGAGAATGTTTACCAAATTAATTGTAAAATATTTTATTCCATTACCGTGGGGAATAGCGTAAATTGGGTAACCCTTTTCGCATGCAAAATATTTAAGCTTCGCGTAGTAGATTTGGAACCGGGTTATAGGATATAAAGCGAGTGGTTACCCGTGCAAATTACACTAATTGCACCACCAATGAAAATATTGGGGGAAGCAAACATACAGTAGGCCTTGCCCCTCCAATAATTCAGGCAAATTGAAAATAAAAAAAAATTAAAAAAAAGGAGAATAACCAAAATGTAATAACATTTTGGGATATGGGGGGCTTCTTGAAAACGTCACTTTGAGTGTATGTGCTTGTCATTGTAAGTGTGTATGTGTGTCTGGTTGTGTGTGCATGTAGGCCTACGAGTGCACTCGCTTTCATAGGGTGGATTGCTTATAGATCATTCCGGTCCTGGACACGAAATAGGGTTCAACATAGTCTGTTTGTACCCCAAACCACATACCAGATCTATGTCCCTGTTGTCCGTCGGATTAACTAGGCAGTCCATCCTTCCCCTACATGGGCAACCAAAGACTAACACAATGTCATGTCCATTGTGGTTACGGTACGTAACCACATTTTCTAGTTGTTATTGTGTTAATGGTCCACTTACAAGTTACATACGCAGCCTAACACTGTGCACACTGTGGCCTAGTATAACTTTAAGCCTAACGTCAGTTCGCTCGAATAGAATGCTTGTGCATACAGTAATTCCACATTTCAGGATTAATTTCACAAAGTGAGAATAAACTTCATCAAATCCGGTGATCATTTCCCACAGTTCACCGGTTTTCAGATCTAGTAACTGTCGGATATGTAAAGATACGTTTCTCATTATAACTTGAAGCATCTCAGATATTTCCTGAACTGTTTAAAATTGCCAAAATGTCTCATACTTGTGGAGAGCTTTTCGGATAGGTGGAAGCACTTTTTCATGACACCCAGTGTGGGTTAATACCACGGGCTTCCTATACATGGACGGTGTCACGGACTTCCTATACATGGACAGAGCATACCTTACGGCAGATTGTCGCTATCGTAGCGTGAGAAAAAGCGCACCAAGATGGCTGTCTGCTATGGTTTTGTGTGACAGTTTGGACTTGCTCAAGTATATCAACAGATTTTGCAAGAAAGTTGAAATATTTTTGAAATATGGCAAGGTTAGGTAAAAATCACTTCACCTTTTGCAGGCATATATTTTTCCTCATTCAAGTTTAAATTTTGTTTTAAATATCACAGCGTCGTCGTCAAATCACACAAATTATAGCCTCATGGCGGCCATCTTGGTGCGCCTATTTGTCCAGTCGGTGGCGACCATCTACGGATAGGACACGTTACATGCTCTTTCCATGTATATAAGTCCGTGGACAGAGTATACTGCAAGTTAGAAAGTCTCGCCGGGTACGTGTGAGTATAGGCGTAGCGAGATGGCTGTCTGCTATGGTTTTGTGTGTGAAAGTTCGGCCTTGCTAAAGTATAGTTAGAATCAACAGATTTTGCAAGAAATTTGAAATATTTTCGGAATAATGCAAGGTAGGTCAATATCACTACATGTACTGCAGGAAAATTATATTTTTTCTCATTCAAGTTAATTTTCTGTTTAAAATATTACAGAGTTGTCTTCAAATCATACCAATTATAGATTCATGGCGGCTATCTCGGTGCCCTTTTTATCCCAGTCGGTGGCGACATTCTGCAGATAGGACATACGCGTTACATGCTCTGCCTATGTATATAGGAAGTCAGTGGTTAGTACTCACTCTCTCTTCTCCATTTGATGTTCTCTTGTCCTTTTGACGTTACTTTGTCTTTTCCTTTGCTCGTTGTCTTTGTCACATTATGTTATTTGATCGTTTCCACTTCACTTTTGCCTTTTCCTTTGACTTTGGTTTTATTTTCTACACGGTTGTCATATCCTTTTGTGTCGTGTATTTTCCTTTCGGCGTTTGTGTTTTTTTTTTCTCTGTGATTGTCCTTTCCTTTTGACTTGGTCTTTTCTTTTTGACATTGTCTTTTCCTTTTAGCGTTCACTTTCCCGTTTTACTGTGTTGTATTTTTTGCCTGTTTATCTTTTCCTTCTGGCGTTTGACCTTTCCTTCCGGCGTTGTCCTTTCCTTTCGGCGTTGTCCTTTCCTTTCGGCGTTGTCTTCTCCTTTTGGCGTTTGTTATTTTCCACTTTTACGTTAGTCTTTTCCTTTTGGGTTTTAACTTTTCCTTTTGCCTCTGTCTTTTCCTTTCGGGGTTTGTCTTCCCCTTTTGACGTTTGTCTTTTCTTTAGACGTTTGAATGTTCCCTCCGGCGCTGTTTTTTCCTTTGGGGTTTTAACTTTTCTGTTTCGCGGTGTTGTCTTTTTTGCCCTGATGGCCGCCCATACGATCGTGCCCGAAAATGCAAAACTTGAAGTGTCGCCGCGCGAAATACGAGAGACGCAACATGGCCTGCACTATATCATGCACGCGAGTCGCGCGTGCCAGTCGGTCCCTATATGTCAGCATGTGGAATTAGTGAACAGACAGAGTGACTCCATTTACGAATGTCATAATAATGGTTCACACGTGATGTGACTTCGCTATTTAGAACCCAACTTCTGCACTGTGATACTCGAATATGTTACTCCGTTTACATTTTCGGAAGCAGTACTGCCCGTACATACGTGCCTGACATGGTCCAATTTTCACAGTTAAAGGAAATGATTCTATCATTTATTTATTTTAATCATCAGTCCAATAACTTGAAACTAAAAATATATCGAGCTCTGGTCATGGAGATTTTCATTTTTTTCATCGATTGAAATGGCTGTCAATTGTCAAGGCAATTGTCGTATTCACGGTGAAACTCAAACTCGTCGTAGTATTCCGTAACAATCGGCACATCAGATGAACGGTAACCTCGCCATTTTTCAACATGTCTCACGTCCCAAAAGTTGTATTGTTGTGCTTGAAAAACTACAATAGTACAGTATCGAAACGAACAGCAGACTTCACTCTATGCGGAACCACAGTAGTCGATGGCCCCGCAACGACGTCGAATTTCGTCAGGCATCTGAAAACGACCCATTCTGAAAAGTAAGTAGCCAAGGCCAAGGCCTAGCCTAGGCTACGCGTTATCAATAAGGCTAGCCTGCCAATCAATGCAGCTTGCTTTTGCCAATCAGACTTTATTTCGTGTATTCCTTTCCTTCCCGATTGCGAAGATACTCGATTTCTCAGTCATAGTAATCTACTTCGGTGACATATAATACACGAACTATGATCGAAACGAGAAAAATCGAGAGAATTTATCGCGACATTTGCAATCTCGTGGAAAGGCCCCTATGGTAAACCATAGGCCTGTGTATGTTCATTTTTGTGGCCGGCCGCGAGATTTTTCCCAGAATGGAAAAGGCCACTAACCAATCTGAATTGTGGATATCGGTCATGTGACTCTTTGTTTACATATTTTCTGAATTTTGACGACGGATTGTGAGAGACCATGGTCCATTCGCCCAGCCCCAGGGAAGGGGGGTGGCCCTAACCTAGGCTAACCTGATTTTCTAACCCTCCTAACCAGATTTTGAATTGAATTTGTAAATCCCGAAAGGCATTCCATCACTTTAGCGGGTTTTATTATTCTCGCGATATAGGGACGGGTAAAATTATTCTTTCAAGCGACGGTGTATCGTATCACCGGAACGTTCCATCCTTCCGAAGGTTGCATTATATGATATGGCTTTTGAAATAGGAGTGCCATGCCCACCTTTCCCAGCTTGTTCCAGTGATGTGATCTGAGAGATGTTTTAAAGGCTGCTATCTTGGGAGTGAATTGCAGATATGGACTGAGGTGGATAAATCTGATTTCAAGGGACCAATAAAATGAAACTAAACAGAGTTAGGGCATTTTTTATGCCATATTCTGGAAGACAGGGTGCATTTCACCACAGATGGTGATTTTCAGACGCTAGGTTGAATACAGTGTGAAGATATTGGCTTCCAAAAGTCATGACACGTCATACTTTATTAAATAGTGCTTCCGCCTGTCAAAATCAGCCAAACTAGGCTGAATAATTTAGCAGTGATGCAATTGGAAAAACAAGATAAAACTTGGAGCAAATGAAGGCAAGATGTATGGCTATGTGCAACGAGTTTCAATACCGTGGGTAACCGTCCACACAGAGAATTACTGAATTAGTGACCCCAATAGTGCCCCCTAAACCCTTCATCGGTTCTGAAAAAATACTTCCTTCTTCGAAAAATGGAACATCCTTGCGGAAATTGGCGTAAAACTGCCCCTGTAGGTAAAACATCACGGTTAAAAGTGGAACATCCCTGCTCATCTGCTCCTCACACGATTGTGCAAATGAGGTGTCACATGGGTCAAATGAAACCATCTGATTGGTCGATGATGACTGGGGAAGACACCAGTCAGATGAAGACTGGGGAAGACACCAGTCATCATCTCTGGAACATTGATTGGGATCCTGTGTCAGGAATAGATATAAAAACAGCATGAACATGTTGTATTCAAGTTGAGCTAAAATGACTTGTGACTTGACTTGACCCGGAAAATGGATGACTTGTGACTTGACTTGACTTGCAACGATTTGACTTGTGACTTGACTTGACTTGCCACAAAATTAAGTGACTTGTGACTTGACTTGACTCGACCCGGAAATTGGATGACTTGTGACTTGACTTGACTTGTCAATGAATGACTTGTGACTTGACTTGACTTGACTTGGAGAAAAGTGACTTGAATACAACTCTGTCGGAGTCCGTTCTCGAGCTGGTCTACCACGAGCGAAATGGAAACAAAATAAAAATGCCAATTATTCTTATTCATAGCCTTACGTAATTAAGTATTTTTTGGTAGTTGAAGAAGAATAAAAAAGTTTAAATTTTCAAAAGAAACTCGTTTAGTAGATATCGATTGTCAGGGAGCGTACTTTGTCTAGGGTTTTCGTCATAAGCTTTTCGAGAAAAGGAAGGAGCGAGAGCTCACTTGCGAAGTTTAGAACTACCAATTTCCCGTCTTCAAGATGAAAATATGTTGAAACGTTATTTTGAGGACAGGGAACAAATAATATTTCCAGAATATAGTGAAAACTTTCTTAATTGTTATCCTTTTATCTTAACTAAAAATGCTATACATCAAACAGTGTGTTTGTTCTGCTAATGTATGCTTTATATGTACATGCACACGCAATAGTATTGTGTTGGATCTTGACCAGGTGTATATTGCAAACAGATTCGTAGCCTAAATAAAGCGGGGTTGACCGTCTTCAAGACCGTCTCCTGAAATCTGCTATATAATAACCTGCGAGGTTAGTCTAATAAGCCATAGTTTTCGTGATCGTAGTTGGAAATGTACAGAATTAAAAACACTCTTTTTACCAAATGTGCATTTCCATAAGCGGCTAAAATTCAAAATTGTCTGAAGTCATCAGAGATTTATGTATTTTTGTGACCCCGAGGTCAGATTTCCAAATGTAAGTGAGGAAGCTTTAAAGAAGATAAAGTTCACTGCGAGAAAAACCCCTTCATAGTTCTCTGCATGCTTCTACAGCATGAAGATTTTAATGATCACCTTCAGGTACGTAGTGATGGAATGTTATAACAATAGTGAATTTTCCATTCCGTGCGGTAAAACGACAGGACGGTGAGTTTAACACACTCGCAAGCGGCGTTCCATTGTGACTGTTAAGGTGTTTTGGAGCTCGAAGACGACCTTACGACGGAAATTACTATGAAAATCAATGTACCATCCTGTTTGTAGACCGAACGTTAAATCGGCCGACATCCGCTCAGAAAACCAACAGGACGGAGTGATAATTGCTTCTGCTCTTGCAAAACAGTCTAGTCTTTGCTGCGCGTTCCGTCCTTTTGGCTACCGACGCGTCTTGAAATCGACAAGTCCTTAATATTAGTTTTTCGACTGAATAGAATACTTTATAATGGGCCAAGGGGGCAATACCGTTTATCCAGTAATACGATCTGACCAAGTCACTGATTAAGCATCACTGTTCTATGGAGATGTAAATAACCACTTCGCCATCTATTTAATAAATATGAAAAATCTATGCCACCTTGTATCAACACTTTTAAATTGCCGACATTAACTGAGAATATATTTAAGATCGTGCTTAATGATAGCATCATGATGCAAACTTTTTTACCTTTAATGTTGCAAGTCAAATTTACAAAAATCGGATCACAACCGTTTCTGCTGATGCTTTCAATACAACGCTGAAACCAATACGTATGTAAGCACTTCTGTCTGCTTTTTATCCATAATTATGGTAAGTTACATTATGATCAAAAAGCGGATCACATGTTCTTCGACTGTATGTAGGTAGAGTGGTGAAATACTGTGACAGTCTCATAAAGCAAATGGTAAACTTTTTGAGTTATTTAATTAGGAGCCCACCACGTAACGTGTTAGTCCTTGCTCGTCTTTGTAACTTAAGGCTTGCCTTTATATATTATTCCCTTCAATAATTGTTACAAAAAGGTCAAGTTAAAATTATTTTTTCAATATTTAGCTGTGTGATACTTTGTAGGTTCAATTTCTTTCGGGTTTATAGACACATGTTTACAGTAGGTAATGTTGAAATAAGACGTCTTAACTCAAACGCTTACAAGAAATACATATTCCATCGATCATTCTTGAAACTTTGAATTTCAAAGCTAAGTTTTCTCTCGCCCACTAAATTTCCGACCTGACTGTTAGAGGTATGATAATATGATTACATCAAAATTTTATTCTAATGAGGTTGCGAAACATTACAAAGTGGATTAGAATGAGATACAAATTTAAACGAATTTCCATCTTGCGGGTGTTTTGGATGCTCTTCCTTGCGTTCTGTATAATGCGGTTTAATTCAAACGAGTAAGTCGTTTCGTTTGGTCATCGGCACTTGACGAAAATGGGCTAGGAAAGAATTCAAGTTGATATTTTAAAATAACCTGTCAATGAAATGCAATAACAATTATGTTGTACTATGGACGTCACAAAATACTATTGTCTCTACTTCGATTGTAAACTGATTCAATCAATGATGTGACATCATCGATAGTGTATCGAATCGGTTTGCAATCAAAGTTACGACAAGAATCATACTGTCACGTCATCCAAAATTCGGCATTGATTTTATTGCATTTTCAAGAGCCGACAAGGGCTATCTGTGAAGTCATCTTTAAGAGGGATCGATTCATCGTGACGCAACAAAGTGTTAAAACTGTCGCAAAAAACGACGGTTTTCGTTTATTGGAAGGCAAGTCCACTGGCAAAATCATTTCTGCAATATACACAGCATTAAAAAAACTCAACAACTACATCGAGATTTTGCATATCTACACACCTTGATCCCCACACAAACACAAATGTGGAAAATGAGCTTCATTAAACTTGTGTAGTCCTGTCAGAGATCAAGAATGGTATGTCCAGTCAAAAATGAAAGGAGAGTAAGCTTGACTACAAGGTGTAAAAATTAAATTGTAGAAAGCTAACTAGATCGTACATTACATGTCGTCAAATATATACACGTAACTATAACCATCATGACTTGTGAGGACAATAGTGCTTTAATTTGTCCAACAGATATCTTCACTGTTTTGATCTTCACAAAATACCATCGTTAAGCCAAAATTTAGAAGCGTAAGTATCATCGCTCAGCACATATATAGCTAATGAGGGTGTATCGCGTGCATGATGAAACATTCCCAAGTTTTTTTTTTTTTTAAACGTACACAATTCTCTGCCTGGTTACATCGTATCGGGGAGAACTGAATCACCCTACATATTGTTCACTCTTGATACAGTCAGTTTAATTTCACATCTAATCGATTGACAGTACCAGAAATACCGAATTACACAAAAGTTACCTTACGTAACATCTGGGGTAAGCTAGCAGTCCAGTCAAATGAGTTTTAATTGGTAATTTATACCCATGCAGTGTGCACAAAATGAAAGCATACATCACTTGTGGGCACGTATCTTTTTATGTAACAAAGTCGGATACCAGTACGTTGCACATCACAGCGCCGTTGATCTAATGGAGTCTCTAATGAACTCATAAGAAGAAAGGTCACGACTTATGTTTTATATAAGTTCCAAACAAATTGATGTAAATTACATTTATCAACAGTAAAATATTGCTCTTATTTATTAGCGTATTCAGTCTACTTCATTGCATCCATGAAGATATCAGTAGTTGGATTAAGTTAATATTGAGAACCTTCTCAAAAAGGAAATTTACACGAAAATGCAATTGTTGTATGTAAAAATGTAATTGACCAATCAGATGATTGGTTAAAGATCAGTTAAGTTTTACAGATAATTAGTATGATATAAGTGGTTAATTATAAGATTTCATGGTTGAATAAGGTTTTATTTGGTAAATAAAAAGCTAACGGTAGAACAGCAGTAAAAATCTGGACGAAAGTACTTAAAGAGCAATGGTCACATAGAAAAAAAGTTTCGATTGCTACGTAATCAATGGGAGAAGAAATACAGAGTTCACGATTGAGTTTGTTACTTTAAACTACACACTTCACTGTTTACTTACCAAGTGCATCGTCGCTGGTGCCCCCAACCACTCTTGGAGGACAAACGGTGTATGTGTTAGGGTACTTTGTTAAATCTCCGTCTTAACCAAATCATATAATTATATATCAGGTTATATTGAAATCCAAACAAGCACCCAACAGTGCAGCTGTTGGACAAACGTGTTGGTACCAATTTAAACCATTTGTTGGGCAAAATTAGTTGGGTTAAATGGTTGGGTAATTTCTTCTGCCCAACTAATGAGTAAAACACTTTACCAACTGAGTTGGGCATTTTTTACCCAATTCCCGTCAGGAGGCATACGGAACCAACGGTTGGGTAATTTTTTGCACAGGTTGGGTAATCATTTTATAGAGTGTAAAGCAAGAACTTAATCTACACACTTTCGTTCAAATTTCATTCAAATCTGACATGCATTTCTTCTAAAATCAAAACTTGTTCACAGCATTTGCCTGAAAGGCCGGTTTGTTCCAAAGATTGCTGTACCAGCAAAACACATAGCAGTGCAATTTGGAGTATACCTAGAACAGGATGGATTTAATTGCTCTTTTGAACAACACAAAGCAGAATGTGCCCCTTGTCCGCCTGGAACATATGAAGATGGAACTAACAATTGCCGCCCTTGCCCAGCAGGTAAACACTTCAGTATGATAACATTCCCCTCCATTCGGTAATTAGATTGCTGGCATAAATAGTAAAGAAAGGTGCCTCAAAAAGGCATCCACTTCCTTCGCCTGCATAGTATTCAGTTTGTGATAGCACATTGCAATCTGTAGATTTATTTATTCAGGCAAGGAATCATTGGAAAACAAAAGTGGTTCATGGCGGACCAAACGCCAGCTTGAGATAAAAAGCTTCCATCCTATAAAGGCAAACTGTACTCAACAGTAATTTGTGTTTTATACCATGGAAGAAAAAACTTGGCCTCGATGAAAGATTCACCCCCTGAGAAACAGACTTCTTAGAGGACTACCAATGGCACAACAGTTAAAGCATTTTTACGATAAGAAAAAGATCTGGGTTTGAGAATAGGGCACACAATCATTCTCTCACGGATGTCCTTAGTACATTGAAATATCATAACGTGTAAATACCATTATTACGATATGGTATAATATGACAATAAAGAAATACCGCTATCCATTTTTTCACGTTTAACCAGGTGGATATTATCAACATGATTTTGGTCTAACTGCATGCAAGGTGTGTAAATATGGAACTTACGTTAATCACCCAGGAGGTAACTCTGCTAAAGATTGTGATCAATGTCCAGGAGGAACTGATCTGAAAAGAAGCGCTGGTAATCGAGCGTGTTTTTGTAAAGAGAACTACACTCGCGTAGATCGCTTTGAAGCTTGTTTCCTCTGTCTTGAAGAAGGTCTAAATTGTTCCCGGGACTATAAGTTTTTGCGACCTGGTTATTACTGGAACTGGACTTTTGCAGGAGCTAATTTAACGGCGTATGCAAATTTTGTCCTCCATCTTGAAAATGATACACTAATATATGACGAGTTAAGCAAGCAATACCGCCACAAAGTACCAAAAGTATATGAATGTCCGTTGCGATCTAGTTGTGAAAACCAAGGGAGCCACACAGCAGAAAACATTACGGGAAATTGCAAACAAGGTTATCGCGGTTGGCTATGCACCAAATGTCAAAGCAATTTTTACTCAATTCAAAAAACTTGCATCAAATGTCCAGATATGAAATGGATTATTTTAGAAACATTGGGGGCAATATCAATCGGTATCGGTTTCTACGTTTTAATAACCTGGCAAAATAAGAGAGGAAAAGAAAACAACAAAAATGAAAGGTCAATCTTTAATAAAATTTCATCACAAATGAAAATAGCTCTCGGATTTTATCAAGTGATAGGAGAGTTGTTTGAATCATTTCGAGACATACCTTGGGTCGGGCCTCTCAAATTTCTGGAACAGATTATTTCCGTTTTAAAACTTAATGTCTTTCGGGTGCTTTATCGTCCGCATTGTTACAGCGAAAAGCTAAAATTCGAAATTAAAACCCAGTTTGTACTCAGCATGTTGTTTCCCTTTGCACTGTTATTCCTCTCTGTATCATTGTATTGCATCTGGAAGTTTTACTTTAGATATAAATACCGCAATGCAATCTCCATAGGCATGAGAAAGTTAACAAAAGTCAAGGAGAAACTGTGCACTTATGCTCTCATTCTGTTGTTTATCACATATACACCAACATGTGATGTGATTTTTAAATTATATCCTTATGCGTGTGAGACATTTTACATTTACGACAATGATACCACAGTCAACATATCACTTCTTAGATCAGATTATGATCTTAACTGCGAACGTCTAGCGATGTATCAGTTATTTGCCTTTATTGCAACGTTTGCTTACGTTATCACATTCCCATGTACACTTTTCCTGATATTGTAAACTTATCAAAAGCAAATAATTCCTTCCCGATCTGACGGCCGGCAACTCGTCAGGGAGGAATACGAACCAACAACCTCCTTGGATGACGAAGATCATCTGATTAACGGCACCTGTCAAGATACTGGTCCTCCAGTCTGGATTAACTTTCTTTGTGAAAACTACTTATTGGTACTGGGAGATCATTGAACTGGCAAGAAAAGTAAACCAAACAATTTTGGTGACATTGCTGGGATGGGAACATTCACTAACGAAAATACTTACAAATGGAATATCTGTCTTGTTTCTTACACTATATGCTAAGTTTTCACCAATGAAGGGTGCATTCGAACAGCGTTTGCAGGTGAGTTGTTTGTCATTCTTACAGATTGTGAAAAGTAAAAAAAAAATATCCAACGTTGCATGTTACAAAAGTTCCGTACTTTGACTAAAATATACACTTTAACAAGGATGTTCAGCAATTCATCGCTAATTTTGCCCCAACTTTGTAAACACGTTTAGATATTAAAAACTAAACGTGCAGCGATGAAACATAAGTAAAGGGTTTGTAATTAAAATGTTCGATTTAGGGTTTCTGCATCTTTAGGAATTTAAAATTTCATGACTTCTCCATGATCTTAACATGACTAGCCTATTTCATACCCAAATTCAAAACCATCTATTCTCTACAGCACTGATTTTCAGCCTGTGGTCCGCGGACCCCGGGCGGTAAAGTTTGTATTTGGAGGTCCACGAAGAACGAAGGGATCCGTAGAAAAATCAGCCAAGGGGTCCGCAAACGCTAAAATGCTTTGGTATATACTGAGAAAAATCGTAGCGTAATATAAAATTATAATCACACTGAACAGTAACCTATTCCTAAACTAGTAGGCGATTGTGGTTGCTAATTAAATGGCTGTAATTGACTTGATCTACCATACAAGTAGAGGTGATTACAACTCAGGTTTCGGCAGTGTTACTATTTGCAATGGAAACTCAAGTGAAATAATGATATTTACAAGTACATATTTGACGTATATTACAGGAGAAAATTCCGTCTAACACCTTTTGCCCAGATTCCATTAACCAAAGAGTTTAATGAACACCTTGAACGAAAGGTAACTCTTTGAATGCATAGGGTTTTTCGAAAGGGTATACCAACTGGAACATTTTGGATTCAAAGGGTTGTACCACAAAGGGTTCCAAAGGAATTTTCAACTCTGATACACAACATAGTTGACTCATTTAGAAGTTCCATTATCTGCTTTAGTCAGTCAAATGAAATGATATCAATATATTCTGTTTCAGATGTTCTCGCTCTCCGCAATTTTCATAAATGTGCTATTCGCCGCTGTACCAATACCTCTCAGTTACAGAGCCCCATTGGCAACCACACTTATCCTGATGAATATGATTATCATTTTAGTCATTGCAGGTAAAGTAATGTTCACAATCCTAGACAAAAATACATGAGCAGTGCCCTGCTCCCCCGTTCAATGTTGATACTCTTGAAATTTGGAGTACATTTTGTCGAGGACAACATTGATTCAGGGCAGAGGTGTGCATATGTGTTAATTCATCTCGGCAAAAGTGTCGTATCATTTTTGTCTGGGATTATTGCCTTCTCATCTCATGTTGCCTTAACTAGTTCATAACGATTCCTAATACGAAAGCAGTCAAGAAGACGACGTCTTATTCCTATTGGACAACTTTCTAGTGGTTTGCTTGTCATTATCAGTCATTCTTGGTACGGAAGAGAAATGTTAATGCATCAATCATTTATGAAAACATTGCTTGGGTAGATGGTTCAAAGGTAGTAAAAATGAAGTTAGTGTCTCTTTATTTTGATTTTAGTAAATGTTTCGAAATTAAATCCTACTAATTTGTCATAATTTCAAGCTGAAGATATATATTTCAAAATGATGAATTAATTTTGACGCAGTTTGCGTTTCCCGAAGACTTCAAATTAGAACTGTGACAGTTGGCGGATGGCATTCTGATGTTCACATAATGCAACCTTTTCTTAAAGTACAGTTAAGTTGCTCGCATGATATGGGACTTCCAAAATTGGTACCTTTCTTCATTTTCCTTGCGAAAATTCTATTTTTATATTTGATTTTTAAGTGTGTCGGCCTTTAGCGGGAAGTTTCAGTTTATTTGGTATGGGAACGCTTCCGTAAAAATTTGGGGGCGTATATATATTTTATTACCAAATTTCATTAATATTTTAAAACCATGCATTTCATTTAAAACATTCTTTGAATTAACACCGATGTTCTACCTCTTCACTACAGGTGAAGTAGCCCTGTTTATCTTTCGTTCACTTAAAGGCAAAGTGAGCCATACGGGGTAGAAATGACACATAACCAAACCAATCATTGTGGACGACATACTGCGAGGAAGACTAATCTATGCTTTATCAGAATAATTTAAGGATCTTACTTTAAGTTTATCATCACAACCATGAATTATATCATTGCCTTAGAGATTTAAATCAAATGTACAGAAACTGGTACGGATAACTTGTTATCTTTAATGCCTTGACTTTGTGTACGACAAAATGATACAAGAATATTATGTATGTCACGCTGTGCTCTATAGATCATCCCCTGATAAGACTTAAATAGACTTCAATATCGGTGGCTACTAATCTTTGAAGGAAGGAAAACTATGACTTTAGAGAGCTGGTTGCTCAATAAACCTGCACAACGTCACCAAGTCGGAGATTGCAACATTATGAGATATCAAGCTAGCCCTCTACTTCATTCAAAGCTCTGAATTGAGAACTCGATGATGATTCTGCCATTTCAAATTCATTTATTTCGTGTTGATGGTCTATTTATCCCGCATTACTTCTAACAAGGCAATCTTAAATTACAATATTTTACGTATCTAATATGAAACTTTTAATGCTCATATGAATAACTCATTTTATGTAATTTCTTATACATTCTAGTCCATTGTCTTGATAGACTATTTATCTCGCATTAGTTCTAGCAACGCAATCTTAAATTACAATATTTTACGTATCTGACATGTAATTTTTAATGCTAATATGAATAACTCATTTCATGTAATTACTAATACATTTGCTATGATATTTTATCTTGCAAAGTACCACATTTTGCTTTCCTTTTCGAATTAATTAACAACAGAGTGATGGCCCATGCATGGATATTGCCAATTTAAGAAATATACTGTACTCCAGAACCAAATTATGTTTGATATGTTGAAAAGAGACACATTCTGAGCATTCTCGTAATTTTTTAAATTTATTTTCCTTGTTCAGTTCTCAAGATATTAGCAATTGAAGTTTATTTTCACAAAGATTAAACTAGAAACAGGCAGGTGTGATGGCCTGGATTCACATTGGTGGTCAATGTTTTGCTTTTCCCTTAAAATTTACCTCCAATTATATGCTATTTACTGTAACTCTGAAATATTAATTCCACGAAACCATCCTGAGGAATGGAGGTTTGAAAATAAAACCTTTGAATAAAGATAGCATACCAGATCAATCAAATCTAAGATCAGTGATGAAAAATAAAGAAACACAAAACATTGGCATAGCAAGGATTTCATTGTAAGAAGGGCAAACAAACGCTGAGTGGGGGGGGGGGGTTAACATCGTATAAGCAATATTACACTTTTATAAAGTCTAGTGTTGTTTGTCACCACTTATACCTTTTACCATTCTTAACAAACAAATTATTATTCATCAAGTTACTAAGACTTTAAAGTTGAAAGCAATCTCACACTATTTTGTTATCTTTTAGAGATATCATTGATTACACACCTGTGAAATGAGACATGAGAGCCTAAAACTGTTTTGTAACTTTCCATTTCATATATGCACTTTTTTTTCCGGTATCATGAAAAGGAAATAAACTTAAAACTTGTAAAATTCTTATATTCGTCACTCCAGACAGCTCTAGTTCTTTCAACTTATTTATTTCTGGCCAGGCCATAACAAAGACTTTAAACATTGTACCTACTGACATTGAAATTGGTGCTTAGCATAAGTCTAAGGTAGGGAAAGCAAGCCAGTGAACCACAACTGGAAAATGGCTGATCAGCCAGACTTTAACGAACTTATACGATATTGAGGCGAAAAATTCCATCTAAGTAAATCCAGCCCCTCTCAAGACTGTCTATAACTCATTATTATCCATACACGATTCTAATTTTCTGCATCAGGGTATAACCTGGTGAACATGTAAGGATCCAATGTGTAGTTAGAAAACTCTCAGTGATCTAAATAAATCTGTATTTTTTTTTTTTTTTAACTTGAAGTCAATTGAAAGGCTGAGCAACTACAAAGCACATATTCATGACTTTTTCCTTTCCACCTTTTTCCTTGGTGATTATTGCCGTCTGTGCTTGACATTTCTTTCAAACGACAAGTTAACTGACAAATCAATAAGTTACAATTCTCTTCAAGGATTTGTAATTGAGACTGTTTTTTATGTGCTTTATACCGTAATGTTGTTGCTAGCTCTACAGCAGTACTATAGTGCCATGTTGCATGTACATTGTTCAGTGATTGGAACTGCAGGAGGCTTGAGGGGTGGGAATACATGTTTGCCAAAATTCAGAGGGCACAGCAGAGTCTGAGCCCCCAACGGCAAAAAACATCACACCAAAATATGTTAAAAAAAAAATATTTTTCTAAATTATTTCCATGTTGTTCATGTTATCATGAAGCTTGCTGTAGTTATCTCGATCATGTTAAAGATCATATTGCTTGAAAAGCTTGTCATCTCTCCAGTATTTAAAGCTATGAGATCCTACAGATACTAACAATGCTGAATACCTGAAATGAAAGCAAATTCATACAGCAGTATTATCCCACAATAATGTAACTATAGTACTTAACTACATACCAACAGTTTTAGGAACAGAATGTAAGATACTGTAGCTAGTAACAATGCTGAGACATGCTAAGTACAAGAATAAGCCATTTTACCGTTACTAGTGTAGGGGTATGGAAAATTTTGTTTGTTCCTGCTTTTTAGTTTTAAAATTCAAAGAAACTGAGTATTTTACATTCCATAAAATGTAGAGAGGGTGCTTGCATTAACAATAAAGTCTTTTACGAACACCAAAACATATTTCTACTGAAATAAAATAGGTCTGTGAATGCACAAGGGGGTGATTTGTGAAGTCATTGAAGCAGTTACAAATTGCACAAATGAGATACTTTGTACCATTGGAGATGATGAAAGGTGCCCTCTTAGACTACTTAGTACATGTCTAATTTCAGCAATTCCCTTCACATTCAAACTTTTTCCTCCAAATAGCAATTATCTTCCAATTTAGTCTGAATATCCATGTGTTTTCTGATGCAATCTCAAAACTTTATCTTTTTGGAATGTTTTCTTACAAACTGAGCAAGTAAACAGTCTTCCTGATGTGTGCAGATTCTCATGTTCTTTTAATCTATAAGCTCTGATAAAAGATTTATCACAATACCGACACTGATGTGGCTTTTCTCCAGTGTGACTCTTTTTATGTCTTGCTAGCTTACTTTGAACTGCAAAAGACTTGTCACAATAGTCACACACGTAAGGTTTTTGTCCAGTATGAGACCTCTCGTGGCCCTCCAATGTTTGCTTCAACGTGTATCTTTTATCACAAATTCTACACTTAAAAGGTTTATCACCGATGTGCGACTTCTCATGAAAAACTGCCTTCCTCTGTTCTTTGAAAGCTTTCCCACAGTACTGACATTTGAAGGGTCTGTTGTCAGTGTGAACCAACTGATGATCCACAAGGTTGTTAGAGTGTACAAACATTTTGCCACACTGTTTGCACTTGAATGGCCTTTCACCAGAATGTGTTCTTGCATGTCTTTTCAAGTTGTACTTTGAAGTAATCTTAGTGTTACACAACTCACACTTGTAAGGTCCCTTGGCAGAATGTTTCCGATCATGGGACTTTAGCACACTCTTTTTCAAAAATACCTTTCCACAATGCTTGCATGTCAAAGAACTTGTCTGAACCTGGACATCTGTTGCCTTCTTAGTAACAGACCTCTTCAATTTCGTTTGAGTTTTGAATTTTGCTTCCCCCACAGAGTAACCACTTTTGGAGTTCTTAGCTTTTGTAATGTTTCTGGCAGAACATTCAATGCTCATGAAGGTTTCACCTGTTAAAAAGAAAAGATGTTAATCAGTTATATGGGATTTTATGACACACCGTCACAAATGCGTTATACTTTACAGTGTCACCTAGATAAGAAAAAGCTCCAATGAAGCTGGGGTAAATTTCTTCTTAAATGATTTGCAAATGCACAAGTCATGTCAACAATTGCTAAGTTTAATTTATTTAAGAAGGCCAATAATAAGTAAAGAGTCTGTCTGTTCAACCAAATTTTTAGATTGAGCACTAAGTAGTACTTGTAGAGAACATGGGAATATCCAGATCAGTCAGCAAGAATGTACTGACGGTGACAGCACAGTCACAGGCTATACCGTATGGTCTTTCACATCCCTGCAAAGTAAATAGGCATGGGTAAGGTACAATAAGTGTGACCAAGTCAGGACTAAAGCATCCCTCCTTTTACTAGGGATTCCATTCCCCCCATTTCCTATCGTTGGTTCAATTTGTACCGAAAAGAATGAAGCAAAAGGTAAGGGTTGAAATTTTTTATGTGGTTGACTACTGTAAAGGAGAGGGTTGCTTTTTTTTACCACTTTTGGATATCAGCAAAATATCTGGCCCAAAGAATGGTAACCCTATAAATGTTAGTGAATAGTCAAAAGAATGCAACATTAGGTCAAGGAGCTGCAGGTTTACATATAGGATTTTTGCTTCTCAGTGCACTGCATTCACTACTTTTCCAAGTGTTGCACTGGGTGAGGTTTAAAATAATGATGATAACACATTAGGATAAGTCCACCAGGGATTCTGCAAGAACCACCAAAAAGGGGTGGGGATTGATGCCCACTGAACACCAAATTCAAACTGATTCTGTCCTATAAAGTTACAAGTGGGTTCAGGGGGGACAAAAGCTTGCTTCTAGGCCCCTGTAAGGTGTAATATGAAGGGATTGGAAGGTTATATATTTGTGTAAGTTCTAAGATTGTTACAAAGTGTCCTCATTTGAAAAAAGAAACCAAAATACTGACAGTTCTTTAAATTATATGGAAATGAAAAGGGGGGGGGGTATTTTACCCACCTTCGTTTGGAAACTTTTGGAAAGTGGGGGAATCCCCCTTTCCCCCCTCCGCCAGAAACACTGTCCACAGGACAGCACTGCCAAAAAAATCAGCAGGTTTTCAACTCAACAGCATGAGTTTGACCTTTGTTGACCCACAGCTATTGATCAACAAGGTTTCTTTTTTACTGTGAACTTCAATAGAACCGTGGCAACAAGTCAGGCATGCCAATTCAGCATGGTCCCTTATCCTCAACTAGTTGACCAGTCGACCAATTCATCATGTCCCTAATCTTCTTTGTGTCCTCCAGAGGAATTTCTTTTGTTTCATAAATGATCAAGTATTTAATGAATGTAGAAGGTAAATCTTGATATTTTGCCTGCTTGTTAACCTTCTGGTGAAAAACAGGGAAGACATGAGAATAAGTTCTGAACATTGGAACTGACTTCCAAAGAGAGTCACACCAGGGGGAGGGGCTAACTAAATCGAATTCAGTTGAAAATTTTAAAGGTCTAACTATTCTAGTTGATTGCGCAGCATTGATTTGACAGTCAACCAAGTGTTTGCTGAACTTTTTGGAAGCACAAAGGTGTACCGTATTTATTAATCAGTGCTACTTGAGTTGTCAGAATATGGTTGCAGTTTCAGGTCCACCTCGGAAGTACAGCACTGTACCTGAATAGTTTAGTCTTGGAAATTTTGGGGCACCTCCCCCTCCTTATCTGAATACAAAACAGTCATGTTTGCAGCATGCAGTAGCAGCTTCCAAACCACAGTGCTAGTATGTCAATGTAGGCCTAACATACTATGTACCAATTCCCTGATAGTACCCAGTGGAAGGAGGTTACAGTCTACAACACAGTAATTATGAAACTTGATCAGATTCAGTTCAAGTTTACTGTTTTAATGATTACCAGAGAATGCACAGTCATTCCATACTGCAAGATTAATGGGCTAGCACATGATAAAGCAATTTTAATGGTAATGAAGATGTTTGATTTAAAAAAACTGGAAACCGCCCTTCAATCTCAAAGGAAGATTTTTCTCAGCAGCACCCCTTCTCTGTTACTGAAGTAAGGAGATAATATTGAGATACATCAGCAACAAGAACTACAGACATACATTCATTGGGACTACTTTTAAAGGGATCTTATGTTACTGTAATTCTTCCATACAATATTTTAGCAGATATTTCTTAAAAGAAATTTATTGGCACTACCATTTCAGACATTTCCTAGACATTTTCTACCTATGACAAGTTCCCCTCCAAAACTGCCACAGTCAAAAAATTTGCAATTATCAAAGGTAAAATTGTTCAGCAGAGCATTTTCCAGGTGTCAGGCCTGAGGTTTAGATTTGTCTGGTGTGCTACAAATAACTGTCCTCGGGAATTTAAGTTTTAGGTGTGCTGTTTTATCAAACTTTTATACAGTAATACTGACTTGTTAGTGATGATAAAAGTCTTGGAGAGAGGAATATACCATGGGAAATGTACTAAGAGTGTATGGAAAAGTCACCTTTAAATACTGAATTCCCACATACTCTTCAAACAGGCCACTAAAACTAGTTGCTAAGTAATTTAATGTGTGTGTTTTAGCTTGCAATGGTTGTACAATTTAAAGTACCAGTACATCACTGGCCCTTTGTTTCATACATTATCTCAAGTGAAAATACTACCAATCTATAGGTTTAGTTAATTTTTCACAACATATACTGTTACTCAGTTTTATTCCATACTATATTTAGATGCTGATCCTTAGCTTTTCATAACATTCTGTTATACTGCAGTCATTTTGTTGTACAACCCCTACTAGTTAGTTAGACGAAAAACCAACACTAAAGTGCTATACATAGTGTCATGCATGCTGTTTAAATACTGTTCAAGTCCTCCTGTTTAGTTGCCTTACGACAGGCAGGGAATGCTGTGGGCATATTCTACAACCCCCAGCCAACAGGGCCACAACCCCTACAGTAAATGGTGCATATTTCATTTACCTGATAATTTTTGTGCTTCATTCAAGGTTTCCTCTTTTTCATCTTCTTCTTCCTTTACACATACAGCATTTTGCAGGTCTACTTGGATGACAAGATCATATATTTCTGAAAATACAAAGTAATAAAATGATTACAGTACTGTACATTACCTTCATACCATAAGCCCTACTATATGTGCCAGGATATCATAAAGGGTAACAGTGTTCGACATAAGGGGTAGTACTGCAGGAATCACACTAATTTCTTTATAGTCCCCCCCCAACAGAAATTCCTGCATTAGGCATAAGCTACCTCTATGCAGTCTGGTCACTGTTTGTTTACACAATTCATCACGCTTCTGTGCCAGCACAACCAGCCTACATGTGTCCAAAGAGGTAAGCCTATTGTCCTGGTCCACTGAGGCAGCTCTGGTTGCAAACTTGGCTTGCACTGAATAAACAGTCTCTGCCTTTATGAATGAGGTTTTAATGGGACTCTTTGCTTACATAGTGTTGGATATGGCAGCTACTATTGACAGAAAGCTGATAATAGGATGCCGGGTTGACCTTGCTGTAACATCACTCTTTCAACAAAGAGTGGGGTGTCGGGTATAAATTGTATAGAGGCAACCTTATGCCGTGTACACTTCAGGGTGCATCCAAGATCATAGTAAAATTACAGTACAACCAGGGCTGCCACTCAAAATTTTCTCTTTCCCCTACCACGCACGCGCAGTTTCCCCTACGATTCCCCTACACACAATGAACGGATATTTTATATACAAGTCTGTGATATTTTATTTATATTACATCACAATATTTTCTTAAAACTGACATAGGCTGGTTTTCAAATGACTTGAACAGATTTCATGGAAAATTTGCTCTTTGAAAAATACAAAAGTTGTTAAAATCAAGCCTGATAAATTTTTCGCAAAGGAAGCAGAGAACAAAAAGTTTTGTGCAGTGGGGGGTAGCCAGGATGGAACTTTTAGGGGGCCTAGGTAGCAAGTGGGGGGCCTGGTACCTCCTAGGGTCAGGCGTGGCAAGACTATCTAAGCGGAGCGCCACCATCAGTTGGCCCAGAGCGTACAAGAAAATTTTGGGTTTTACAAACCCTCCAGATGGCCGGAAACGGCATTTCCCACGTGTTTTAAGCTGGATGTACCCAGCTTTGAAATACGAATTTCATGTCTACCACTTCTCAAATAATGAGAATAAAAAATCAATCTATGAAAAATGGTAATACATACACGTTCTAGGGACCCCAAAACTGGGCATTTCTGATCTGTAGCCTGGGGGATGAGACTAAAGGGAACCGGTATCTCCCTTTTCCTTGGGAAAAATTGTAAACTTCAGGAGGACGTAGCTCTCGCAAATGCGGCAATATTTGAAAAGATTTCAGCTTTAATAGGAAAACCAAAAGTAGTTGTGTTCCCCTCTGAGAAACTTTCTTTGGATTAGATTTCCTAGAGGCAAAATGGTGCTATGTTTGGCAAAACTTTGAACTGGTTATAGGCCTATGTTTTAGGATTTTGCTTTTTGGGAGCATGAAAAATTTCAGAATACTAATTTTTAGTCTTTATAAAGATTTTACAAGTGACATACATACTGCCAAAGAACAATGTTTTCCGGTTTTCATTGGTGTCTACATGCAAAATAGTGCAGTATTTGTTCAGTCATCAGCAGATCGGTACATTATAAAATACTAAAATTAAAATACTACGAGTAAATCTCGCAAAATATTTAAACCGCAAAGCAGAAGTATGGATCATGCGGGTAACACATGAAATACCGGCCTTGTGGACATGTTACAAATCGGCCGGTGCCAGTGTCAACTAGTAAAACGAGGAATTGTCAAAAAAATCGTTCTACAGTGGCAATTGTCATGGGCAGGAGTGGGCACGAGCCGCACGACATAAACCTTCTTGTTAAGGATGGAAGGGAAGAATTATTCGATGGCAGTACCTTATCCTCACGGCATATTTTGTGTATGATAAAGTATAGGAATGGTCGTGTAAGAATGGTCTCCAGTGTATGATTGCCTTGTTTTCAGTAAATCAACGAGCCATCCGAAAGGCAGAAAGGCTCTTAACCTAACAAAGTCACATTAGAGTTTGTCGTCGAGACGTTTGTTTCATCTTCGAAGTGAAATGTAATAAACGACACTGAGTGCAGATTATAATAGGTATCTAATTTACTTAAAGTAGGCATTTTGAAGTTATTTCTCGATTTCATACGTGCCCAAAAATGTGTTTGACACACATTCATGCATTGTTTTCTTATTTGTTGCACATTTTATTTATTTACTGTTTTTTTTAAGGAAATACTTCAAAGTTTATTACCATTCAAATATTTCATTTTTTTTTTCAATTGCTTTATCAGGACGCAAAATCAGTGGCTACGCCACTGAGTTTGTGTCACTTCAGACCTCCAGTTACACACTTTTCGCAATTCACGAAGATCAAATCTGTGCCATATCAGTTGACAAGGACAAAATAATCCTGTGTGCTCTCCACATTTGTAGTAGCACTGAAGCTTTACATACGAGGTAGTCTAGTGTAGAAGTCTTCTTTCCCCTAAGTCATTAAAAATCTCTGTTTGAGGGAGTTGATTCAAATTTGGGGTACTGCTTCGGAGTGAGCTCTGATATTATGTACATTTTACACTGAAGGGTAAGTGTTGGTCACTACTACTGCACTTTAGTAGGATTTTCGTCTCATGAACAGGACACTGTGTTGCTCTTGCCCACTGAAGTGTACTGTGAGGTACAGTAGCTTACAGTATATCCTTTGACTGTGACTGGACATTTATTTAAATTCCCCTACTCCCCCCTACAAAACCTCTGTTTTCCCCATAGGTGCCACCTACTCCCTACAATTTGCTAAAATCCCCTACGGTAGGGGGTTCCCCCTACGTGTGGCAGCCTTGAGTACAACACACTGCTTGACAAACAAAGCTTCCCATGAGTGGCTTTATACTTGACAATCTACGTAAACTGCTCCTCCTTACCTCCTATTTACATTATGTAATTCTGCTTACCCACAGCAATCATTTGGCAAGTAATCAGCATGATGGGATGGAAGTAGGCTGAGCCTGAAGGGCGCCCCCTCATTTTTTACTGGACATGAAAAGTTCCTAATGCAATTTTATTTGGCCCTCCAAAAACTGGATTATTGTTGGATTATTATAGGTTATATGCTGATAACTTGCCAAAAGATTACCGAAGGTAAGTGGGGTTACATATTGTAGCTAGCTGTAAATAGGAAGTAAATAAGCTGTAGGGGCTAAAAGATCCACAAATCCAGGGAGTTTGGGGATACCATCCAAATAAACACAGTTGACACTGCATCTGGGGCACCACCACTGCATGTATGATCAAAAAGAAAAAAAAAACACTTTTCAAAACTATTTGAGAAAGTAATGTTATGTGAACACATTGCCTCTGATACCTTTAGTTTTTCTGTTAGGCCTATGAATTTAATCTTTGTTCTTGAAGTTTGATACTGGTGGAATATTTAAATTTCATTTTCTGTAGATCTGGTCCAACCCTACACTATATGTAGAGTATAGCAAACAATTAAATGTTCCCTGCAGCTGCATCAAAATTATACATACAGTAAATTGAAGACACTGTCAAACAATCAGGCTGTGATAAGAGCAGAGATTTATAAAATGCACTGCATGTCAAAAAAATTTGCATTTCTTTCAAATTTAGTATCTTTCTGATGCTACAGTATGCTGTTTTCATGCAGTTTTCATCTCCAAAGAAAGAAATTTTTCTGCAAATTTTAAAATCAACAGATTTTGTCTCCATAAAACCAATATTTCACTTTGGTAACAGTAACTTCATTTGCTGATATCTCAAGAAAAATACATCATACTGTATAAGCCCGATTTAAATTGAAGTTTAATCAAATTAAGGAGATTTAGTTTTTAAAAAAAAAAAAGAAGAAAAAAAAAAACAATTTTGAATAAACTTTCCCTTTAAACCAACATAATCTTCAGTACAGAACTCTCTGCACATACTGTAGGCCTACAGTACATACTGTACACCGTACAGAACAACACTGCACTGATCTGTACAGTACAGTACTGAAGGCCAAATTTCAGCCAGGCTGAGCGAACATCACTGGTTTTTACCATTCTCACCTGCACTGTTGTCTGATGAGTCCACTTCTAACTCTGATTTGATACAGGTAAGTGGATCAATGGAGGTGGGCAGCTCTTGTTTTTCTGTTTTCATGACCTGTGAGTTGAGGTACTTATACGGAGACTGTGGGTAGAGTTCTCTAATTAAGAAAACAAAAATCAGATTTTAATTACAAGCCATAAAACTGAGTGTGATAAAATGGAGACATACAGTACTGTATGTACACAGTACAGTACAGGAACTTCTCCAAATAAAACTTAGTACTTAGTGCAACATCTCAGTCTATTGGACAGTAAATCTCACAGTGTGCAGACTTTGCACACATTTCTCATCTTACAGTATTAATAATGTACAGCAGGTGAGCACTACAGATCTGTCTAAGTGTCAATCAAAGCATTTGTTAGCCCGCAGAATGGACACAGCTCATTGCCACAAAAAAACCAACGTCCACCGGCGTTGGAGACAAAATCATTTCAATTGCATAGAAATCCAACACAAACCTCATTAGCTCTTCGCCGATTGGTTGAAGCAAGGCTACTGTACTATGTTTAAACACTGCTACAATAGTACAACAATTCAGTCACAGTGGTCATTGCAATTTGACACCATGCAAGCATACAGTACACAGAGTACAGTACAGTACCTGGCCCCTCCTCAACTAATTAGTGTACAGTAACACACAACACTTCATGAGAAAAGACAGTTCACTAGCTTTCAACCAAAGATAATTGTCAGCTCTTTGATGAAAGTTGTCACTGTTTGTACTGCTGTCTGTGATCAAGACTTCTGTCTAGAAACTAACCAAACACCATAGTCCCAATTTTTGGTTTGATTTAAATGACTGTGTGGTTAAAGCAGCTTTGCAAAGATTCAGAGTCACTGAGCACCGTCTACATCAAGGAATAGGCAAATTGTAGTTAATGTTCATGAATATTAAGGTCATCAAGTTTTTTGGACTCACAAAAGAAATTTTTTACTATCACCAGCAGGCTCTGGGGGCAGCAGCCTAGGGTGGCAGTGCTATGCAGGCTAAGCACAAGCATGTCTTAATACTATAATTATGAGCATGTACATAGTGAGTGATGTGTTGCCCATGCCTGAGTCTTTAAACACTTTCCAGGATATTGATTCTACAGCAGTACTGTAGTCTTGTTTGAAATAAGGCACAGTAGGCCTATGGATTATACAGTACAGCACCTGAGCAGGGTACAGCCGCATGATATGAAGGCAACAGTACAAGGGTAATTGTAGACTGATGAATGCAAGCAAGTGTACTATACTGTAGGCCTACTTTTTTTGGCAAAGGGTCACCAATGCTTTGAAACAGTTGCATTTCAAGCCATTGACTGCAATTCTTTGAATACGATCCAGTCCTTCTACACTAAAGATTGACTAAGATGTTATAATGGGGATACAGGGGATTACATGAGTCTATAGCCCCCTGTCGGCTGGGGTGGTAGAATATGCCCATGATATTTCCTGCTGTTGTAAGAGGCCACTAAAGGGAAACCAAATTTGAACTTGGAAAAACATTTAAACTGAACTTTTTAATCGAGTTGACTGACACTAAACCTACATAGGGGCCTACTGTACAACACATTCATGCTGGTGTGTCATTTAATTTCATCTAACTACCCAACTACATGAGTATATTTAAACTGCATGACACCATATGACACATTTGTGTTGGTGTGTTGTTAATCTTATCTACTGAAACTACACTATTACTAACTGCAGCAACTATATGATTCCCTCTGTCAGCCACCTGTCAAGTCAGGTGAACAGCATGTGTATAAACTGACAGCATTTATGATACTGATCACATAATTTGTGAATAATTTATGTATTTGTGGTGGCCAAAAGCATTTTACTTAAATGTCTTTCTTAGAGACATCTCTTGACTAGCTAGGAAAAAAAAATCTTGTATGGGGAGAGGGGGGGGGCAGGGGGTGGGGAGGTTTCATGTGCTCACAGCTGGCCCATATATATCCCTACGAACTGTACAGTACATACAAAATGGTGTTTCCATAAACTTCAGTAGACTCCAATACTAAGTACTTTACTGCCTACAAAAAGCACTTTTACTGACTAACTCTACTATTGGCCTATGCTTAATTTCAAGGACATGGAATACATCACACCATGATTGCCAGTAACAATATGGCAATGTAAAATTTAAACTGAGTCCAGGGCTTCACAATTCATTAATACTCCAAAGGGATTTTTCAGATCAAACAAAATTTAGTGGCTTCAAAAATTTTCTTTTTCAGGCTCCAGGTGAAAACTGTAACAATAGCCTTTGCTGTTATACTGTCTGCCAGCAGACCACTAGCTGCAAATACATTGGACCCTTGGTGGAAAACACCAGTGGTACACCACTGAAATGGCCAGCTTTTATACGGGGGATCACTGGCAAAAGTCGCTAAAGAAACCATGGCTAACTGCCAGCTGACCACCAGCGAAATCACTGATTTTATCCTGCATTTGGCTGGTGGAAGCGGCTTAAGAAATGCTGCCTCCCCGCCAGCTGACAGGCAGCTAAGTTTTCCCTGTAGGCTACCTGTCCATTGTAGGAGCAGTGTTTGGCGGTAACCGATGGTGATCCACTACAATTTGCTACATCAACTGGGAGGATTCCTGGTTTTTCCCCTACAGTACAGTAGTTTGCTGACAGGTTCTGGATCTGGAACTGAATTAATACTGCACAACACTCCTACAGTACCTGGTGGAGTCAAGCCTGCAGGGTTGAGTGCGTGCATGTGGTTAGTCATCCCATCTAAGGATCCTCAAAGGCCGACATCTGTTATATTCTGGAGGAATAAGATCCAGTCTCTGGAGGTCTCAGGAAAGAGACTATATCAGTTCTTGTTGTTTGGTATTGTAAAACTATTTGACAGATGATGCCTAGAAGGCCACTGGACCAGTTGTAGGTTGTTAATTGGCAAGGCTAGGAGGCATAATCTGGCTTTGTGAAGAAAATTTGCTAGCCTGTTGACAGAACATCTGTCTTTGAGACTATCCCACCCTACAGTACACTGTAAGTAGGGTGGGATAGTCATTTCAACATTTCAATCACGCTACTATGGGGGGAGTAGTAATTACAACCAAACCTAGAAGCAATAGGCCTATGTTGGATTTGCTCAACCTTATTGTATACTAGGGAGAGGGTGTAGGGATCCCAAACAGAAAATAAGTAGGCCTACTCCAATAAAGGCTTGATGAGGGTAGGATCCGCATTAGCTTTAACAATCTTGGGGCACACCATATATCTCCATACCTCCCAAGTGACCAGCATTTCACGGGTTTGACCCGCATCTGAACACACACACCCGCTGACCCATTTCAAATCTCCGAGTATTTTTAGCCAGAGAACCTCACAAATTAACAAATAATTCAGCTTACTGGAAAAGTAAAAATTCATTTCACCGTATCTCACAGCACATTAAACTGCTTGCGCTGCTATACAATGCATAGGCCTACTGTAGGTACGTACGGACCAATGTTTGCTGTCCCAACATCGCCATCGGATAGCCTTCGTAGCAGGTATGGAATACATTCCTGTCACTGCGAAAATAGTGTAATAACGTCATGCAACGCTGCGCTCAGTAGCGAAAAATGTATGCCCACTTTGCGGGTTAGAGGCGGGGCTTGTCCCAGAGTTTCCCATCAAACAAACGTTTTTGACTTGTTTTCATGGCTAGGATAGATGCCATGCGAGATGTACAAAGATACATAGGCCTACTGGAAATCACTTGCAGCACTGATGGTAGCGGTAAAATCGGGTTGACGTCTGCAAACTTTACCCACACCACACCAAAATTTACAGCAACAAGCACGATTGCATATTGTGATTAGGAGAGGTTGAGTATCTGTATATTATCTTGGCAAATTTCTTAATACATATTTTCCTAGGCCATTACCACAAAAAATTCAGTGCAGGACTGAACTTTTTTGGCGGTAACCTTGCGATATTGTGTTGACTGATTTGCTAAAAAAAGTGCCACCATTTTGTGTCTAGACACTTCAAAAATTAAAAAAAAAACACCACCTCCCCTTATACCCCACCCCCAGGCCAACGATCTACCGGCAGAAAGATAAGCTGGGCCCGCATCTAGCCTCTGGGAACTTGGGAGCTATGTATCTCGGTATTTTCAATACCTAGCCTATGCCTCTAACGTTAGGCCTAACGTTAGTACTGGTACTGACGTCAGCATCGATATAGGCTACCGCCCAAACCTTCTCCAGGGATCATTATCATGGGTATAATTAAAAATCTTGGGGTTCCTTGAGGTATTACTGAACAGTTGTGGCCATCGCGATGTTTTAACGACTACCATAACTGTAGCTACGGTAGGCTATAGGACCTAGCCTAGCTGGTAGACCTGTTGTTAGTGGATAGCTTTAGTCTCTTACTGCTGACGTACGTACAGTACTAGAGGTCTCACTACTCCATTAGAGTAGTGTTCTGCAGCGTAAAGTGTTCACCCTCAAAGAAGTAGTTCTATTAACTCTGGTTAAGACCAAATATTGTCAAGATAACCTGCCAGTTGGGTGATGAAACTGCATGAATCTGAAAGAGAACTAGCCAGAGTGTGGATGTTGAAAATTTGGGCAAGATTGATGGTGATTTAGGTTGTTTTAAAAATTGCTGTCAAAAGGCGGACGTTTTTCGTTACGGTGAAGAGGTTAGGGGTGGGTGTACCCTACAAAAACTTTAACTCCTTGTAGCTCAAAATCTAAACGGTCATGGTATGGAAATTTTGAAATGCCATGATGTGCAAACTTGTCAGCTTTCAAGTGATGGGTGTCTTGAAGTAGCTGTGAACTTTGACAAGGCTGCAGGGGCCTCGAAGAAGAGCTAATTTAGTGTGTAAGTCAATGGGGCAATTATTGGGGGTGTGAGACCTTTAGGGCAAAATGTGATTTTGGAAGTTTGGATATAAAGACTGGTATAATTGTGTTCATATGACTTGTTTAGGCACCCTCATTGAAATTTTGAGGAAACGTTGAGAAGTTTTATGCTTGAGTGATTTTTGCGGCTAAAATGACACTTTTGAGGTCAAAAAAGCCGTTTTGGGCTGTTTTGGCCAATAAATTAGTTACGAGGGCACCCAGCTTCAGGCTTTTGGTCCAGGAGAGGTCATAAAATGATGGCCATGTTTCTGTTTGAGGCCACCGTATACAGAAGAGTGACAGCATTAGAACCAATTGCACTATGTCAGGCATAGCAACAACAAGCAAGTGTAAGGTTGGTACACACTTTTGCCTACTTACTTGCATTGTAAAGCACTGTAGCTTAGAGGTATGTACGCAAGTTAAACCTTCTTTAGATTGTAGTTTTACACAAAACAAAGGAAAGATCATCACTATACTTACGTCAAGAAAATAATGACTGCCATGGCACAGGATGTAGGATGGCAGGAGTGGGCACAGGCTGTATCTGAGCGAATGAAGAAGAAGTCCAAGCAAGGAGATGATGAAGGCAGCAGTTGCATCTTGTGGCAAGGTGGCAAGAGAAGATCAAGTACAAATGCGCCTTTCTATGGTTATTTCATGGTTAGGTTGCCCGATAGCCAGACTACTAGAAAGTCCATGAGGGTTCATATCCTGGCATACCTTCTTGCACACCTCACATGAAGAGAAGTCCTGCTCTCAAAAGACTGAGGTTTTGACATCTCGCATTTATGCCACAACAGCCTGTGCATCAACGTAGCTCACTTGGTTGCAGAAGACAGGGATCTAAATAATTTAAGAAAGGCATGTAAAAGGTATGGGAGTTGCCTTGGCCATGGTAACCACAAAGATTGTCTGCTTTAATTAGTGAGAAGGTAAATTGGTATAGTATGTAATATCAATCCCAGTTTCAGGTAGGCTCTGCAAGCTCTCTCAGTTAAGCACCATTAATATACTCCAAAGTTGCATTGATTCATTTCATTCAGTGATGCATATACTGCCACTGTTCATTGCAGATGTTCAATCAATCACATGCTTCAGAAATTGTGCTAGCTAGGTGTTGGCCCCTGTGAAGTTCCTCTTGTGTAGGTGTGATCAGTGAGTTCAGGGATGAGTTGATTTGGTTCATAGCCTCCTCTTATGCCACCACGGTCATAATTATTTTGTTTTTCATGCATCTTGTATCTTTTAATCCTCAAACTGGCCCTTCTACGCCGAACTTTCTGACTTTTGCTCCTCAGTTTGTAGTAATCTCTTCTACGCTGCAAGTGCTTCAGGGTAGAAATGGAAGACGGGCTTGGCTTTAAACCTAAGGCAGCCATCTTGAGGGCTATCGATTCACCAGGCCCATTGTTCACCATGTGGATGGCACTGTGGTCCCTGTAACGAGCATTTCGAGAGTACGTACTACACTGCTTTGGATTGGTGGTCTTGAATGCACTGTTCATGGCTTCTGCTTTTTGCGTGGATGTGCCGAACCTGGTTGCCTTCATCAGCTTTTCACAGGTACGTGAGGTTATGAGCTTTGTTAGTTTCAATTTGTCTGATCCCATGATATGAAGAGATTCTCTAGCAAGCGTGGGTAGAAAAGGGAATGAGTACTGATTTTTCCTGTTGCAAACAAAAGACTTGTTCCAGCATTCTCTGTGATCTCCACTGTAACAGCTCAAAATACAAGGTACACAATCTTTCAAAGCTTGAACAACCTTAGTCTCATCATTTTTCAAAACCTTCCTGCATGCACTGATTTCTGCTTGTACCCGATGGCTAATATCTTCAGCAAATCGTTTTGCAAGGAGGCGCTTAAAAGTGACAGTCCTAGCTGGGAACATCTCAGAGGAAAATTCGGTGTTAGTTACTGCTCTACAAAGGGCTCTATTTAAATGCTGCTCATCCAACAAGTTTTCTGTGTCTACACCTGTAGCATTTTTCATGACCTTATTGAATCCCTGACAACCTTTACCGTCAGCATCTGTTGTGAGATGACTCACTCTGAGAGGAATAGGTCCATCCAGTACTTTTCTGGCAAGCTTTTCACCCCATCCTCTTCATTTCCAATGTTGTAAGCTTGATCAACTGTTGCATTGCATCTTTTGTTTTCAGAGTACTTAACATCAGTGCAGCAATTTACATTTCTGTTGGAACAAAGCTTGTTTGTATGGTGGAATCCTATGATATATTTCTCATGTGTAGCATTTTCCACGAGAACATCTCGACTTTGGCTGGCTGGAGCAAACGGGGTTTTCTTACGACTATTTCTTAAGGGATTATTGTACTGTCTATCGTACTCAGCATGTATTGGTGTGTCCTGAGGCATCCCTCTGGCCTGTAAAGTATCTTTCACTAATTTACGTTTTGCTGACATGTCTCTTTCATTTTCTTCTTCCAGTACTGGGCCTACCTTGTTGGCTGCCTTCTGCAAGTTATCTGTCGAAGGACTGGTCAGATTTAAACAACTCAGAAACCTTTGTGCCCCTACGGACGAGATGGAGGTATTGTGCAGGGCCAGCTGTAATGCAACATTCAACTCACAAGGATTTCTACCAGGCTTTTGCTGAGGTATTTCTTTGAATAGGGCTTTTTTACTGCTCTTGTAGTGACAGACAGCACATCCAAAAACTTCTTGAACTCCAGCTCCCCTCTTAATTTCACAGTCAGCCAAAGGTATTAGCAGGCCATTGCAAGTTGGATGCTTCCTTTGGTGATCAACGAAAAGATACTTGAATTACACTTGTTGCACTCCACAGGTGCACTAATCTGTTCCCTTCAACTTCACAAAATGGGTTAGGAAGTCCTGCTTGAACACTTTCCTCAAATTCATCCAGCTTACTTTTGCTGCACTTTCCAAAGAGGCCTAAGTAGCATAGGATATTGGGAAAGACATTTTTCTTCACTTTGGACTGGCGAAAGAACAATCCTGTTATACTCATCTTGAGACAATCTCTTATAGTGATTAGGATTCACAGTTTTGTCAGAAGCATCATCAGAACATTCTTCAGAATTGCCTCTGGTTAGAGGTCTGCAGGCAGCCTTATTGTGAAGCTTAAAAGCTGTCGATTTTTCTGCCTTTCATTCCTTTCCTTCTAGCCATGGTTTGTCAAATTGTCTGTGATCCTCTCTGACTTATGAATACTGTATAAGCATATATTACTATAGAATCCTGTAAGATGTAAAGAAAAATAAAATTCAGGGTTAATTCCTCAAAAATTCTCTCTTTAAGTCTATGTAAACAAACGTTGTTGATTTGGCAGTTAAATTTTGAAATTTGAAATTTTGAATTAGGCTCTTCTAGTAAAATTAAATGGCGCCCTCTATTTGTTAAGTTTATATTTGACCCCTTCCTAGTTGTCAAAGGGGTTAACCTAATTGGAAAGTATGCTTGTATGATCTAGATTATATCCAATTTTATTTACCACTGCAAGTAGTGAAATTGGGATACATTTCAGAAGCATAGTGCTTCAATTGATAGCGCCCTTCACAGATTTCTAACATTTTTACCTATTTCTTACATCTTGCTCAATTTAACAGAGGAAAAGCTGAGGGGATCTCAACAGCAGACTAGTCCAGCAGTTGAAAAGTGTATACTGAGATATCCCAAGATGAATGTTAAGTCACCTCAACTCAGCTTGGAGCAGAAGGTATGCACCACAGAAGGCTTTGTCAGGCATATCAGTATTTCCCCTACTACAAAAGTGTGTGGGAAATTGTGCACAAAAATGCTCACAATCCAATGCACAGGACATTATGTCAGTACCCAATTTCTGTAAATAGGACCAATGAAAAAGGAAAACCAAGTTACAGGCATTAGTAAGCATCACAACAGGAATGCCCAGGCAAAACTTTGGTGGGTAATTTCACTCATGCATTTTTTAAGGTCTCACTACTCCATTAGAGTAGTGTTCTGCAACGTAAAGTGTTCACCCTCAAAGAAGTAGTTCTATTAACTCTGGTTAAGACCAAATATTGTCAAGATAACCTGCCAGTTGGGTGATGAAACTGCATGAATCTGAAAGAGAACTAGCCAGAGTGTGGATGTTGAAAATTTGGGCAAGATTGATGGTGATTTAGGTTGTTTTAAAAATTGCTGTCAAAAGGCGGACGTTTTTCGTTACGGTGAAGAGGTTAGGGGTGGGTGTACCCTACAAAAACTTTAACTCCTTGTAGCTCAAAATCTAAACGGTCATGGTATGGAAATTTTGAAATGCCATGATGTGCAAACTTGTCAGCTTTCAAGTGATGGGTGTCTTGAAGTAGCTGTGAACTTTGACAAGGCTGCAGGGGCCTCGAAGAAGAGCTAATTTAGTGTGTAAGTCAATGGGGCAATTATTGGGGGTGTGAGACCTAGAGCCTTCACCTGCTTCTGGCCATTAGAAGCAATTTCGCGAAGTTCCATAGGCCTACACTGTGCAAAAGCCTAAGTTACAGGTAAGCACACTCCAATAAAAAAACAGGCATTTTTCCGGTGCAGTTGGTCTATTTACAGTAACTATGACAAGAAACTAACTAATATTACGTCACCAACTATCAAATGAGGCTGCAGACGGTGGAGAGACAAAGTCGACCCCGCAAGTGCAACTTGCTAAACTTTGAAGAAAAATTACCCTAGGCCTGCACAGTCCAACACAACACAAGCGACAGAGGGTGCATAGACATCATAAATAACTCTTAGAGCTTTTCATATATACGGTGGCTTAATAAAGACATGGGAAAACTTAAAAGTCATTCGACAGTACGTCCTTGTCCTCAGCGGGGAAACTTTTATTCTGCTTGGTTTATCTTGAATATGCAACGTAGAAGTTTTAAAAGATTAAGAACGATACTCTTAACAGACACAAGAACATTGTGAAACCCAGGTGTTTCAAAATAAGTTTATGGTAATTGTCTTAGCAATGTAAATAGTTGTGTTCTCTGAGGAGCTGGTTCTGAAAAAATTAAAGAGTTTGAAGACAAGTAAGGCTCCTGGGCCAGATGGGATCCATCCCGCCATCCTTCACGAATGCTCTGAGGTTTTATCAGTTCCACTATCAATTATTTTTCAGAAATGTCTTGACTCAAATTTTGTTCCTACTGACTGGCGGGTTGCTAATGTCACTCCAATTTTTAAAAAGGGGGATCGGAGTTCACCTTGTAATTACAGGCCAGTCAGTTTAACTAGTGTTGTGTGCAAAATTATGGAATCCTTAATCAAGGACTGTTTGCTAAAGCATCTCTTAAATAATGGGTTACTCAATCTAACTCAGCATGGTTTCCTACCCAGTAGATCTTGTGTTACAAATTTGCTAAGCTTTCTTGAGGATGTTTCTTTGTCTCTCGATTCAGGTTCCAGTGTGGACGTCATTTACCTTGACTTCCAAAAAGCTTTTGACAAAGTACCTCTAGGTAGACTCATGGTAAAATTGTATAGGTTAGGCATCATAGGCAAGTGCGCTCAGTGGATCAGTTCATGGCTTAATGGTAGGTCTCAGAGAGTTGTTGTCAATGGAAATTTTTCTTCCTGGAAAGAAGTCTCAAGTGGTGTACCACAAGGTTCTGTTCTTGGCCCACTTCTTTTCTTAATTTTCATAAATGATATTTGATAGCTCTATCACTTCCAGTATAAGTAAGTTTGCTGATGATACAAAGCTCTATAGGAAGGTTGGAGGAAAGGATGATTCTTTATTGCTTCAGAAAGATCTGGATAGGTTATTTTCATGGTCTCAGACTTGGCAAATGTCTTTTAATGCTGATAAGTGCAAAGTCCTCCACTTTGGTTCTAAGAATCCCCACCATGATTATACTATGAATGGTACTAATTTGAACAAAGTGACTTCTGAGAAAGACCTTGGTGTAGTTATCACAGACGATTTAAAGTCATCTAGGCAGTGTGCAGCTACTGCTGCAAGGGCAAATAGGGTGCTTGGGTTGATCAGGAGGAATTTTAATAGTTTTAGTAAAGAAATTGTGCTAAATTTGTATAAGCAGCTGGTGCGACCCCACCTCGACTATGCTACACAGGCCTGGAGTCCCTTCTTTGAAAAGGACAAATTGCTTTTAGAGCAAGTTCAGAAGAGAGCTACCCGACTCATACCTGAGGTTAAAAATCTACCTTATTCCCAAAGGCTTAAGCTGCTTGGGCTTACCACTTTGGAGCTGAGAAGGATAAGGGGGGGGGGGCATGCTCCAGGTATACAAATTTCTATCTGAAGGGAATCCTTTGTTAGCTTGCAGTTATTTAAAGGTCCAGAGTAATCCTCGAGTTAGAGGCCATTGCAAAAAGCTTGAAAAGTCTTTTGCTAGACTTGACATTAGGAAGTTCAGTTTCTCTCATAGGGTTGTTAGTGAGTGGAATGGCCTGCCTGAGTGGGTTGTTAACTCCACATCAGTGCACCGTTTTAAGGTTAATATTGACAAGTTTTACCATGACTGTGGTAGAATCTAATCTTTCTGGGCTCTTTAGGTGTTGGTGGTTTGCTTTGTTTTGGGTTTTTTTTTTTTTTTTTTTGGATTACAGGGCATCTTATGGGGCCTTTACAGCCCTCCTTTGCCCTTTAACCTGTTATGTTATGTTATGTTAAAATACTAGGAGTTAAAGTCGACAGTAATTTACTATGGCATGAGCAAGTTCCTTCTGTATGTAACACGATCAGCTCCAGACTTGCCCTTCTCAGGAGAATAAAACCTTTTTTTAGACAAGGATATACTTCTGTTTTATTCTACAAGGGATACATTTTACCATTCTTAGATTATTGTTGTCTTATTTTGGGATCGTGCAATGCTGGGAGTAAAGAAAGAATTTTAAAATTACAAAAGAGTGCTGCTAGGATAATTTTAAATGCTTCTTATTCTGACAGATCGTCATAACTCTTTAAAAAACTAATATGGAAGACTTTTGATAGACATGTAAAAGAAAAACGCATGATAATAGTGTACAAAATTATAAATGAGCTTGCCCCATGTAATTTGAAAGAAATGTTTATTCCTGTTAATGACATACACACACATGCTCTACGATCTTCCTCGTCAATGAATTTTTACATATCAGGGGGCATACCAAATACTATAAAAATAGTTTAAGTATTTGGCAGCAACAGGATGGAACGGCCTGGATGCAAATATGAAACAAGCAAATACACTTTTACGTTTTAAGAATTTAATTTCCAATGTTATATAATTTTATGTATCTCAGTCTTAGCTTGATTTTATGTCCTACTTCATTTATATATTTTATTACTTTCTTTTTAGATTTTTATAGGTTCATTTCTGTGTTTTACATCATTTTACTTTTGTTCTTTTTGAATATATATTCATATCTTTCTTTTCATTTTAAGTTTATCAATTGTAAAGAATGTTTTAAGTCCTCATGGAAGATTAGCTTTTATTGTGCTAAATGAGTTTTACCCTTGAAAGTTGAAATAAAATAAAAGTTTGGGGCGACTGCTCTTAAATTTCGAAATTTTGGTGACTTTTCTAAAATTTCGATTTTTTTAAGACAAAAGTTCAAAATCGACTTCAAATAGTTTAAAGGGCAGGAGCAGTCAATCCCGAATTGAAGTAGTGTATTAGGCTGTCCAGTTTCATGATTGGCTCTTGGGAGTCATGTGACATTTTTTCTCTTCAAATTTGAAATTTACTGGAAATAATTGCTTGGTTTACCTTGAATATGCAATAATTTAATCATAAAATGTAATGAATGATGCTCTGAAAGGGAATAAGACGAAAATTGTGCTATTTAGCTGTTTCTTCAAAATAAGTTTGGGGGACTGCTTTTTACCTTTAAAGGAGGTCATTCGTCACCCGAAACTACAGTTTCAGTATACATATATCAAAACTCTCAATTGGTTCCTGTCTTTGATTGGCATCACATTCAAACAATGCACCATAGCTAAATTACACGGCATGGGCACTGAGAGTGTCTTGTTTACACATTATGGACTTGTATGGCCACTGGGACAAGCCATGAAGCAATAAACTAGGATTGTGTCTGGATAAAGATGGGTTTTAGATAAATGTGGGAGGGGCTAGAAGTAAGTAGGTTGGGATAATTGGAACTGTTTGGGATGATGAAAATATGCCTTTAAGTAGAAATTTTCGGAAAGCACGTGGGAATTTCGAGGGAGTTTGTCGCTATTTCTGAGCCACCGTAATTAGCTATTGGTAAAGATTTTTTGATTCAATGGTTAACACTAGAACGAATAGTCTGTTGTTCAGCTTCATCAGCTCAAGTACAATTCAACTCGAATGCAAGCTCACTGCTCACACTGCAGTAACACGGACGACCTGTAATGTAGGCCCAATAGTATACAATAATCCTGAAATAACGTATCAGAAGGGTCCAATACGGTTTCTAGCTGGGGAGGGCGGGGACCATGTCCCCTCCACGTTTTGGAAGGCCGGGGACGCTATCACGTTAGTCCCCCCGGCTTTTTGTGACATGAAACTTAAAAAGAAGATAGCCAAAAACTACATTAAGACAAAGGACATGCTAGAAAGTATTTTTAGGACTCTTTATCAGTTCTAAACAAATAATTTCTGTAGTACGTAGCCATTCTTTTACCTTCAAAAGTTTTCGCATGTTGCGCGCACATTAATCTTCAGTTCTATATAGCTTTGACTCACGCCATTTCAAAAAGCCTGGATTAATTCACCTTTAAAGGTTCCAAAAATGTTGCAGTTGTGATTCTAGAGAAGAACGAAAATTTAGGAAGTTCTAACCTTTTTCCCTACTCACTTAAAACCATGCAGTGGCTCACCTTTTCTTCTCCTTTTCTCTTCCCTTTTTTTTTATTATTTTTTTTTTTTATTTTGAGGGGGATGATCTGAAGTAGGCAGATTCGTTTTAAAAATGTGACACCTTTTTTTAAGTTTTCTCAATGAAAACAAAAGCCAAAATTTTTCAACTATAAAATTAACCCAACTTTTGGGAGCCGCTTTATATTTTGAGACCTGCATAATTTCGGCAACCCATTGCATCTAACGGGGCTTAACACTATAACTTACACCCCAATCAGGTTGCTTTGCTCTCATGTTGGCAAATCCAAGGAGCACCCTGCAGACGGGGATTCATGGGGGAGGTGGAAGGGGTTTGTACCCCCTGCTTTTGGCCACCAAAGTTTGGAAAAGCCAATTTTAAAATTTTAAACGAGTGTCTTCACGAGCCCGTGTCTTTTTGTCTAACTAAGCACGCTAGTTTCATTGCTGTCTTTATTATGAACAGCGTATCAAACATATTCACATTAGCTATTGACCCGACTGGGTTGTTTGTTTCAGTGCATAGGCTAATGGTTTAGTAATGGAGGAACACAGCATTAAAGAATACAACTAAAAAGGTTAATTTTTTAAATCGTCTCAAATGAAAATTTAAAGTTTATCGGATGTTATTCACCCCGTAGTCCCCCAAAAGTTGAAAAGAAATCTTCGTCTCAGCTCGGTTGGAGCAAATAAAGTAACCTATCGTTTAGTCTCCAGTCATGGGCGTCCGGAAGGAGGGGGGGGGGGGCAAGTGCCCCCTTCCGGAAGGAGGGGGGAAAACCGGCCTCGGCGATTGCACATTTTGCATTTTGGTCCCCCCTCTAAAACTATTCATCAGCATAGGAGAAAAGTTTTAGGACAGATGTCCCTCCCCTCCCCATCCCACACACTTTTTTGTTAAAGTCAAATCGACGCACCTGCCTGGAGACCGTCATTTACAGAATCTGATCAATGCGCATATGCGACCTGCTTAAGGTCAAGGGTAGGGGTACTAAACATACGGAAGATGCCGCAAGTAATGTAGTAAATCAATTCACTCTATTATTATTTCACTATTTTTCAAGTTCTTAGAGCAGAACAGGACATCAGACAACACTTTAGTTGCTAATCCGCTCTACTATAGGCCAGAGACCGTAGCCAATTAAAGACCTATATGGGCCCAGGAGATATTCCTCTAAAAATTTTCGACCAACTTAGACAGCAAATAGTCTCATTGCCTCCAAGTAATGTTGGTGCAATTTAGTACCCGTTAGCACCACAAGTTACACAACACTCCGGCCTGGTGGCAAAATATGTACATTTTTCGCCCCGATTCCTCGTATGACCTACAGGCACCACCGCATTGTGACTTGAAGGCAGTGACGTACGGTGTTACCATGTGGGCATTCATCCATAATATTTTCCTTTCACCCTCTCGTTGCGTCACTCCCGAAATTTGGTCAGTTAGGAGTTAAATCAACTGAAAAAATAAATACTATACCTCTCATGTGATCTAACATATTTTTTTGACCGGCCCAGTCCCCCTGGAATCCGCAAAGGTCTTTCCTCTAGTCCCACTAATTGTAGCGCGAGCTACGCGCTCGGTTTCGCTCTGTGTGCGATTTCTTTTGACCCAAACATCATCCTTCGTCCTTACTTAATTTGCCCTCCTCCCAAACGGTGACCATTCTGACTATTTAACTAACACCATACGCGAGTTCGGTAATTGGTTGTGGTATTGTGGAACACAGAGTGGAATTTACAAACCGCGCGCGATCAGGGGGTAGCGTGCAGGCCTGGGTTTCCTTGCTTTCGCCAGAACGTGCATAAAACAACACTATCTAAGTGTCTAGCCAAGTCGAACGAAAATAGTAGTCGCAGTGCTACTCACCGGTTGGTTTAAATGCTATTTTTTACACTAAAAAGAACATTTAGACACAATCCACTGCACAAAACCACACTTGAAATTCCCCCTTATGTTATGGATGGATTGATAAGGAATGCTTTCAACAATTTCAAGTAAAATCAAATTTTAGAATAGGTGTTGTAGTACCGATTATGGTTTGTTCATAAAGACGATATGGACAATGTGCGCATTAATAGCCACCAAAACGAATTACCGAACTGGCTCACCGTATTTAGAACACTTTTAGTCCGGCTGCCTGAAACATGAGTCTTATAAGAATATAACAAATAGATTTTACTCATTTGAGCCCAACATATGTCCACATTCTAAGCAAAATTAACAAAAAGTATTTTGAAGACATGTTTTTACTTTACAGGTCAACCAAGATGTCAAGTAAAAGCATAATATATCCTCGTTTATACTTCATAATAACTTCCATTTATGTGTCGAAAAAATATGGCCAGATTTTAAGGGCAGATATGTTTAAATTATTTTTAATGATTTTTTACATTATTTTTATAAATTATAATTATCATTTTGGTCGCCATTTTGTTATTTCCTCCAATTTGGTTAAGTTGAGGTGCTGCAAAAACCATCAAAAATAAAGTTTAAGAAATATGCTATAATCTCGTATCAAATTATAAAGAAGTTTTGATTGATATGTATTTTTAAGAAATATGTTTTTATTTTATTGTTAATTGACATAATGATCGCATTGGCGGCCATTTAACTTTTCCGCCATCTTGGTTGACCTCAAAAAGAAAAAAAAAATGTTGCCAAAACATAATTTCAATTTAATTGTAGTGAAAATATGGCCAGATTTTAAGGGCAGCTATGTTTAAATTATTTTTAATGATTTTTTACATTATTTTTATAAATTATTATTATCATTTTGGCCGCCATTTTGTTATTTCCTCCATCTTGGTTAAGTTGAGGTTCTGCAAAAACCGTCAAAAATAAATTTTAAAAAATATCCCATAATCTCAAATCAAAATATATAGTAGCTTTGATTGAAATGTTTTTTTAATGAATATTTTTTGTATTTTATTGTAAAATGACATAATTATCGCATTGGCGGCCATTTTACTTTTACGCCATCTTGGTTGACCTCAAAAAAGAAAAAACTGTTATAAAAATACAATTTCAATTTATTTGTCGTAAAAATTAAGGCCAGGTTTTAAGGGCAGCTACGTTTAAATTATTTTTAATGATTATTTTTTATATTATTTTTTTTATAAATTATGATTGTCATTTTGGCTGCCATTTTGTTATTTCCACAATCTTGGTTAAGTTGAAGTACTGCAAAAACCATCAAAAATAATGCTCTAATCCCATAGCAAATATGTAGAATTTTCTCTTGAAATGTATTTTTTTGAATTTTTTTTCACTTAGTTCTCAATTTTTTCCACTTTTTGACCGTTGACCTTTTTCCGTTGGTCACAGATATAAATTACATAGAAAATAATCAACTACTGAGTGTTTAAGTATGCAAGGCATTTCTAAAAAACTCGTTCCATGTTGTTAACAGTGTTTTTTTTTACAAATCCAGTGTAGAGAAGGCTGCATCAAAATCTTTCAAAATTTGTGACCTTTTGGACTCTGGTAACCTCATATTGCACAACATTTGCATTTTTACATTTTTGTTTGGTGGAGATGATCAAGGCAAACATTCAGATGTGTCATTCATCAAAAAGTAACAATTGTTTGCACAATTATTGTTACAGTATTTGAATTTCCCTATCCCAAAAATATAATCACTCAGCTGTCTAGCACTATCAACGCATTAAAAACTATAGAAACCATACTTCATCCCTAAGAAATCAATGTTAATATAAAAAATCTGAAAATTTACACTTCAAACTACATCTCTGTCCCTATTTCATCAATTCTGGGAGGGGGTGCAAGGTGGGCCCCTCCAGCCCCCGACCTATTTTGTGCACCGCGGACTTGTTCTATAGTGTACTCGATCTTTTTATTTCAAATCCCGTGCAGGGAGGCGAGGAAGACACACCAAAATAAGTGAATTTTGTGGACCAAAAACAGAATCCTGGATCCACCTTAGCAGCCCGAGTGCAATAAATCCAATCTCATCAGTGAGTGTTTCAAGTATCATGTGTGACACTTAAACGCATATTTTCATCATCCCAAACAGTTCCAATTCTCCCAACCTACTTACTTCTAGACTCTCAGTTCCCATGCTGTGTAATTTAGCTATGATGCATTGTTTGAATGTGATGCCAATCAAAGAGCTGTACCAATTGAGAGTTTTGATATATGTATACTGAAACTGTAGTTTAGGGTGACGAATGACTGCCTTTAACCATTTTCTGTATGAGTGCAAAGGGAAACTGGTAATTTTCTCGTGCTTGTTTCAGTCCTGTACAACTTGAGTAAATTGAGTAGATGATTCCCCAATGAAAACAATTGCCAGGGGCGTCCCTACAATAGCCGCCAAAAGTAAATGAAACAAACCCTCCCCCCCCCCCCCCCGTTTCAATGTTGTTTTGCTCAGGATTGGTCGGTTTTTCAACCAACATTGAAGCGGGGAAAGAGGAAGAGCGGCTACCATGTGAGATGGATAAAAGGCAATGAAAAATCTGCTATGGAGGGATTTTGTTTCATTTGTTTTGGCGGCGATTGTAGATTCTGATGCGTGTCGGTGGCAAACAAGCTTTGTCCGTCAGGATGGAGAGGGAAGCAGTCTGATCATATGGATGCTCCGCCACTGGGGAAAGGGATAGGACTAGAGTCGAGCCTCTTTCACAACTGCTATTACTATACACTCATATCGCTAATTTAAAAAAGTTTGACATAGGCGACTTTGTCCATCCTCTCTAACTGTACGTCTAAATTACCACACACAATTCTCAAGTCGTTTGTTTCAAAGCCCGGAAAACTTCCAAGATAATATATGCTTTCATTCTTTTCAAGCCTTCTGCATTATGTATCCCAGCCAACTGTTACACGGAATATGATTACCAATAAAAAAATCAGACAATGATTGGTCGCATGCCACTCCTCACCGTACGACCCTACCGTAGGGTCGTACGGTGAGGAGTGGCATGTTTACACAGTAAATTGCACCATTTTAATTCCTGAAGTTCTGGTTTAGTAAGGTAAAACAGTTGGTGTGTTTCTTTATAATATGTTTCATATTTCGAAACTTTTCTTCGAATTAATCTTCTTCCCAATTCCATTGCACATCTTATATAATTTAAAAAGGCTTTTAGAGGTGCAACCACTCATGATAAACTGAGAATCAATAGAAAGATAAGTAGTCTATCTACCAGTATACTCCATTTAGGTTATGGTTCCGCCTTTTTCTTTTAAAGATTTTCCAACTGATACAATTTTCCCAAATAGGTAAAATTTCTAATTTTTGCACTTGGTGTTTTGATTTAGTAACCTTATGTTCGGCATCCGTCGAGCTTTCTCCAAGACTTGCCTTAGTCGATATTCGTTTTTGTTGTAATCTTCGCCCTACATGAGAGTATCATCACTCAGTGTTTTCCCGCCCTACACCATCTTGCTAAATGACAGTTCCACGTATGAAATGAAAGTCTAGCTACGTATGCGGACTCTAAGAGCAGTCAGAAAGGAGTTGATATCGAGTTAACCTAAATAATTGAAAGTGTACAGTTATGGAGACCTAATTTTAAATCCTGAGATATGCCAAGACCTTGTGCACATCTTCGAGAGAGTCCCCCTTCCCCAGGAACAGGCGCTTTGCGCTCGGTTTCGGAATGCGCCGAAAAGTTTCTGTACCCCAACATTGCCATTTACCCTTGACATGATAACAAAACCGGATGTTTTACAGCACCATTATATAGTCGGCTGCGGAAACTTGTGGCCCCCAATTGATAGAAAACATCTTCTGCCGCATGTTTGTGAGAAACATACTGTTCACACTATACTTGAAGTATTTCATGCTTGAAGCTCATTGTCAAGTGGACTGCCATTTGTACCAAATGTCAAGGAAGATTTAAGTTATAAGGTATTACTAGTTTGTCTCTGTTTTTGTTCCTTTTTGCCCCTCCCCATGTAATGCTGCCCTCTGTTAGGTCAGGATATGGGTTCAGAAACTTCACTAACAGCATACAGTACACATGCAAATATCACAACCTTGTGTACAGGGCAGTACCACTTGAGGAGGGTTGCCAAGTCTTCAACCACTTACCCCAACAAACCTTGTAAGCAAAGACCGTATCGGATAAAAATTACATCATACAATTCAAGTGTTAATGTGAGTATAGCAGGTACGGAGGTAAAGGTATAGCAGGTACGGAGGATTTGGGGAATTTAAAAATAGACAAGATTTCCAATAATACTTGTAACATAACAACCAAAACTTCCTCCCCCCCCCCCCCGAAAAATAACCTATGGTTATAACTTACAATGGTGCAGGTAAATCTTGGGCTAAAAGGGACTAATTACATGTGATTTCAAATGGGCCTCCTCTCAAGCTTTTTGTTTAATTACTTAAAGCAGCCAGGGGCATTACTGGTGGAGGGTGTGGGGGCATGCCCCCCCCCCCCAAAAAAAAAGATCCAAGAAATGTTTGTCAGGAAAATGAATGGCCTGTGTAACAGTCCACACTCCTTTAGATGTTCACCTACTCAAACAAAAATGCTGTATTAGGGGTAGGATTAAAATGTAAGGAAATTTTCAATATGATATCATTCTGATCTCAAAACGAATAGCAAAGTCCTATTGGGTGATTGATGCTTCTGATGTTTTGAATAGACTAGTCCCAAGTTATTTCGAGGATCGCAGTTGAAAGCTATAGGTCCAAGCTCAAGGTCAACGGGTAATAATTTTACATGTGTTTAAGCTGATGTCAGGATGTAACACACCTAAAGCAGTGTGCTACAGTATGCACTGGCAGGGCACTCCTCAGATGCTTTGTTACCAGTTGACTTGAACAAAAACGTCACTACTGCATGTGATATGAGCTTCGAACTAGTCTATTGTCTGTAATCTAATATGTTTGTTGTGGAAAAATAACTTCTTCTCCTTCAAAAATTTATTACAAATTAAGGCAAGTGATACATGATAATTTGCAAAAGGCTTAATTACTTGGTGTTTGCTGTCCAGCTAAAATAAATTAAACCTTCTATCATACTGTCGAATATTCTGGAAATCACTCATGCACGCTACTGTGAGCAGTCTACTGACATGCCAGGCTGCCGACACATCTTGAAGAAGTTTGCTCATCTGACTGGTTATGTTAAAAAATGTGAAATTGGCGAAATCATGACAATTGCGACAATACTTTGGATATTAAAAGAGTATTTAATTCCAATGATGTACAGTACTCTGTACTGCAAGGTAATCACCTGCACAGCACCTCTACCCTATCACAATACTGTACCACTAACCCAACTAAGTACAAGGACCTAACTTTCTTGAGTGTATCATTAATACCACTGATGGGATATGCATCAATACTGTTTGTTCATCTTTGAACTAAAATTAAAAATGACCAACTGTAACTTAATCCAAAACACGGCCAACTTATGCCATTCTGTACAGTATGCAGGTTTTCTGCTAGAGGCAGGGGGAGGGAATGAGAAGGGGGTATTTATCCCCTTCCCCCCTTTCCAGAGAATGCTGGATAATCCCACCTTTCATTTCCATAAAAATGAGAAAGTTGTCGATGTGTTGGTTTCTTCTTTAAAAAGAGGACACTTTTGCAGCAATGTTTCAATAACTAAATGACCCTTTCAACCATCTGCACCTTAGAGGGGACTTCAAGTAAGCTTTTGTACCCTTGAACCCACTTGTGTAACTTTAGCCTTCTGTACTGTGAGACAGTGTCAATTATCAGACTTGGCATTTAGTGGCAATTAATCCCTACCCCTTTTTGTGTTTGTGACTTGGTGTGTCTGAACATACAAAACACACACTTTTGATGTGTACTGTACTGCACCAAAAAATTCGTGAACAAACAAATGCTGTACTTGACACAGCTGCCAAACCATTTGTGTACAATGAAGAAATACTGAAATGCCTCTAAAATGGAAAAATCGCATTTTTGAGGTCAACCAAATGAATTTACTGAAATCAGCTAAGTAGTGCTACTGTAGCTTGATACCAAATTACAAGCCTTAAATTTTGAGGGATGGGAAGTGCCGTCACACGTCTTCTGAAGCTCTGTCATTTGCCTCAAAACACAGTGAAGAGTGTGATTTCTTGCACACCTATACTGCTACAGATGAAGTTAATTAGATACAGTTTTACGGTCCATTTTGCAACCGATTGGTTCAAGTCGAGCTGGCCATACTGTAGCTGAAGATTCCGGACCAATATAAATCTATTACACAGCACACCTTCCACACTCCTTAATGTCCTGAGGAGTGTAATTGTAGGACACCTGGAAAATCTAACGGGCCTGAGATTATAATTACATTGCTACCAGATTTGGGCGTGATGCATATTACTTTCCCACGGAAAGTAATCAGCAAGAAAATTCATCAAAAATCACAAAAGTAAGATTTGCCATGAAAATATGGTATTGGGAGATATTTTTTAGAAGGCTGCGTAACTTTGAAACCACTTGAGCTTCTGTATGGGCTATATTAATTTCAGTGTGTTCTTTTGTCTTTGTAGCAACATCATCAAAATCTGAGATGGTCAACTGGAGATTATTTGTTGATTTGACATGGAATACTGAACCCAAAGAATACTGTACAAAGAATTCAGCTCCCATAAAGGTAAAGAACAGACTTGTCGCCCCATACTGTACACTGTATATATCTCAATTAATGGAAGTTAACTGTGTAGAAAGCAATTGGGAGGATACAAAGAGGATGCAAGCAAAATAAAATAGAATGGTATACCACAGAGTACAGAGTATGTAGTGTTAAAGCAAAATAAAATAGAATGGTATACCACAGAGTACAGAGTATGTAGTGTTAAAGCAAAATAAAATAGAATGGTATACCACAGAGTACAGAGTATGTAGTGTTAAAGCAAAATAAAATAGAATGGTATACCACAGAGTACAGAGTATGTCGTGTTAAAGCAAAATAAAATAGAATGGTTTACCACAGAGTACAGAGTATGTAGTGTTAGTACAACTGAAAATTTGTTGTGAGTCCACTCAATCCACAAGAGGACTCACATCCAGTCTCACCACGTGGAGGTTGTACAGTCCGAGACCTCACTTATTTAATTTTAATTACATGCAGGAGAGGAAGTTTACTTAAAAATAGGAGACAGTGAAGAGCAGAACATGAGGAGAAAAAAATGCTGCACCACTGAACAGCAATCAAATAATTTTTTTTACATAAATTGATTAAAAGAATAGTCCAGAGTCAAATTTATTATTGGTATGTTAAAGAGGAATATATTCTAAGCATTCTGGTGAGAGTTGCATTCATTTCTAATGTTTGGATATATTAGCAATTGAAGTTGGCCCATTTTCCAGAGAAAGTGAACTTAAAGGTGTGATGTCATGGATTCACATTCCTGGCCAGTGTTTTGTTTTCCCTATTTACCATCCTACAGGCTGTATTTGTTTGACCTTGAACTGATAAGGCATGCTACTTTGCCTCTAAGGCCCTTAAAGGGTTTAAAATTCCATTGCTCGGGATGCACCTTTGGTATACACATATTCAAGTTAAATTGTATAAAATTTGTGATAAATTATTAACAAAAACAAAACATTGGCTAAAAAAGAGAATCCATGACGTAAGAGTATACCTGCTTGCTTCAAGTTCATTCTGTGTTAAAAATATGCCATATTCAATTCCCAATATCTCAAAGACTGAACATACTGTAGGAAACAAATAAAAATTTCACTAGAATGCCTAAAATACCTGTATGTCCCCCTTTAACATACAATATCAAAAATAAATTAGGCTTTGGACTACTATTACTGTATATTCCTATCTGTACTTGTCTTGTGAACTACAGTAAGTATTATTCAAAAAGAAAGAATCCATTGACAGTTTTACAATGTACAGTACAGTAGCCTAAAACAGCACCTCTACAGTACCTGTATGTGAATTGACATGACCGGCAACATCAAGGTACTGTAGGTCTTCTTTCTTAAGTTCTTAGGTATAAAATTAAAACAACATTACCTTATCCTAAAATTAACACAACATGACTACCATGTATCTAAATTGGATAAATTCCTGGTTACTGTGCTGTTTACCAGAAGACTGGATATGAAACTCACAAGCACTCTAGCAACCAGGATTCCTATGACTAAGAACCTACAGTGCTTAAAATACAATAGCTACAGTCTTGGCAAACAAAGAAAGGTATAAAACAAATTCACATGCATTGTTTAGGGGAAGTCTATGAAGAGATTAAATAAATTGCAGATCTCCGGAGAGGTATGCTTGCTGTAACTCTTCCAGGGGGAATGTCACTCTCTCATCCTCATACTCCTCGCTATCATCCTCATCCTCAACATACACCTCATCATACTCAATCACAACCTCATTCTCAGTCACACTCAAAACACTGCCACACCACCAATCTTCTTCATCTGTATTTTCATCCAGCCACACATGTTTGACTCTCCTTCCTACTGCATTAACATCCGTTAAATCCATTATTTCACACAAATTCCCCCTCACATAATCCTCTAAAATCGTCTTATCGTCAAAATACCACCCACTATCATCTTCATCACTATCATACTTTATATATAACCGTTTTCCTAATTTCTTAGTAACTACACCTGTTTACCAAACATCTAACCCTTCTTCTTTAAAGCAGTGTTTTACTACCCTCCCCACCAAGCTCTTTACATCTGCGAAAGGCTGCCGATTATTTGAGGATGGTGCTACCCTCACTGCAACTTCCCCATCTCCCCCTTTTACACCCTTTTTGGCCAGAGGCAGAGTGCTTCCATTCCCACCCTCTTTATTCGACAGTCCACTCGGACCTGGAAGTGAACCCTGAAACAAAGGTTTCTGTTGCTGGATAACTTTTTTTAAAGATTTGAAGAGATCGTTAAACTGCTTTGGTTTTCCAGCAACAGACAGATTTAGTATTCCATCATTATTCTTTGCTTTCAATACCCATTTCCAGTATTTCATTTGTACTTTCAAGGCATCACACTTTTCTCTATCATCAGATATTGCACTGAGCCTCTCTTCCAATTCACTCAAGCTGCTCCACAACCCACCAACTTCCTTCAAATCATTGGACAGTGACACCATCCGCTCTCTCCCTCGTTCCTCTTTCGCCACTGCTTTCTCACTCTTCTCAGCCCATTTCATTGCCCTCACTTCCTTAATAGCCTTGCGCCTTTCAAAATACAACTTTCTTTGTTCAAACATACTCTCTCTTGCAATCCTCATATATCTTGCTCTCTCTTCCTCACTCAACTCATCAAGCCACTTACCAGTTTTATTCTCTCTCCACATGATCAATCCTTCCAAAGCAAGGGTTGATGCCTGTGGCTTCTCTCTCATCAGTCTATCCAACATACCAAAATCTCTTTCCACCCCCACATTTGTTGTAGGCACACTAATCATTTCATGCTTCATATCATCTGCAACATTCCAAAACTTCCCACCCTCCAAATGATCACACAACATCCTCTCTCCTAGTTTTGCAAAACTAGCACACATTAACTCAAGAATCTTCTTGCAGAGGGGACCAGTGTTACACTCTGCAAGAAGACTGGTGTACACTTCATCCACCCCCCTCTCCTCCTCATACAAGCAATCCCCTTTGAAAATAGGTGATGCATCTTTTGACCATAAATACATTGTTTCCACAAATTTATCATACTTCTCATTCATGTCCAAAATATGCAATCTCTCACCATTATGTTTCACACCATTCAAAACTCTCCACAGTGGACCTGTGATTACTTTATTCACAAACCCAAGTGCTCTCACTCCAGCCTTAAATGCTTTAACTTTTAAGTCTGCCAACACAACTTGCATCAATTCATTGTCATCCTTGACACTTTCAAAGAACTCACACAACTCATCATACAGGTGATAAACAACACCACCATTCTTAAACAAAACATTAAAGCGGTTTCCTTTGAAAGACACAAGGTCTACCTTCTTCTCACACCCAGTCACACTAAGAAATGTCAGGAAATCCACCGGTTTTCCAGACTCCTCACATGCTCTCTCCTGCACACTTTTGCACACAAGCCTCACAAGTGTCACTGTCCCAGCCTCTCCTCGTCTGACAAACACACCAGGCAATGCAGCACTTCCCACTCTCTGCCCACACAGTTCATTTTCTCAAACAACTTCAGCACCTCTGATGCCTGCTTTGCCAGGCCAATAAGAAAATGAAAACCACAGAAAAAGTTGTGCATTCTACTCACACTATTGCGTTCATCCTCACTCAAATCATTCCAATTGTCCACCACACTAGGAAGCACTTCATTCCTAAACTGTTTCAACAGCTCGTTGCCCTTCTTTTCGGCAGAAAGCCTGTCTGACATTGTGTTTCTAATACGGGCAATTAAGATGTTGAAACTTTCGGTTCCAGACCCTTTAATAGCTGTGGCATCCTTTAGGATGTCCTTAAGCGTCTGCAAAGTTTCCTCTACACCTCCCCCCACCATGTCTCTTAACCCAATCGTGAGACTAGTACCATCCTCAAGCACAACATCAAACGTTTCATATTTGTATCCTCACTTGGTGGTGCCATCAGTACAAAGCGTGATAGACTCACCACCTGGGGATAGCATTTTGTCAATTATTTGTTGTTGTGCTAGGGCCCGACCCTCAATAATCATGGTTTTAGCAAATGTAGTCTTTGGCAGCCTACCAAACTTAATGTTCCCAGCTAACTTATTCATTACACACCTCACCACACTCTCACAATTCCTTGCACCAACATTCATACCCATTAAGTCCATATACAAAGCTCTCACTTCATCCACATACTTTCCCCCCTGGAAGGTCACAACTTCTTGAGACTTCAAGAATGCTTGCATCCTCTCCTTGATTTTACTCTCCATGGTCTCCTCAAGTTCAGCTCTTTCACTGTCTAGATAAGAAATGCTTTTTCTTAATGTTCTTACTTGCCCCCTCACCGCCTTAAGTTTAAAACCCTGATCTTTTAAATTTCTCTTCAATCCCCTTGCCCTTTTTCTTAGTTTTCAAGCAATCACTGAGGAGGAACTCTTTTGAAGTTGTATTTTGCCTTGTGCATACTCTAAAGTATTTCTTATTTTTAATTTACTTTGCAACTCAACCTGAGACACTTTTGTCTTCTCTGTTGCAAGAGACTAAAGGCAGTTTTTGTGTCTCAAATTGAGTTGACAGTAAGCTTTTTTCAGATTGGCCAACTGTTCTTTTTGCTTGGCCAATCTTACTTGCTGTCTCTTGCACTTCTGGGCAAAATGCAACTTCTTATCAAGTTTCTCCTGCAGTTCTTGTACCTGTCTTTTTAACTGTTGTATTAATGCCCCCCTTTTATCCATAGATGTCTTTCTCCTTTTGTTTGTTACACTTAATGTTTTATTTTTCCTTTGAAGGGACTGGTTCCTTTCTTTATACTTTCCTTCTGCTAAATGTAGTTGTAATTTTAATCTTTTATTTTCATTTTTGGTGGCAGTAGCAATTTCTAACGCACACTTTCTTTCCTCATCAAAATCAATAAAAACCCTCCCTCTTTTCCTTTTGTACGTAATGCTGCAGTTTCCTTTTTAATATTGTATCTTGAAATTTTACTTTTCTCATTTCCTCCCCAGCCCTTCCAGTATCAGTCCCTTCCCCATCCACTTGCAGTACTGAAGTCCCCATCCTTACCCCTCCCCCTTGCAATGCTAAGGTCCCTATCTTTTCCCCTTGCAATGCTAAAGTCCCCATTTCTTCCCCTCCCTCTTGCACTCCTGAAGTTCCCTCTTCTGAATCTGGTGCAGTAAAAACTTCCACACCACCACAAAAATTAAATGTATCTCTTTTTAATTCAGGTAGTGATAATTTCTTGTTTTTCTTTGGCTGAGTCCGCTCATACCTTGGGCAAGTTCTTCTTTTCCTCATGAGGATGTTAACATTGATTGCAAGATGATCAATATCAAGAAGAACCTCCCCGGTCCCCTCCCCCAAAAAGCTGAACAAAACCCTACCCAAAACACCAACTTTCTCATTTTTGTAGATTTAGAAACCGTCGTGTTCAGGTGATCCCAAAGTTCAATTACAAGCCCCTTTGTACACATTTGGGCAGGTTGGTGCATTCTGGTAGCAAAATCACTTGAACTTGAAGCTGATGCCATCATTCTGTAATTTAACACAACTTAATGGGAAAACTCACATACAAAGAAGAGAAGTAAATTAGAAATGGTAACACAAATATGAAATAATAACTGATATTTCAAATATCAAAATTCTCACACTGCACAATTTGGAATTTCACTCTCTGCAACTTGCAAGATTCACCAAAATTTTAGACTCAGTATCACGCTGTATGTATGACGGCAACACTGACTCAGACTTCTTCTTCTTCTTCCTCTTCTTCAATAAAGGTGACACATCCAAAGGACATTCTTTCACCACGCATGCGTCGAGAGGCTAAATATGCCCATGTAATATAGGTAATAGGGTCCTTATGGACAGAGGCAACCCTCATTACATTCAAGGGGAGATGATTCCAATCCTTAATGGTTCGAGGCAGGAAGCTAAATTTATAACAGTTAGTACTAGTATGTGGGAGACAGACATGAAGGTCATGCATTAAACGGGTTCTACGAGTAGGCCGCTGGAGACAATCAACAGGTAGTTGAACCAGGCCAAACATACCTTTGGAAAAAAGGATCAATCTACTTTTCCTCCGCCTTTCAGTTAAGGGCAGAAGGTTTAGTTCCTTAAGGAGCCTGGTCATTGATCCTGGCTCCCTTGAATAGTCAGAGGCAATGAATCTAGCAGACCGTTTTTGTATACTCTCAAGCTTGTCGCGCAGGTAAACCTGGTGGGGGTCCCAAACACTACTGGCGTACTCCAGCACAGGCCGAAGGATTCCTTTATAAGCCATTAACTTGACATCACCAGGGCAGGAAGATAGATTTCTATACAAAATACCAAGAATCTTATTTCCCTTGTTACAGATGTTTTGAATATGCTTCTCCCAGTTCAGATCTTTAGTGATGGTAATTCCGAGATACGTAACTATCTACCCTCGGGAGCTCAATCCTATTAAGAACATACCTTAAAAGTATGGGACTTCTTTTCCGAGCAAAAGTAATAACGCTACACTTAGTGGGCTGAAATCTCATTCCCCACGTGGAAGCCCACAGCCCCAACTGCTTGATGTCATTCTGAAGTTTATGACAATCCTCATCGGACTCAATAATACGGTAACAGACACAATCATCTGCAAAAAGGCGAACCTTGGAAGAAACACCATCGACGATATCATTCATATGAACCAAGAAGAGAATCGGTCCTAGGACAGACCCCTGGGGAACTCCAGACAGAACTTGCATCGGGGGAGACCGGGTTTCATTGACAACAACAGATTGTTTACGATCAACAAGAAAGTCATCAACCCAACGAAGAATCTGATTTGAAACACCAAGTGTATACAGCTTGGTCTTCAGCAGTTCATGAGGAACAGTATCGAAGGCCTTCTCAAAATCCAAAATAAACACATCGATTTGTTTATGGGCATCAAGGGAGGAAGCCCAGTCCTCAATTATCGACACAAGTTGTGTTTCGCAACTATGAGACTTACGAGAGGCGTGCTGGGTGGGAGAGAGTAAGTTATGTATTTCAAAATGGTTCATAAGGTTTGAGGCAATAATATGTTCTAACAATTTACAGCAGACACAACTAACGTTTGTGACTCAAGAGTACAACTAGGGAGGCTACTTATATACGTCTTGAAAAATAATGGACTATTTACAGAGTAATTATCGATGAAAGGCCTTGTTTCAATAAATTACTATAAAGTTAGGTATACATAAACATAGGCCTAGAAGCAATTAGAAGTATAGCCAAAAGAATTACGACGTACTGTGAACGCACAACGCATATACGACTATAGGCTAGAGCTGAATGTACAGTAGGCTACGACCGTACCATACCACCACCCATACTGGAAAGTAAGGCCTTTCACAGAAAGATCTTTGGCGTATGGAAATGTACGCCAGTAAATTTGGCGTACGGCGTACCTCACTGCACCAGGGGAAAGTACAACATGTTGGCGTGGCGTACAATCACAAACACCTTATTGACTTACATCGGGTCCTTGCGTACGTTGAAATGGCGTGACGTACAATTACAAGCACCGTACCTATGAGGCTGTGAAACTGTAACTGCCGCGGCAGAACACTCAGCTGCAACCGGTCTGCATGCGCATATCGTGCACTCGTACTCCAACACGAAGCTCGTCGAAGTGAGCACCGACTCCTTCTTGGCGTAGCGACAGGCAAGCTGTATTCCCGGCGCACCGGTTAATCTCCGTCATATGATAAACGTACTTCGTTATACTGTACACTACTTGTATCATGTCAGTAAATGGTGTATGCATTACGTACATGTACACATAAGCATGTACAATCACGTACGGATTGCTACTTACTATGTGTGAACCATATACTTGTACATGCACTGCCAACGTACAGATCATGTATGCGTCCCGTACATGTATACCGTACGTAAGTCATACCTCCTAAGTGACGAGCATTTGAACTCCCAAACCCGCTGACCCGCCCAGCCCTGTGAAAAAACCAGCGTAATAAATCTCCAAAGTTTTCTTAGAGAACCACGCAAATTAACAAATAATTCAGCTTGCCGATTTTCAGTAAATTGTATCTCACAGCACATTCAACTATTAAACAATGCCCAGGCCTAGGTACATACTGTGCGGACCTATGTTTGCTGCCGCGGCAACATCGCTATTGGCTAACCTTCGCAGCAAGTATGGAAGATATTCCTGTCACTGCGTAAAAAGTGTAATAACGTTGTGCAATGCTGCGTTCAATAGCAAAAATCAATGCCCACTTTGCGGGTTAGAGGCGGGGCTTGTCTTAGGGTTTCCCATCAAACGAACGTTCTGCACTGTCTTGACAGTTCTTGACGTTCTTCTTTTTGTGTTTTTGTTTTCATGGCTAGAACACCATGCGAGATGTTCGAAGATACATATTGGAAATCACCTGCAGCATGGAACGATAGTCCGTGACATATCGAGTTGATGTTTGCAAACTGTACAGGTAGCAGCCCAAAATTTACGGCAAAAATAACGATTGAATATTGTGATTAGGAGAGGTTTTAGTCATTGCGCGTTTTTGAGTATCTGTATAATATTATTTTGGCAAATCTCTCAATAGAATGCTTTTCTAGATTACTGCAAAAAATTCAGCACCGTACTGAACTTTTTTGGCGGTAACCTAGCGAGGCCAGCGAAATTGTGTTGACAAAAAAGGTGCCACCATTTTGCGTGTAGACACTTCCAAAATTCAAAAATTTTCAAAATGGGGAGGGGGTGTCCCCCTCCCCTTTTCCCTTCCCCCAGGCCGGCGATCACCAACGGAAAGATCAGTTTGACCCGTTTCTAGCCACTTGAAACTCGGGAGCTATGCGTAAGTCGCACGCCTGCAGATTGCTACGTAGCATTGAATGTGCACAAGAAAAATCCCCCGGGTACGATCGCGAAAACCAATTGGCATACCTTCGGCAGTTCGGCGTTGGCTTTTCTTGGAATGCACCCAGAGCTGCAACTGAAAGTGATAAGGCAATGAATAGATTGCATTAAAACACGGACTTCCTATACACACTCATGATAGTCTGGCGTACAAGTACAGAAAAGATACAGATCTACCTTGGCGTAATTCTTTGGCGTATGGTAAACTTACTTTCCAGTATGGACCACCACTTGAATAGCTAACGTTAGGCTAATGTTACAGACTTCAAGCCTAATACTTAGCAATATTTTCATTAATTTATATTACAACAATGATATAAACAATGTACGGCTAAGCAGAATGCACATTGAAAGGCAGTCAACAAACAAACTGTGTACTGAAAACTCTAATTAAGACGACGGTTGCTCAAATGTTGGTGCCATTCAAAGTACGGCAGATTAGGCGCAGCTGGTCTTGCATGATGTGCATGATATGTTCAAAAAGTACATGTACATGCACGGGGCACGGACGTACGTAGGTGCGATACAATGCTTATAGTATACACTTTTACAACACACCGCCCCAGTCACGGTAACTTTTACTATATTGTTTAAAGGGCATGCGTAACCTTAAAAGGCCAAGCTTCTCACCGCAAACCACAATTTTGATACGGGGGGTACCGAAATTTTCAATTGGCGCAGCTCTTTGATTGACAGCAAATTCAAACAATGCAGAGTACCAAAGCCTATATTACACATCATGAAAGGTACTGAGAGTGTTTTGGTTATGAGTTTTTCTATACTCACCTTGAGATTGTATCTGCATGAGGATGAATTTCAGACAATTGTGGTAGGGGTTTCAGTGAGAAGGTTAGAAGAATCGGTACTGTTTGGGGTGAGAGAACTGGGCCTTTAACTTTGTTCATATCAGTTCTGTGACTTCAAAGCATAGACCTATTTCCAAATAGCAATTACAATGAATTGTGGGACAGAGTTTTGGGTCTACGTCAATTTTCACCATAGTAAAATGCCATTGACAAAAATGACAAGCACCAAAACTCTATCCCACAATCCTTTGTAATTGCTATTTGGAAATAGGTCTATGGTAGAGAACATCCAGCCGACAGAATTATCACCACAGCATTGCTTTTCAGGTACCGGTATTCCGTAATCATACTATAAGTTGTACATATAAGCATTCAGTCTATCTACAACAAAGGCAATAAGATTTTGGGAATTTTCTGTAGAAACCAGTGTTGCAGTCGAGACTGGCATATCCGAGACCGAGACCGAGACCGAGACCAGAGGGTGTCGAGACCGAGACCAAGACCAGGGGTAAAATTCAAGACCGAAACCGCATGTACATGTTGCTGGTATAGGAAAATAAACTGTCCAAAAAACTTTTGGCCGGTCTCGAAGCGAGACCAGGACAATTTCCGAGACCGCAAGGGTCCGAGACCGAGACCACAGGGTGTCGAGACCGAGACCGAGACCATGAAAACCGGTCTCGAGACCGAGACCGGTCTCGAGCACTACAACACTGGTAGAAACCTATCTTTCTGCTCCCGCAAAGTGAAGCTAGCTGCATATAAGGGTCTCCTTCGGCCTGTTTTGGAGTATGCTTGTTGCGTTTGGAATCCACATCAGTCCTACTTACGTAATAAGCTAGAAAACATCCAGGGGAGATCGACTTGTTTTATAACTTCCGATTTTTCTCGTGAGCCAGGGTCAATGAGAGCTATCCTGAAGGACCTAGATCTCCTCACGCTAGCGGAGCGTCGCAAGCAGAATATACTAATTCTTTTCTCGAAAGTTTTTTTTAGGAAAGGCTAATATTCCAATGGATATAGACGTAGACACCCAATCCGGAAAACTCGGGGATGCACAATCATCACTTTTGTCAACTTTATTCTTGGTCTAATTGCTATAGTTATAGTTTTTTTCCCAATACTTGATTGAAGATTGGAATAATCTTCCTGCCACTCTGATAGATAGTATGGATAGTCACAAGGACCCTATCCAATGCATTAGTAGTTTTATTAGAAATGAGGGAACCCCTGACGCATGTGCGGTGTAGTAATGTCCTTTGGATGTGTCACCGTGATCCGAAAGAAGAAGAAGGGGTCTACCTATTCTAGGGCGTCCAGAACACAGTATCATTGATACCGACACAATGCCAACGGCTTTTGTTATTCTAAACGGCTTTATCGCGATGTTTTTCAAGAATGCTAACGCGAAGCATTCAGACAGGTGTGGAGCGTATGCAATCACCATTTTAAAAAAACAATCAGTCTCACCCCAAACTAATTTTAGTAGGGCTGTACCGAAATTCTCAATTGGCTTAGCTCTTTGTTTGACAGCAAATTCAAACAATGCAAAGTTCCAAAGCTCGTATTACTCACTGCAGCATGAACTGTAGTGAAAGTGCTTTGATTATACAAGTTGAGCCTTTTTATACTCATCCTGAAGCAATAAAATGAGATTGTGTCTGGATGAGGATGAGTTTCAGATAATTGTGGGAGGGGCTTAAGTAAGAAGGCATAGGAGAATTAGTACTGTTTGGGATGAGAGAATCGTGCCTTTAAGTGCCAAACGTCTCGGTTAGGACCGAATTCAACGAAAACGTACGTTTTGATTCGAAAGGAAGTTTCTTTTTCTTTTCTTTTTCACCACTGCTCCCCATTGGCTTAGAATTCACAACTAAGTTGAATGTTTATCATAAAGGGAGTATGTGAGTGTTCTGGTCCCTGATTGGCGAACCAAACTTTTTTGGTTCGTGAATTAAGCCATTTTCTTTTGTCTGCTCTTCGGAATGTCGAGGGGTATCAAAAAGGCTGTGGTTCTGGTACAGTATAATTAATCTCCGCGCAGACGGGATCTAGCTACGCGGTTGTAGGTGTGAGACAGCTAGCGGATGGTGCAGATTAATGTGCATCTCTTAAAGCTAGGATGTTAAGTTCAGTTTACGTGTTTGACTAGTCTAAAAGACTCAATAGAGTGGGAATTCCTTACGGATGGAGCAAACAATTCCACTCAGATACTGTCCTAGCAGGGCTGCGCTAATACTAATACTCGACTAACTCAACCTATCTACGTAAGTACTCGGTGGCCGTGACGCGAAGTGCGGTTAATTTATCCGTCTCTCCTCAACCTGGGGGAGTACAGGATGTCAAAGTGAATAGCCGCTTTTAACCCGTCCTCCCTGCAGATGAGGTGAGTCATCCCTTTCAAGTGCAATCATGCGTAAAAATAAAGGTTCAACGTTGCTTATGGCTTCGACTTCCTATGACAGCATGACCCTTGAAGTGCACTGGGTCAGCCTAAGCCGCAAGGCGACACTCACGTACTTATTACCATCGTAATTTATTCATTTTTCACACTTTTTTATTTTGGCGGGCATGAACAGTGGCATGACCCCCTTGTGCCCCTCCCTGTCTACGCCAGTGGTCCTTGGAATAAATTAAACCTGTGGCAGTCTTATTTTTTAACGGCGGGGTGATGAAGGAAGGTCGATAAAGTCATGCTAGTGGAGTTTCCCATGAGTTACTCATACCAACAACGGAAGGGTGATTCCTGACTAGCACCTGACCACTCTACGAAACTTGTAAGCTCAGCAGCAAAGCTAAGAGAAGAAAGCGCCCCCGTTAAAAAAAAAATAAGTGTCCTCTTGAAATTGTGTCCGACCGGCAATTTTCACCTGGAAATCACGTCTCATGCTCACCAGAAAAGTTTTCCGTTAAGACTGGAATTCACGTCCACCTAGTATCGTTAAGGTAATTTGTGTCCTGTGGGACAAATATTTTAAATTGCTTAAATCAGTGTCTCCATAGAACTTTTTCCAGTGCAGATGTTGGGAACGCGGACACGAATTGGTGCTCAGTACGTAGAAGCTGTGGAGTAGGGAAAACAAGCCAGTGAGCCACAACTGGAAAAAAGGCCAAGCTACCGAGCCCACGAGCGCGCTTGCTTGCGATGGAGGAGGGTGTGGGAGGGGAGGACGACCCCCCCCCCCACGATGTTTAGCTTCTTAGTTTTTAATGTGAAAATACGTGATTTTGGTGCATAATTTATACCAGTGTTTCCCAAACTTTGTAAGCACAAGCGCCCCCTGTAGTCAATTGGGTTAGTTCAATCTCCCCTACAGCTCATCAAATAAGAAACAAACAAACAAAAAAAATCACTATTGGATAACTTTCTGAATTTTCTTCATAACTAGGACAACTTGAACAAAAGCATACAACAATATTAAACAAGCTACATAATTGTTCGTTTGTGTACATTATTGTGTCTCGGTTTTTCTGGTATGCTTTTGCAGGCCACTAGGTGGACAGTTCATAACTCAAGTTGACATTTGTCCTTTGTCTCGTGAAACCTATATATATTGAAATGAACATCACAGGTTTGCCCCCCCCCCCCCTTCCCATCAGAAATAGATGTGGTACAACAATGACACTTATACTGGAATGAGAAAAGGGTGGGCGATTATTGAATTATTGCTATTTTTTAATGTTTTGACTGAAGAATTTGTCCGTTTTCTTTCCCGCTAACGCCCATACCGCCCTCTTAGCCCTCACCATCCCCTTGGAGCCTACAAACCCCCCAGGAGACGGTACCGCCCCCGTTGGGAACCCGACTGATTTTTACAATATTTTGTATGCCTAAGGAGACCTAATATTATGTATTTTATGAACTATTATCTAAAAACAACCCCATTGAAATCAAATACGCGCCTATTGCTGTCAAATAATTGAGTTTGCGCGGAGCGCAAGAAAATTTTTGTCCAAAATGCCTCCCTGGTCGCTGGAAAAGGCACCTCCCAGGCCTGTTTACCGTATATCAGTGTGGAAACACTAGCAATATTGTAAAAATAAACATGTTTCCAGATCCCTTTCCACTGCTCGAAACTGGCTAAATTCGTTCTGAAATTTCGACCATTATTATTATTGCACTCTGCAACTTCCACTTCAAGGGCCATGGTCAGATCGGAGAATTGTTAGTGATTATTCCCTGGTCAGATACTGTACTTGTAATGTTTTTCGTGGAGTTACTGTTGAAACATATTAAGAGGGTAAGTTTATACACACGTATTCCTTAAACTTGAAATTTTCATGCAGGTCAAAAATTTTCAAGGTACCTATCCCTAAACCCCAACTACGATTCGGGGGCATCTTCTGTGGTGCCCTAAGTGCCAACATCAATTAAATAAAAATGATGATCAACATGTAGATCCATTCTTTTTAATTTTCAATATATTCATTTGTCTGTCTCAGTGAAAGACCTGGCAGGATTCCAATATTCATGTGGTATATAAAGAGCAATGTTCCAAGCCAATCAGACAGTAGATTAAAGCAAGTGCGCTAAATTAGATTATTTGAGACTTCTATTTCCTCTGTTAAGGTCAGGAATATCTCCTGAACAAGCAGAATATTATGGAAGACAGCGCTCATGGTTAATTTAAGTCAACCAATGAAAGCATAAATATTTCTCTCATGCAACGGTTACAATATTGTCATGAAGATCGTAACCGAATCTTCATCTACATAGAGACTAGTCGTTTAAAACCACTAATGTATTGCATTTTATCGTTACAGGTGAATTGCAAAGTTGTTATCTCTGCACCAATGACAGTATCTCCTTGTATAGCACTCTTAACTGGACAATAACAGGACAACATTCTTAAAACTTAACAATTAATGAGCGATCAATATTTCAGCATCATGAACTAAGTTGTCTTTTTTATGACTTTTCAGCGACTTAAGTGACAATCAACTGACAAAAATTCCGAGCAACCTACTAGAGGCCACAACACAACTGAGAAATTTGTACGTTTCAATTATATTTCCAAATTTGATGCTAAATATTTCGGAATGATATTTTTCATGAGATAGGTCGAAGTAACTAACCAGAAAGCCCAAAGGCTTAGTGATTCCTTGCCGAAAAGGGGTGCTTTGTTGTCCTCATAAACCACTGAAAACAGTGACCTCAAATGACCTTTGACCTCTGCCAAAAACAATAGGTTTCTTCCTGTCATCATGGCAAATCTATATACCAAATATGAAAAGTGTCGGTCATTCCTATCTCAAGATATCGCGATCACAAGGTTTTCGGTCTTTGATCTCTGGTGACCTCAGATGACCCTTGACCTCCACCAAAAACAATAGGGTTCTTCCTCTCATCATGGCAAATTTATTTACCAAATATGAAAAGTGTCAGTCATTCTTATCTCAAGATATCGCGATCACAAGGTTTTCGGTCTTTGATCGCTGGTGACCTCAAATAACCATTGATCTCCACCAAAAACAATAGGGTTCTTCCTCTAAACATGGCAAATTTATATACCAAATATGAAAAGTGTCAGTCATTCCTAACTCAGGATATCGCGGTTACAAGGTTTTCGGTCATTGATCTCTGGTGACCTCAAATGACCTTTGACCTCCACCAAAAACAAGAGGGTCCTTCCTCTCAACATGGCAAATTTATATACCAAATATGAAAAGTGTCAGGCATTCCTATCTCAAGATATCGCGATTACAAGGTTTTCGGTCTTTGATCGCTGGTGACCTCAAATAACCTTTGACCTCCGCCAAAAACAATAGGGTCCTTCCTCTCAACATGTCAAATTTATATACCAAATATGAAAAGTGTCAGGCATTCCTATCTCAAAATATCGCGATTACAAGGTTTCGGAACCTCTTTGATCTCTGGTGACCTCAAATGTTCTTTGACCTCCACCAAAAACAATAGGGTTCTTCCTCTAACCATGGCAAATCTATATACCAAATATGAAAAGTGTCAGTCATTCCTATCTCAAGATATCGCGATTACAAGGAGCGTCACAAACACACATACACACACACGTACACACGACATCACCATCGCATACATTCCTTGCCTGCCTTCGGCAAGGAATCAAAAAGGGTGTTTAGACCCAAAATATCAGAATAGATGGAACCAACAGTTATTTTGCCGTCAGACGATAAATGTTAGAAACCAAGAGATCATTAGTTACACTCTAAGACCTGACAATGCTTTTCGATCTATGTAGAAAAATGTGAAGAATAAGGGATTAAATAAGGTGGAACCGAACTGACTTTAGTTTTAATTTGACCTACCAACTTTGTCTAGGACCCTTGCTCAAAGGCTTTGTTTAGTTGAAATCGATAACTTAATGAGAGTTTTAAAGGATGCTACAAAATAACAATGCTTATAATTAACTCAAGTAATCATGTTTTATAGCCAATAATTACGGGAAAAGTAACAACTTTGACGTTTAACAGTTATGTGCATAAATTGAAAACGTGTTGGTCACGACTGTTTGAAAACCGAATTCAAGCGTTAAGTGCTCGCTAATAAAACATTTATTTTTATGTAAGATATGTGATTGTCTAAGTTTGACCGTTTTTTATTGGTGTGTGAAAGAAGCTAGGCAGGGCTTGTTAAAAATTTCAACCAACTTCGAGGTTCAGCTTCCGTATATGAAAAAAAATTAGTCGGGATCAATCAAAACCCATCACCTTTTAATCAAGTTATTTTATCTTTCTCTGCCGTTACGGAATAGATTGCGATGGCTGACCTACTATTGGGACAGTAAATGACGGTGGCATTAGAATAAAATTTTGATCTAAAAGAGGATGTTAGGATGTTTTTACCATCTTCAAAGTACATGCAAAGTTAAATGTATGTCACCACCAATAAAACTTGGGACGATGAAGATCACTTTTGAACCATTTTTCGACGATATTTTGCATCTTTTAATTTCGTCCTCCCGCCATCGGACGATGTTTTCAGGGAAACATGCTGATATGTTCGTTTGATATTTGGAATATTTTGAAAAAAAAACAACAATTTTTCCACGGAAAACCGTCATAACGGGGGAGGGGCAAATTGAAAGAAAGAGGAACGTCGTGCAAAATCATACAAAATGATCCCATTTTTCACTATGTTATCAATTAGCCTATTTCTTGCAGTCTAAAATCAAAAGAGTAAACTTAGTCACTCTTTGATCGAGTGAAAAGTGTAAATTCACTCCATTAGAGTGATAATTCACTCCAAGAGGAGTGAAGTTTCCTCCACAAAGAGTGAATTTCACTCCAAAAAGAGTGAAATTCCTTTAAAACGAGCGAAGTTTCACTCTTGATGGAGTGCCCACAGTGATCGCTCTTTAAAAAAGAGCGATCATTGCAGCACTCGTGGAAGAGTGAATTTTCCCTCTTCCTCTAGTGAATTTCACTCTTTTTGGAGTGAACTTCACTCTTTTTGGAGTGAACTTCACTCCTCTTGGAGTGAATTATCACTCCAATGGAGTGAATTTACACTTTTCACTCGATCAAAGAGTGACTAAGTTCACTCTTTTGATTTTAGAGTGTATCTCACGGGGACGATATATTTATAAGAGAAAAAAAAAAAAAATAAAGCGATAATTTTCAATTCCGCTGCTGCATATTGCTTCTGACAGATCATCGTGCAGTAACAGCTTAACCAGAATACCGGACAAACTGCTTTTGTCAGTAACTAACTTGCAGCGTCTGTAAGTACTCATTGATAAATATTTGAATTGTCAGTTTCATCTTCTATTCTCAATAATTTGATGCAGTAACTCTGCTAAGTCAAAATTCATGAAAAGTCCAGGAAAATTTAGTGTAGTATGATATCACATAGGGGAAACTGTAATAGTACACTGTCGACTGAATACTATATTGGAAAGCTAGTGGTTAATTAGAAATCGGCTTACAGACGAATTCGGTCGGCCTTGTGTTTAGTAACTATAGGCAGCCATTATCGGGATCCATAAGCCTTAATTCGTCTTCATTTACTGTCTTCATGAATTTCAAACCCTCATACTCAGCGAAATTGAAGGGATCATTACACAATTTTGCGTATACCGTCCTTGATACAGTTAAGCAAGGAAATTGAAAAATTAAAAGGTGATAGACCCCAGTTATGGCAGACTGAAATCAGACCAACACTTGCTGTGCGGATTCGTCTATTAGTTTGGAAGAACGAGAGGCGATGATGCAGCTATATTTCAGTCGGTCAATCAGGTAGCTAGATGGGGATTTTACGCATCAATTTATATAGTTTCGATTTAATCTTTAGGAACATACCGTCTTTGTCCAGTTGTGGGTCACTAGATTATTTTCACTGAATGTTAGTTTAATGTAACAAACAACATCCATAATACGGTCCTAGATGTTGCTGTTTTGAGAATGGGTGTTGATTTGATTCTCAGAGTGGAGAGTGGGGAACATGTGACCCAGTATTTTTGCTCCTGATCTGGTAAGCTGTTTAAGAGGATGCTTAAGCAAGGAAACTGAAAGCAAAATGGTGCTAATTGAAAATGGAAATTGAAATGCAAAATGGTGCTAAACGTTTCAATATTTGGAAATACTATCCTGACTACAGGAAAATTTCAAAGATTTCAAGACATGTTCTTTAAATTATGGGTTGCTACTTCAACGGACTACGGTCAATCTGAAATAAAGGCCGGGTGTATTCAATATAGGTTAAAAGATCAGAATCAAAACGAAAATTGTGATAGGATAGTTTTCGAAGGATTTATGCAAAAGTCCTTATAGTTTGAAAACCATCTCTTATGACCGTAGTCAAAATAAATGCATGATTGATCAAAAGAACACTTCAATCTACTGCTGGAAAATCACAAACAAAGAGTGGTGCTACTGAGATACCGATATGACCGTTGCATACTGGTTAAAGATTGTTGATACAAAACATTGAAGTTTTTATGTGACCTCAGGGCTTAAAATAGTGTGGCATTGTTCGAAACGAGAAATCTAACTTTACAAACGAAAACAGTTTATTACGCTAAAAGCACCTTATAGTATTTCAAATAATGGCACACAGTGTACATTTTACTGGCTTCAGCGTTTGTGTAGGCTTTCGCTTGTTTTCCATTACAAGACAAGAATGTCTTACTTCCATGTATGGTTTTAAACAACCTAAGGTTGACAAACAAATTCGTGTACATTCAAACATTGAACCATTATGATGTTTCAAAAGTAAAATCCTAACGCATTAAACACTGCACTTACAGAGTGTATATTCCGCTTTCATTACAGGATGCTTTGCTGCAATAGCTTGACTTCCATTAATAAGACAGCTTTAAACGGTTCGACTGACTTGAAAGTGCTGTATGTGTCCACATTTTTATACCCTTTTATATGCCACGAATTGAACGTATTGAATTCTTTTTTTTTTTAAATTATATACCATTAGTTTACACTTTAAGAATGGTTCTAGGCTTTTGTTCCTTAACAAAGACACCTGCGACCAACACATTTATTTGTGTAAAAACACTAGCTAAATTACCATAATTCTAATTAGACTTTCCATGACAAAGACTTTTAACATATCTTTCCTAAAAAGCAGTGCAAATAATTCTTACTTTCCATGCGTTATAATACTGATATGCATTTTACACTACAACAGTTAAACTAGTCCGTTCTTTTTCTAGGACCTTTACGGGAACAACTTCTTTACCTAGAGATATTTTCAGTAACGTTAATCTACGTAAAGCTCTGTGAGTGAAGATTGCAATTTCCCAAGTTTTTAAAATTCTTTCGTATATAGAGGGTGGATCAGGCCAACATGTGGCCCATGCACAAGACGAAAACTACCGTACTTAGAAGACCTTAAATCCTTTCTTACCTTACCTAACCTATCCTCTTCGTGCCGAGAGGCACATAAGGCCTCCGCGCTCTTTTTCCAAAAAAACTCTATCCCTTGCCTGAAACCTTGCTTCATCCCAAGTTTAGATCTTTTTAATGACATACATTTTCCACTTTTATTTCACAGAGATCTATCTGACAATAAAATCGAAAAGATTCCTGATGGGCTGTTCTGCTCAAATAGTCTTGGTAACCACGACCTCAAGTGGCTGTTCATGAGAAACAATAAGTTGGTGTACTTGACAAACCAATCCTTTGAATGTCTTCGTAACTTAGCACACATGTATGGCAAGAATATGCAATAGATGAAATTCATAGAATTATTTTGATAGAATACGCACTAATGAGAGGATATTGATAACTTATAGATGGAAGTTTTTTGGTTTTATTTTTCTTACAATGTCCGCATGTGTAAATTTGTGGCTTTACGCATGTTTCTCATTTAGTGATTTTATGCTTAGTTGTTTGCCTAAAATTTAAATCGAATTTGAATGTATTCTCTGAGATGTAAATTTCAAATCAACTACCTGAATCTCTGGCATTCACATGACATATTCAACTGCATTTTGACATCTTAACAACGCACTTAGAAGATAGAACTCTTATCGGTAATTGGTTTAAAATTATGATTATCTGAAAAGCTTTCTGAATGGCAACAACATTGAAAAATTGGGAGATAGCGTTTTTGCAAACACAGCCATCCAGTACATGTAAGTTTTCCCTTCACTTTCTTTTTTTTCTTTTTGGTTTTGTATTTTTTTTTTTTTTTTTGAGTCGTTTTATACTCGAATCCACTGATTTTTGCAGCAGACGTTACGCATAGTTTGGAAACTACCTGATGTGTTAACACTTATTTTCCTGCAGATACATATTTTCTTACAAACTGAGGGAGATTTCAAACAGTTCTTTCTACAACGAACATTTGCAAGAGATGTAAGTAGGAATAAAATCTAGCGATTGGAGAAGGATAAGATGTTTGTTGATAATACTGAACTGTGCCTCGAATATATCAGTCTACGTGTACATCTGATAACAATCTTTGTACAAAGAGTGAGATAAAATTAAGTAAATTAAAGTGTTTTATGCTTATTTGATTATACTTTCACAGAACAATGTATATTATTCTATCTCACCATCTTTAGGTAAAAGCAAACAGTTGAGAAGCCGACCTCGCATTTTTGACAGTCATTGCTCAATCTTTAAACCCTTAGCACTCGCGGTGAAATGCATTCTGGGAGACCGTCCTCGAGCTCGCCTACGCAAAGCTAAAACGGACACTCAATAAAAATGCCAATAACTCTTATTCATAGTCTTACGTAATTGAGAATTTTTTGGTAGTTAAAGAAGAATAGAAAGTTAAATATTCAAAAGAAACTCTTTTAGTAGATATCGATTGTCAGGGAGCGTACTTTGTCTAGAGTTTTCGTCATAAGCTTTTCCAGAAAAGGAAGGAGTGAGAGCTCCTTTGCAAAGTTTCAAATTCCACATTTCCCGTCTTCAAGGAGAAAATATGTTGAAACGTCATTTGGAAAATAGAGAACAAATAATATTTCCAGAGAATAGTGGAACCTTTCTTGTTATCCTTTTATTTTAACTAAAAATGCTATACATCAGACAGTGTGTTTGTTCTGCTAATCTATGCTTTATATGTACATGCACACGCAATAGCATTGTGTCGGATCTTGTATCGACGTGCTTCATGCATGCATTGCGTTTCGAGATGGCTTACTGACTACAGGTGTATATTGCAAACAGATTCGTAGCGTAAACAAAGCCGAAAATTGGAATAATTCATCAACGAGCTTCGGGATGATTTTGGGACATATTTCTGACCACTTCGCCCCAAACGGTCATCCTTGGTGAACTTAAATCTCCCGATGATTCTTGGGCCTTTTGGCCACCAATTCCTCCTGAAATTGGTTAAATGATAACTTGCGAGGTTAGTCTAGTAAGCCATAGTTTTCTTGATCGTAGATGGAAGTACGCAGATTAAAAAAAAAAAGACATTCTTTTTAACAAATGTGCATTTCCATAAGCGGCTAGGATTCAAAATTGTGTGAAGTCATCACAGATTAATATATTTCGGTGATCCCGAGGTCAGCTCCCCAACCGTGAGGAAGCGTTCAAGAAGCTACCATCCATTGCGAGAGAAATACCTACATAGATCCCTGCATGCTTCTTCAGGGTGAAGAGTTGAATGTTCACCTCCCGGTAGTAATGTTATGTTAAAACAATATCGACTTTTCCATTCCGTGCGATAGAGCAACAGGACGGTGAGTTTAACACACGCGCAAGCGGCGTTCCGTTCTCACTGTCAAGGTGTTTCTGGCTTTGAAAAAGACGAAATAACCATGAAAATCAAAGTACCGTCCTGTTTCTAGACCGAACGTTTAATGGGCCGATCGACATTCGTTCTGAAAACCAACAGGACGGAGTGATGATCGCTTCTGCTCATGCACAACAGTCTAGTCTTTGCCGCGCGTTCCGTCCTTTGTCTACCGTCTTGATATCGAAAAGTCACTAGTATAAGTTTTACGACTGAATAGGATATTTATCATGAGCCAAGGGGGCATTGCCGTTTACCCAGTAAAACGATTTGACCCAGTTACAAGCATCACTGATCTATGAAGAAGCTAATAACCACTTCGCAATCTATGTAATAAATATTGAACATCTATGCCACCTTTTATCAACACTTTTAAATTGACGACATTTATTGAGAAAATATTCAAGATCGTGCTTAATGATAACATCATGATGCATACTTTTTTTTTACCTTTAATGTTGCAAGTCAAATTTACAAAAATCAGATCACGGCCATTTCTGCTGATGCTTTCAATACAACGCTGAAACCAATACGTATGTAAGCACTTTTGTCTGCTTTTTATCCATAATTATGGTAAGTTACAATATAATCAAAAAGCGGATCACATGTTCTTCGACTGTATGTAGGTATAGAGTGGTGAAATACTGTGACATTGATATTTCAGTCTCATAAAGGAAATGGTGAACTTTTTGAGTTATTTAAGTAGGAGTCCTCCACGTAACGTTTTAGTCCTTGCTCATCTTGTAACTTAAGGCTAGCCTTTATGTACTATTCCCTTCAATAATTGTTACAAAAAATGTCAAGTCAAAATTATTTTTTCAATATTTAGCTGGTTGTGATACTTTGTAGGTTTAATTTCTTTTAAGTTTAAAGACACACGTTTACAGTAGGTAATGTTGAAATAAGACGTCTTAACTCAAACGCTTATAAGAAATATACACTTTATCGATCATTCTTAAAACTTTGAATTTCAAAGCTAAGTTTTTTCTCGTCCACTAAATTTCCAACCTGACTCTTAGGACTGTTAGAGGTATAATAATATGATTACATCAAAATTTTATTCTAATAAGGTTGCAAAACATTACAAAGTGGATTACAATGAAATACAAATTTTAACAAGTTTCCATCTTGCGGGTGTTTTGGATGCTCTTCCTTGCGTTTCATAGAATGCGGTTTTCTTTAAACGCATAAGTCGTTTCGTTTGGCCATCGGCACTTGACGAAAATGGGCAAGGAAAGAATTCAAGCTGATATTTTAAAATTACCTGTCTTCTCGTGAAAATGAAATAACAATTATGTTGTACTATGGACGTCACAAAATACCATTGTCTCTACTTCGATTGCAAACTGATTCAATCAATGATGTGACATCATCGATAATGTATCGAATCGGTTTGCAATAAAAGTTACGACAAGAATAACCTGTCACGTCATCCAAAATTCGGCATTCATTTTATAGCATTTTCAAGAGCCGACAAGGGTTATCTGTGAAGTCATCTTTAAGAGGGATCGATTCATCGTGACGCAACAAAGTGTTAAAACTGAAAGACAGTCGCCAAAAAAAAAAAAACGTCGGTTCTTGTTTTCTTTTATTGGAAGGCAAGTCCACTGGCAAAATCATTTTTACAGTATATACAGTATTCAACAAACTCAACAACTCCATCGAGATTTTGCATATCTATACACCTTGATCCCCACACAAACACAAATGTGGAAAATGAGCTTCATTAAACATGAAGTGTAGTCCTGTCAGAGATCAAGTAAGGTCTGTCCAGTCAAAAACGGAAGGAGAGTAAGCTCGCCTACAAAGTGTAAAAATTAAATTGTAGAAAGCTAACTAGATCGTATATTACATGTCGTCAAATATGTACACGTAACTATAACCATCATGACTTGTGAGGACAATATCGCTTTAATTTGTCTAACAGATATTTTCACTGTTTTGATCTTCACAAAATACCATCGTTAAGCCAAAAAGTAGAAGCGTAAGTATCATCGCTCCGCACATATATAGCTAATGAGGGTGGTGAGGATGTATCGCGTGCATGATGAAACATTCCTTAGTATTTTTTTAAAAATACACAATTCTCTGCCTGGTTACATCGTATCGAGGAGAACTGAAGCACCCTACATACTGTTCACTCTTGATACAGTCAGTTTAATTTCACATCTAATCGATTGACAGTACCAGAAATACCGAATTACACAAAAGTTACCTTACGTAACATCTGGGGTAAGCTAGCAGTCCAGTCAAGTGAGTTTTAATTGGTAATTTATTTCCATGCAGTGTGCACAAAATGAAAGCATACATCACTTGTGGGCACAGATGTTTTTATGCAACAAAGTCGGATACCAGTACGTTGCACATCACACCGCCTTTGATCTAATGGAGTCTCTAATGAATTCATAAGAAGAAAGGTCACGACCTATGTTTTATATAAGTTTCAAACTAATTGATGTAAATTATATTTATCAACAGTAAAATATTGCTCTTATTTATTAGCGTAATTCAGTCAACTTCATTGCATCCATGAAGACATCAGTAGTTGGATTAAGTTAATATTGAGAACCTTCTCAAAAAGGAAATTTACACGAAAATGCAATTGTATGTAAAAATGTAATTGACCAATCGATGATTGGTTAAAGATCAGTTAAGTTTTACAGATAATTAGTAAGTGGTCAATTATAAGATCTCATGGTTGAATAAGGTTGTATTTGGTAAATAAAAAGCTAACGGTAGAATAACAGTAAAAATCTGGACGAAAGTACTTAAAGAGCAATGGTCGCATAGCAAAAAAAAAATTTCCATTGCTACGTAATCAATGGGAGAAGAAATACAGAGTTCACGATTGAGTTTGTTACTTTACACTAACACACATCACTGTTTACTTACCAAGTGCATCGTCGCTGGTGCCCCCAACCACTCTTGGAGGACAAACGGTGTATGTGTTAGGGTACTTTGTTTAATCTCCGTCTTATCCAAATCATGTAATTATATATCAGGTTATATTGAAATCCAAACAAGCACCCAACAGTGTAGCTGTTGGACAAACGTGTTGGTACCAATTTTAACCATTTGTTGGGCAAAATTAGTTGGGTGAAATGGCATACGGAACCAACGGTTGGGTAATTTTTGCACAGGTTGGGTAATCATTTTATAGAGTGTAAAGCAAGAACTTAATCAACACACTTTCGTTCAAATTTCATTCAAATCTGACATGCATTTCTTTTAAAATCAAAACTTGTTCACAGCATTTGCCTTAAAGACCGGTTTGTACCAAAGATTGCTGTACCAGCAAAACACATAGCAGTCCAATTTGGAGTATACCTAGAACAGGATGGATTTAATTGCTCTTTTGAACAACACAAAGCAGAATGTGCCCCTTGTCCACCTGGAACATATGAAGATGGAACTAACAAATGCCGTCCTTGCCCAGCAGGTAAAGACTACAATATAACATTCCACTAAATTCGGTAATTAGATTGCTGGCATAAATAGTACAGAAAGGTGCCTCCAAAATGCATTCACTTCCTTCGCCTGCAGAGTATTCAGTTTGTGATAGCACATTGCAATCTATAGATGTATTTGTTCAAGCAAGGAATCATTTGAAAACAAAAGTGGTTCATGGCGGACCAACCGCCAGCTTGAGATAAAAAGCTTCCATCCTATCAAGACAAACTGTACTGAACAGTAATTTGTGTTTTATACCATGGAAGAAAAAACTCGGCCTCCATGAAAGATTCACCCTCTGAGAAACAGACTTCTTAGAGGACTACCAATGGCACAACAGTTAAAGCATTTTAACGATAAGAGATCTGGGTTTGAGAATAGGGCGCACAATCATTCTCTCACGGATGTCCTTAGTACATTGAAATATCATAACGTGTAAATACCATTATTAATATATGGTATAATATGACAATAAAGAAATACTGCTATCCATTTTTTCACGTTTAACCAGGTGGATATTATCAAGATGATTTTGGTCTAACTGTATGCAAGGTGTGCAAACATGGAACTTACGTTAATCACGCAGGAGGCAACTCTAATCAAGATTGTGATCAATGTCCAGGAGGAACTGATCTGAAAAGAAGCGCTGGTCATCGAGCGTGTTTTTGTAAAGAGAACTACACTCGCGTAGATCGCTTTGAAGCTTGTTTCCTCTGTCTTGAAGAAGGTCTAAATTGTTCCCGGGACTATAAGTTTTTGCGACCTGGTTATTACTGGAACTGGACTTTTGTAGGAGCTAATTTAACGGCCTATGCAAATTTTGTCCTCCATCTTGAAAATGATACACTAATATATGTCGAGTTAAGCAAGCAATACCGCCACAAAGTACCAAAAGTATATGAATGTCCGTTGCGATCTAGTTGTGAAAACCAAGGGAGCCACGCAGCAGAAAATATTACGGGAAATTGCAAACATGGTTATCGCGGTTGGCTATGCACCAAATGTCAAAGCAATTTTTACTCAATTCAAAAAACTTGCATCAAATGTCCAGATATGAAATGGATAACCTTAGAAACATTGGGGGCAATATCAATCGGTATCGGGTTTTACGTTGTATTAACCTGGCAAAATAAGAAATGAGAAGAAAACAACAAAAATGAAAGGTATATCTTTAATAAAATTTCATCACAAATGAAAATAGCTCTCGGATTTTATCAAGTGATAGGAGAGTTGTTTGAATCCTTTCGAGACATACCTTGGGTCGGGCCTCTTAAATTTCTGGAACAGATTATTTCCGTATTAAAACGTAATGTCTTTCGGGTGCTTTATCGTCCGCATTGTTATAGCGAAAAGCTAAAATTCGAAATTAAAACCCAATTTGTACTCAGCATGTTGTTTCCCTTTGCACTGTTATTCCTCTCTGTATCATTGTATTGCGCCCGGAAGTTTTACTTTAGATATAAATACCGCAATGCAATCTCCTTAGGCATGAGAAAGTTAACAAAAGTCAAGGAGAAACTTTGCACTTATGCTCTCATTCTGTTGTTTATCACATATACACCAACATGTGCTGTGATTTTTAAATTATATCCTTACGCCTGCGAGACATTTTACATTTACGATAATGATACCACAGTCAACATTTCACTTCCTAGATCAGATTATGACCTTAACTGCGAACGTCTAGCGATGTATCAGTTATTTGCCTTTATTGCAACGTTTGTTTACGTTATCACATTCCCATGTACACTTTTCCTGATACTGAAAACTTATCAAAAGCAAATCATTTCTTCCCGATCTGACGGCCGGCAACTCGTCAGGGAGGAATACGAACCAGCAACCTCCTTGGATGACGAAGATCATCTGATTAACGGCAGCTGTCAAGATGCTGGTCATCCAGTCTGGATTAACTTTCTTTGTGAAAACTACAAGCCTCCTTATTGGTACTGGGAGATCATTGAACTGGCAAGAAAAGTAACCCAAACAATTTTGGTGACATTGCTGGGATGGGAACATTCACTAACGAAAATACTTACAATTGGAATATCAGTCTTGTTTCTTACACTACATGCTAAGTTTTCACCAGTGAAGGGTGTATTCGAACAGCGTTTGCAGGTGAGTTGTTTGTCATTCTTACAGATTGTGAAAAGTAAAAAAAATATCCAACGTTGCATGTTACAAAAGTTCCGTACTTTGATTAAAATATACACTTTAACAAGGATGCTCAGCAATTCATCGCTAATTTTGCCCCAACTTTGAAAACACGTTTAGATATTAAAAACTAAACGTGCAGCAATGAAACATAAGTAAAGGTTTAATGATTAACTGTTGGATATAGGGTTTCTGCATCTTTAGGAATTTAAAATTTCATGACTTCTCCATGATCTTTACATGACTAGCCTATTTCACACCCAAATTCGAAACCATCCATCCTCTACAGCACTGATTCTCAGCCTGGGGTCCGCGGACCCCGGGCGGTAAAGTTTGTACTTGGAGGTTCGCGAAGAACAAAGGGATCCGTAGAAAAATCAGCCAAGGGGTCCGCAAAAGCTAAAATGCTTTGGTGTGTACTGAGAAAAATCGTAGCGTTATATTAAATTATAATCATACTGAACAGTAACCTACTCCTAAACAAGTAGGCGATTGTGGTTGTTAATTGGATTGCTATAATTGACTTGATATACCATACCAGTAGAGGTGGTTACAACTCAGGTTTCAGCAGTGGTATTATTTGCACTGGAAACTCAAGTGAAATAATGATACTTACAAGAACATATTTGACATATATTGCAGGAGAAAATTCCGTCTAACACCTTTTGCCCAGATTCCATTAACCAAAGAGTTTAATGAACACCTTGAACGAAAGGTAACTCTTTGAATGCATAGGGTTTTTCGAAAGGGTATACCAACTGGAACATTTTGGATTCAAAGGGTTGTACCACAAAGGGTTCCAAAGGAATTTTCAACTGTGATACACAACATAGTTGACTCATTTCGAAGTTTCATTATCTGCTTTAGTCATTCAAATGAAATGATATCAATATATTTTGTTTCAGATGTTCTCGCTCTCCGCAATTTTCATAAATGTGCTATTCGCCGCTGTACCAATACCTCTCAGTTACAGAGCCCCATTGGCAACCACACTTATCCTGATGAATATGATTATCATTTTAGTCATTGCAGGTAAAGTTATGTGCACAGTCCTAGACAAAAAATCATGAGCAGTGCCCTGCTCCCCCGTTCAATGTTGATACTCTTGAAATTTGGAGTACATTTTGTCGAGGACAACATTGATTCAGGGCAGCGGTGTTCATATGTGTTAATTCATTTCGGCAAAAGTGTCGCATCATTTTTGTCTGGGATTATAGCCTTCTCATCTCATGTTGCCTTAACTAGTTCATAAAGATTCCTAATACGAAAGCAGCCCAGAAGACGACGTCTTATTACTATTGGGCAACTTTCTAGTGGTTTGCTTGTCATTATCAGTCATTCTTGGTACGGAAGATAAATGTTAATGCATCAATCATTTATGAAAACATTGCTTGCGTAGATGGTTCAAATGTAGTAAAAATGAAGTTAGTGTCTCTTTATTTTGATTTTAGTAAATGTTTCGAAATTAAAATACTACTAATTTGTCATAATTTCAAGCTGAAGTTTTCTAACATTTACAAATGTCAATGCACTATAAAAAGAAACAACAAGTAAAAGATATATATTTCAAAATGATGAATTTAAATTGACACAGTTTGCGTTTCCCGAAGACTTCAAATTAGAACTGTGACAGTCTGTTGGCTGATGGCATTCTGATGTTCACATAATGTAGTGTAGTTGCTCGTATGATATGGGACTTCCAAAATTGGTACCTTTCTACATTTTCCTTGCGAAAATTCAATCTTAATATTTGATTTTTAAGTGTGTCGGACTTTGGCAGGACGTTTCAGTTTATTTGATACGGGAACGCTTCCATGAAAATGTGGGGGCGTATGTATTTTATTAAGTAATTTCATTAATATTTTGAAACCATTCATTTCATTTCAAACATTCTTTGAATTAACACCGATGTTCTACCTCTTCACTACAGGTGAAGTAGCCCTGTTTATCTTTCGTTCACTTAAAGGCAAAGTGAGCCAAACGGAGTAGAAATGACACATAACCAAACCAACCATTGTGGACGACATACTGCGAGTAAGACTAATCTAGGCTTTATCAGAATATTTTAAGGATCTTACTTCAAGTTTATCATCACAACCATGAATTATATCATTGCCTCAGAGAGTTAAATGTACAGAAACTGGTACGGATAACTTGTTATCTTTAATGCATTGACTTTGTGTAAATGATACAAGAATATTATAAATGTCACGCTGTGCTCTATGGATCATCCCCTGGTAAGACTTAAATAGACTTCAAGGAAAACTATGACTAAAGAGAGCTGGTTGCTCAATAATCGTGCAACGCTTGCGAGCTCCTGCTGAGGCCTTCACAACGTCATTAAATCGGAGATTGCACCATTATGAGATATCAAGCTAGCCTTCTACTTAATTCCAAGCTCTGAATTAAGAACTCGATGATGGTTTTACCATTTCAAATTCATTTATTTCGTTTTGATGGACTATTTATCCCGCATTACTTCTAACAACACAATCTTAAATTACAATATTTTACGTATCTGATATGAAACTTTTAATGCCAATATGAATAACTCATTTCATGAAATTTCTAATACATTCTAGTCCATCGTGTTGATGGACTATTTATCTCGCATCAGTTCTAACAACGCAATCTTAAATTACAATATTTTACGTATCTGATATGTAATTTTTAATGCTAATATGAATATTAACTCATTTCATGTAATTTCTAATACATTTGCTATTGTTTTTTATTTTGCAAAGTACCACATTTTGCTTTCTCTTCGAATTAATTTACAACAGAGTGATGGTCCATGCATGGAGATTGCCAATTTAAGAAATATACTGTACTCCAGAACCAAATTATGTTTGATATGTTGAAAAGAGACACATTCTAAGCATTCTCGTAATTTTTTTTAAATTTATTTTCCTTGTTCAGTTCTCAAGATATTAGCAACTGAAGTTAGCACATTTTCTACAAAGAGCAAACTTGAAACAGGCAGGTGTGATGGCCTGCATTCACATTGGTGGTCAATGTTTTGCTTTTCCCTTAAAAATTTACCACCAATTATATGCTATTTACTGTAACTCTGATATATTAGTTCCATGAAACCATCATGACAGATGGAAGTTTGAAAATTATGTATACCTTTGCATCAAGATAGCATACCAAATCATTCAAATATAAGGTCAGTGATGAAAAATAAACACAAAACAGTGGCATAGCTAGAATTCCATTGTAAGGAGGGCAAACAAATGCTCGAGGAGGGGGGGGGGAGCAACATCGTAAGGCAATATTTAAATTTTATGAAGTCTAGTGCTGCGTGTTAACACAAAATGGGGCAAAATGTGGTCTTCAATCAATTTTGGGGGCGCAGTGCCTTCCCCCCTCTCCCTCCTAAGCCACTGACACAAAACGTTGGCCATCAATGTGAATCCATGACATGACACTTGCTTGCTTCAAGTTCACTTTCCACAGAATCTGTGTCCACTTTAATTGCTAATAATTATCTTGAAAACTAAACATGGGAAATACATTCCCCATCAGCGCGTCAAACATTTATTTGGTTCTTTCTTATTTTTATGAAGTTTTGTAATATTTAAGAAATTTCTTTACCAAAGAAAAATACAATGATTGGCAAATATCCAAAAACTATGATTGTTCTAAACATAAACAGCAGTTGTAACGCTAAGGAGTTGATTTCCATATCTTTTTACATTTTAGTAACAAATTATTATTCACCAAGTTATTAACATTTTAAAGTTGAAAGCAATCTCACAAAATTTTTGTTACCTTTTGAGATACCATTGATTACACACAAAGGGAAATAAAAGCTTCCAACTGTTTTGTAACTTTTCCTTTCATAAACGAACTTATTTTCTTCACTTGGTGCTCAGCAAAGTAATGAACTAGGGAAAACAAGCGGAAGCCAGTGAACCACAACTGGAAAAAGGCCTGTCAGCCAGACTTAAACCAACTGGTAAGATATTGAGCCGAAAAATTCAGTCCAAGTAAATCCAGCCCCTCTCGACTGTCTATAACCCATCGTTACCCATACAGGATCCTACTTTTCTGCTTCAGGGCATACCCTGGTGAACATGGAAGGCTCTAATGTGTAGTAAGAACACTCTCAGTGCACATTTGGTACTGTACTATGACCTACATTACTCTGCGTTTTTTTGTTTTAATTTGACGTCAATGAAAAGGCTGAGCAACTTAAAGGCATATATCTATCACCTTTTTCTTTCCACCTTTCTCCCTGGTGATTATTGCTGCCACATGCTTGACATTTCTGTGAAACAACAAAGTTAACTGACAAATCAATCAGTTACAATTCTCTTCAAAGTTTGGAAATTGAGACTGGTTTTGTGTGCTGCATACTGTAACGTTGTTGCTAGTCTACAGTACTATATAGTGCCATGTTGTATGTACATTGTTGAGTGATTGGAATTGCAGGAGGTTTGAGGGGTGGAAATACATGTTTGCCAAAATTTAGAGGGCTCAGCAGAGTCTTAGCACCCAATGGTCAAAAACATCACACTAAATTCTGCTAAAATGTTGATTTTTCTAATTTAAATTATTCCCAAGTTGTTCACATTATCATGAAACTTGAAAAATGATGTAGTTATCTCAATCATGTTAAAGATAAGTGCTTGAAAAACAAGTCATCTTTCCAGTATTTAAAGATACTGTGAATTCTTACAGATACTAACAATGCTGAATGAGAGCATATTCATAATGTTATCCCATAATAATGTACGTATACTATTTAACTACATAAAACCCATTTTAGGAACAGAATGTAAGATAGCTAGTAACAATACTGAAGCATGTACGAGAATAAGCAATTTTACCATTGCTAGTGTAGGGGTATGGAAAGTTTTGATTTTTCCTGCTTTATAATTTTAAAATTTAAAGATACAGAGTAGTGTACATTCCATTAAATGCAGAGAGAGTGCTTGAATTAACATTATAGTCTTGTATGCACACCAAAACATATGTCTACTGAAATAAAATAGGTTTGGGAATGCACAAGGGGGTGTTTTGTGAAGTTATGGAAGCAGTTACAAATTGCTCAAATGAGAGAATTTATACCGTTGGAGATGATGAAAGTTGCCCTCTTAGACTACTTAGTACATGTCTAATTTCAGTAATTCCCTTCCCTTCATTCAAACTTTTCCCTCCAAATAATGATTATCTTCCTCTTTAGTCTGAACATCCATGTGTCTTCTGATGCAATCTCAAGACTTTATCTTTTTGGAATGTTTTCTTACAAACTGAACAAGTAAACAGTCTTCCTGATGTGTGCAGGTTCTCATGTTCTTTTAATCTATAAGCTCTGATAAAAGATTTATCACAATACCCACACTGATGTGGCTTTTCTCCAGTGTGACTCTTTTTATGTCTTGCTAGCTTACTTTGAACTGCAAAAGACTTGTCACAATAATCACACAGGTAAGGTTTTTGTCCATTATGCGACCTCTTGTGGCCCTCCAGCGTTTGCTTCAACGTGTATCTTTTATCACAATAATCACACACGTAAGGTTTCTGTCCAGCATGAGACCTCTTGTGGCCCTCCAACGTTTGCTTCAACGTGTATCTTTTATCACAAATTCTACACTTGAAAGGTTTATCACCGATGTGGGACTTCTCATGAAAAACTGCCTTCCTCTGTTCTTTGAAAGCTTTCCCACAGTACTGACATTTGAAGGGTCTGTTATCAGTGTGAACCAACTGATGATCCACAAGGTTGTAAGAATGTGCAAATGTTTTGCCACACTGTGTGCACTTGAATGGCCTTTCACCAGTATGTGTTCTTGCATGTCTTTTCAAGTTGTACTTTGAAGTAATCTTAGTGTTACACAACTCACACTTGTAAGGTCCCTTGGCAGAATGTTTCCGTTCATGCGACTTAAGAATACTTTTTTTCAAAAAGACCTTTCCACAATACTTGCATGTCAAAGAACTTGTTTGAACCTGGACATCTGTTGCCTTCTTAGTAACAGACCTCTTCAATGTTGTTTGAGTTTTGCATTTTGCTTCCCCCACATAGTAACCACTTTTGGAGTTCTTAGCTTTTGTAATGTTTCTGGCAGAACATTCAATACTCTTGTAGGTTTTATCTGTTGAAAAGAAAAGATGTTAATCAGTTATATGGGGTTTTATGACGCACCAACACATATGTATACAGTGTCACCTAGACAAGAAAACACTCCAATTTTGGGGTAAAATTACCTGAAAAAAAGGTGAAGCTAGGGTAAATTTCCTCTAAAATGATTTGCAAATGCACAAGCCATGTCAAAAATTGCTACCAAGTTTAATTTACTTAAGAAAGCCTAGAATAAGAAAAGAATGTGTCTGTTCAAACAAAGATTTTAGCTTGAGCACTAAGTAGTACTTGTAGATCAACAAGAATGTACTGACATTGACAGCACAGTCACAAGGTATACAATATGGTCTTTCATTCCTGTAAAGTAAATAGGCATGGGTAAGGTAAGTGTGACCAAGTCAGGATTAAATCATCTCTCCTATTACTGGGGCCTCCATTTCCCCCAGTTTGTACCGTTGGTTTAACTCCATAGAATTTGTACTGAAAGAAAGGAATGAAGCAAAACGTAAGAGTTGAAATACATGATTGCTTATCTTTAAGGGAGATGGTTGCTACTTATGCTGAGCACCAAGCACAATTGCAGTAGGTTCCATTTTTTAAAGTCTTCGGTATGACCCGGCCAGGAATCAAACTCGCAACCTCCCAACTACAAGTCAGATGCTCTAACCACTTGACAACACAGTCAAGCTGAAGAAAAATATTCCTTGTTCATTTATATCCTCAACACCAGTCGAAGGGAACACTGAAAATACACTTTTGGATATCAGTGAAATAAGTGGCCCAAAGAATTGGGACCTATAATTGTTAGTAAACAGTCAAAAAATGCAACATTTGGTCAAGAAGCAGCAGGTTTACAGGTAGGATTTTTGCTTCTAATTTTTTTTTTTTTTGCTAACTAATTTTCCAAGTGTTGCACTGAGTGGGGTTTTAAAATAATGTAAATAACACATTAGGACAAGTTCAAGAGGGATTCCGCCAAAAACACCAAAAAAGGGGGAAGAGATTGATGCCCGCTAAACCCCAAATTCAAACTGATTCTGTCCACGGATAAAGTTGCAAGCTGGTTCAGGGGAACAAAAGCTTTAATACTGCAAGGCCCCTGATAGAATAAATATGACAGGATATAAAGGCTATATTTGTGTAAGTTCAAACTTTGCTACAAAAGTGTCTTCTCTTTAAAAAAGAAGCCAAGATTCTTTAATTTTTATGGAAATAAACAAGGGGGGGGGGTATTTTATCCACCTATTTTGGAAACATTTGGAAAGTGGGGGAATCCCTTCTTCCCCCCCCCCCCCCCACCCTGCCAGAAACACTGTCCACAGTACAGTACTGCCAAAAAAATCAGCAGGATTTCAACTCAGCAGCATGACTTTCACCTTTGTTGACCCACAACTGTTGATCAACAAGTTTTTGTTTTTATTGTGAACTTCAGTAGAACCATGGTAACAAGTCAGTCACGCCAATTCAGCATATGGTCCCTGGACCCAAATCCTCAACTAGTTCACCAGTTGACCAATTCATCATGTCCCTAATCTTCTTTGTGTCCTCCGGAGGAATTTCTTGTTTCATAAATGATCAAGTATTTAATGAATGTAGAGGAAAAATATTAATAAATGGCCTGCTTGTTAGCTTTCTGGTGAAAAGTAGGGAAGACATAAGAATGAGTTCTGAACAATGGAACTGACTTCCAAAGAAAGTCACACCAAAGGGAGGGGCTCACTTAGTCAAATTCAGCTGAAACTTTTAAAGGTTTAACTATTATAGTTGATTGAGCAGCATTGAGTTGACAGTCAACAAAGGTGTACCATATTTATTAATCAGTGCTACTTGAGTTGTCAGAACATTGCAGTTTCAGGTCCGCCTTGAAAGTATAGCACTGTACCTGAATAGTTTAGTCTTGGAAATTTTGGGGGCACCTCCCCCTCCTAACCTGAACCCACAACAGTCATGTTTGCAGCATGCAGTAGCAGCTTCCACACCACAGTGCTAGTATGTCAATGTAGGCCTAACATAGTATGTAACAATTCCCTGATAGTACCCAGTGGAAGGGGGTTACATTCTACAACACAGTAACTATGAAACTTGTTCAGATTCAGTTCAGGTTTACTGTTTTAATGATTACCAGAGAATGCACAGTCATTCCATACTGCAAGATTAATGGGATATAGCGCATGATACAGCAATTTTAATTCTAATGAAGATTTTAAACAAAACTGGAAACTGCCCATCAATCTCAAAGGAAGGTTATTCTCAGCAGTACCACTTCTCTGTTACTAAAGTAAGGAGATAATATTGAGATACATCAGCAACAAAAACTTCAGACATACATTCATTGGGACTACTTTCAAAGGGATCTTATGTTACTGTAATTCTTCCATACAATATTTAAACAGACATTTCCTAAAAGAAATTTATTGGCACTACCATTTTCAATCCTAGACGTTTCCTACCTATGACATTTTCCCCTTCAAAACTGTCACAGTCAAAAAATTTGCAATTGTGACAATGTCAAAGGTAAAATTGTTCAGCAGAGCATTTTCCAGGTGTCAGGCCTGAGTTTTAGATTTGCCTGGTGTGCTACAAGTAACTCTCCTCAGTAAGTGATGATAAAAGTCTTGAAGAGAGAAATTACCAAGAGTGTATGGAAAAGTCACCTTTCAATACTGAATACCCACATACTCTTCAAATAAGTCACTAAAACTAGTTGCTGAGTAAGTAAATAAGTGTTTTAGTTTGCATTGGTTGTACAATTTAAAGTACCAGTATACATCACTAGCACTTTGTTCCGTATACTACCAATCTATAGGTTTAGTTAATATTTCACAACATATACTGTTACTTGGTTTTATTCCATAATATATTTAGATGCTGATCCTTTGCTTTTCATAACATACTGTATCCATTTTGTTGTACAACCCCTACAGTTAGTTAGTTAGATAAGATTTAATGACACACCAACACTAAAGTGTTATACATAGCGTCATGCTGTTTCAATACTGTTCAAGTGCTCCTGTCTAGTCGCCTTACGACACATGTTGAATTTTCCTGTATATAGAAACTTTGTCCACACCTTTTTGCTTCAGTGAACAAAGGTCAACAAAAACCAGATAAGAAATTGCCCTACTGCTTGCCTTTCGCACCTCGCAAACAGTGGCACATCTGGCTGGTATTATTCAGCCTTTGTTCACATCTTCCTCTAGCTGCCTCTTATAAAGCTTGTGGTTTCTTGGAGCTTGCTTGAACGAATTCAGCAGGAAGTCAGGTAAAATTTGATTACCCCACCAAACCTCCCTTTTGGCGGGGACTTGGGTGAAATATCTAATAGGGTAAGAAATTCCTCATGCAGGCAGGGAATGCCATGGGCATATTCTACAACCCCCAGCCCACAGGGGGTACAACCCCTACAGTACATGGGTGCATATTTCATTTACCTGATAATTTTTGTGCATCGTTCAAGATTTCCTTCTTTTCATCTTCTTCTTCCTTTACACATACAGCATTTTGCAGGTCTACTTGGATGACAAGATGATATATTTCTGAAAATACAAACATAATAAAATGATTGCAATACTGTACATCACCTTTATACTGTAAGCCCTACTATGTGCCAGGATACCATAATGGATGATAGTGTTCGCCCCAAGGGGTAGTATTGCAGGAATCACACTAATTTCTTTAGAAACCCGCCCAACAGAAATTCCTGTACACTTCAGGGTGCATACAAGATCATAGTACAATTACTGTATGACACACTGCTTGACAAACAAAGCTTCCCATGAGTGGGTCCCAGCCATGAGTGACCTTAAACTTGACAATCTAAATTCCCCTTCCTTACCTCCTATTTACAAATGTAACCCTACTTACCCAGAGTAGTAATTTGGCAAGTAATCAACATGATGGTATGGACATAGGGAGAGCCTGAAGGGCGCCCCTCATTCTTTACTGGACATGGAAAGTTTCTAATACAATTTTCTTTGGCGGTTCAAAAACTTTTTAGGATTATATCATATCAGATAACTTGCCAAAAGATTACCCCATGTAAATAGGGTTACACAATGTAGTTAGTTAGTAGGGCTGCAGGGATAATCATAAAATAATCCAGAAAATTTTGCCCCAACGATCTCGACCCATGTCTTTTCAAGATGTGATATCGCAACAGAATCAAATAAATGACTAAACCACTGCGAAATTTCTTATCTTATTGTCTTTACTCAGTAACCTAAAATGATTGTAATTTATGTTGTCACAAGATGTTATTTCTGGGGACACTTTGAGCTTCAAACTGAATTTTATCAGCTTGGTTTAGGTATACTGAGTATATGCCCTTGATATGGTCACTGCATATGATTATTAGTATACTGATGACAAATGTTAAGACTACAGTTTTTTAAATGCCAGATATCGCAATATCATCATTCAAATGCTGGCAATGCCGATAAATGAAAACTGATTATCGTGGCAACCCTATTAGTTAGAAAGATGGAGGTTACATAAAGTAAACATGAGGTAAGTATAGGTGCTATAGATCCCTAAACCAGGGAGTTTTGGGGATCTGGTCCAAATAAACACAGTTGACACTGCATTTGGTGCACCACCATTGTGTGTATAATCAAAAATAAAAAAAAGCCCACCTTTTTTCAAAACTATTTGAGAAAGTAATGTAATGTGAGCATATTGCCTCTGATACCTTTTATTTTTCTATATAATTGAATTTAATCTTGGTTCTTAAAGTTTGATACTGGTGGAATGATTAAATTTCATTTCCTGTAGATCTGGCACAACCTTACACTATATGTACAGTATAGCAAATGATTTAATGTTCCCTGCAGCAGCATCAAAATTATACATAAATTAAAGACACTGTCAAACAATTGTGCTGTGATAACGTCAGAGATTTATAAAATGCACTGCATGTCAAAAAAAAAATTGCATTTCTTTCAAATTTAGTATCTTTCTGATACTACAGTCTGCTGTTTTCATGCAGTTTTCATCTCCTGAGAGAGAAATTTTTCTGCAAATTTTAAAATTAACAAATTTTGTCTCCACAAAACCAATAATTCACTTTGGTAACAGTAACTGCATTTGCTGATATCTCAAGAAATACATCATACTGTATAAGCCCCATTTAAATTGAAGTTTTATCAAATTAAGGAGATTTAGTTTTCAAAAAAAACAAAAAGAAAGAAAAAAAAACAATTTTGAATAAACTTTCCCTTTAAACCAACATAATCTTCAGTACAGAACTTTCTGCAAATAGGCCTTCAGTACATACACCGAACAGAACAACACTGCACTGATCTGTACAGTACAGTACTGTAGGCCAAATTCCTGCCAGGCTGAGCGCACGTCACTGGTTTTTACCATTCTCACCTGCATTGTTGTCTGATGATTCCACCTCTAACTCTGATTTGATACTGGTCAGTGGATCAATGGAGGTGGGCATCTCTTGTTTTTCTGTTTTCATGATCTGTGAGTTGAGGTACTTATACGGAGACTGTGGGTAGAGTTCTCTAATTAAGAAAACAAAAATCATATTTTAATTAAAGCCATAAGACTGAGTGTGATAAAATGGAGACATACTGTATGTACATAGTACAGTACAGTAACTTCTCCAAAGAAAACTTAGTACTTAGTGCAACATCTCAGTCTATTGGACAGTAAATCTCACAGTGTGCAGACTTTGCACACTTCTCTCATCTTGCAATTTTAATAATGTACAGCAGTTGAGCACTACAGATCTGTCTAAGTGTCAATCAAAGCATTTGTTAGCCCGCGGAATGGACACAGCTCATTGCCACAAAAAAACCAACGTCCACCGGCGTTGGAGACAAAATCATTTCAATTGCATAGAAATCCAACACAAACGTCATTAGCTCTTCGCCGATTGGTTGAAGCAAGGCTACTACTGCTACAATAGTACAACAATTCAGTCACAGTGGTCATTGCAATTTATCACCATGCAAGCATACAGTACACAGAGTACAGTACAGTACCTGGCCCCTCCCCAACTAATTAGTGTACAGTAGCACACAACACTCCATGAGAAAAGACAGTTCAATAGCTTTCAACCAAAGATAATTGTCAGCTCTTAGATGAAAGTTGTCACTGTTTGTACTGCTGTCTGTGATCAAGACTTCCATCTAGAAACCTACCAAACATCATAGTCCCAATTTTTTGTTTGATTTAAATGACTGTGTGGTTAAAGCAGCTTTGCAAAGATTAAGAGCCACTGAGCACTGTCTACACCAGGAATAGGCAAATGGTAGTTAATGCTCATGAATATTAAGGTTATCGACTTTTTTGGACTCACAAAAGAAATTTTTTACTATCACTTGCAGGCTCTGGGGGCAGCAGCCTAGGGTGGCAGTGCTATGCACAAGTATGCCTTAATACTATACTAATGAGCATGTACATAGTGTAGTGAGTGATGTGTTACCCATGCCTGAGTCTTTAAACACTTTTGACATGCAACAGTACTGCAGCGTTCTAAGGCACAAGAGGGCAACCTTTTTAAATTAAAAGAGGAAAAAGTACAGTACTGTATGACTACTGAATGTGGAATGAAAAATTGACTGTTCACTATAAAACCAACAACCTGCTGTTGACTGCAGACTTTTCATTCTGAGGAATTTCAAGCAATATACAAAGCTTTATACACCTGTAAAATAAAATTTCAAAACTGTAGAATCATTGATAAGTTAGGGGTTGTAGACATATCTTACTGATGGGTGCTGGCGGGCGAGCACAACAATGGGTCTATTCAGAGTGTGTATCAAGTGTGTGGCTGGCTCTCCTCATCAGAGCCACAGCATATGCAAAAGGGGAGTGGCCTAAGACTACACTTCAGTGACTCTGTGGACAGTAAAGGCTCATCATTCAGCAATGGTTGTCATGTCCTTTTGTTATGGTAACAAAAGGAGCTGCTCAGAAAACTTTAAATGGATTATTGATTTACTGTGCCTTACTTGGGATGCAGTTTCAGTCAGTGTAGCTCTTTCTCTGAATTCAATGATGCATAGAGAGCTACTTCTTTTCATACCAGTCTGCCACTCAAAGCAGTTACTAAGGAAAGCTTTTGTTAGTGAAAACTCACAGCTCTCCTGCTAGCTCATTAAGCAGTGTGTGGACTGGGTTGTGTTCATTGAAGCGTGCACAAGCTGAACAATAAGTTGGAGTTTTGCCCGTCAGTAAACCCCGGGAAGAATTGGAGACAATCCCTTAGTATTAGGGACAAAAAGGCATAAGCCTGCATGTGCAGCACTTGGTTCATGGACTTACCGTAGATAAGGAAACTTGAGTGAACTGGAAAAAATCCCAAACCCAAAATATGTAATCCTACCAAAAAGACTACATGGTCAACTGCATCATTGTTGGTGCTGAAGGTGTGAAAAATTTTTAAAATCTTAGTCCATCAAACATCCAGAATGACATTTCTGGGACTGAAAGTACACACAAAGCAGTCAATATTCTTGACCTTTTTGGGCAACACAGGTGAGCCTGAAAAATATCCTCATGACTATTATGCTAATTTTCATGTGGTGGATATTGTAACTGATGATGTGGTGAAAAGTGAGGGAAGGACTGAGGTAAATAAAACTTTGGATAATAGGAACTTCTCAGCTGAAAAATTGAGAAACTAGTTTTGTATCCTGACTGTATATTGAAAATACCTACCCATAGGCCTACTACTGTAACTTGGTCTTGGACTTCGGGTGCCTATCACCCATGAAAAATTTAAGTGTGCAATGGAAGAAAAATGATAACAGTTTATGTGTTGTGTATAACCAAGAGGATTTCAAGGATTTTCTTACACCCAACCTCCCTTTGTGGGATCAGGTAAAAGTTAGTGTTTGCACTGGGTAGGAAATTTGTACCCGGGTACCTGAACCGCATTACCTTTCGGGTACCCGGGTACCCAACCGTAAACCTTGCAACATCTTACTTAAGGGCATGGTGTTTGAATTGTTTCTGGAAAAGTGCAATTAAACCAAAGTGCATTACGGAAACAAATAAAAGAAACTTCATTTCAACATAATTGTGAATGAGATGTGGGTAAATACATTTTGTTAGTTTCAAAAACCATGTTATTTTACGAAGATCAAAAAGAAATTACAGGAAAACGCTACCCGGGTACTTATTTTCTACCCGGGTAGTAAAAACGTCAGTCGGGTACCCGGGTACCCAGTGCAAACACTAGTAAAAGTGTTCAGAATTTTTAAGAAGGGGAGTTCCTAATGATATGTGTTTTTTACTTTACTTTTATTTAGAGTGTTCTTGATATAAGAAGATGAAAGCTGCACATTTAATGAATGTACCATGTACGGGTACAGCAATTTGCATTATGAGCAGAGACTTAAAGACTGACGTTGAGTAGGTTTACAGGTTGATCTTATTGAAAGTTTCCTATTTTTAATAGTTTTGACTTTCCAGGATATCGATTCTACAGCAGTACTGTAGTCTTGTTTGAAATGAGGTACAGTAGGCCTATGGATTATACAGTACAGTACCAGAGCAGGGCACAGCCGCATGAAATGACGACAACAGTACAAGGGTAATTGTGGACTGATGAATGCAAGCAAGTGTACTGTAGGCCTACTTCTTTTGGCAAAGGGTCACCAATGCTTTGAATCAGTTGCATCTCAAGCCATTGACTGCAATTCTTTGAATACGATCAAGTCCTTCCACACTAAAGATTGACTAGGATGTTTAATGGGGATACAGGAGATTACAAGAGTCTATAGCCCCCTGTTGGCTGGGGTGGTTAAATATGCCCATGATATTTCCTGCTGTCGTAAGAGGCCACGAAAGGGAAACCAAATTTGAACTTGGAAATAAATTTTAACTGAGCTTTTTAATGGAGTTGACTGACACTATACCTACATAGGGGCCTACTGTACAACACATTCGTGCTGGTGTGTCATTCAATTTCATCTAACTACTGTACCCAACTACATGAGTATATTTAAACTGCATGACACCATATGACACATTTGTGTTGGTGTGTTGTTAATCTTATCTACTGTAACTACAGTAACTAACTGCAGATTCCCTCTGTCAGCCACCTGTCAAGTCAGGTGAACAACATGTGTATAAACTGACAGCATTTATGATACTGATCACATAATTTGCGAATAATTTATGTATTTGGGTGATTCCATTTATTTGGGTACCAATGGTGAATATGGACATTAAACTGGTGCCATTATTTTAGTCTGACTGATCTGGTCATCTTAGTGTTATTATTCCATCAATATTATCAATATGGATGGATCTATTACAAAAATATTTGAAATGTTCCTATGCGATGGAATTATGAGGGGAAAATGGCCCAAAATTAGCACATTTTAGGGCAAAAAGTGTGACATTTAAACCTGACATTTCAAAAACTGTTTTTCTTTTGTTTCTAGGTTTAATTCATTAATATCTTTGCGATATACCATTGACAATGTATCCATTTTTACTATAAAACCATTTCTTGCACAAAAATTTTACATTATCCCTGCCTGAGGGGCCCAACAAAATTTTGTTTCACGTGTAAAGTTTCATGTCGCCATTTACACGTGAAACATTGGCATTATACTTAAGGGAATATTGTCCATACAGATTGTTAGATTCTCTCAGCTCTGGTGGATTACTGAAGCTTGTGCATGGTTTGATATGCCAAAAACTTTGAAGGGAGAAATTCACACAAACATGGGAAATATGGCATTTGCAAATTTTGAGAGACAGTATTTATGTCCTGTGGAAAATTTACATTGTGAAACTTTGTATGGAAGAAAAAGGTATACCCTAAACCTGTGTTTTTACCATTTGGGGTTAGAATATATTTCTCCATATGAGTTTTAGTATGCAGTGTATGCCAACTTGCCAGCTTCTTCAAATTTCAAAATACTGCACATTTCTATTTTCATGTCCCATGTCCTAATTTACATGAGGAACAGGTATGAGGACCCATAATTACACCGAAAAAATTTAATACGGATGGTTGTAACAGGGAAATTATTAAAGTTTTCAGCTTCACATTGTCCAACATTCTAAAGGAGGGATCTTAATATTGTGTCAAATATCCAAAAGTGCTTTTAATACAATTAATGCATTATTCATGTCCCCTTTACACGGGAAACAAATGATTTTCGCTAAATGTGACGATCTGAATGATGTAAAAAACTCAGAAACCCATGAAAATGACTCAGACAACACCATTTTCAATCAGTATATTAAGTACCCCAAAACATACATGTAAATGCTTTCACACCACAAATTCAAATTCCTAAATTTGGCTCTAAAATTGCCATGTCACAAGTTGGTACCCTTATTTATGGAATCACCCATTTGTGGTGGCCAAAAGCATTTTACTTATGTCTTTCCTAGAGACATCTCTTGACTAGCTAGGAAAAAAAAATCTTGCACAGGGAGAGGGGGGCCGGGGGTGGGGAGGTTGCATGTGCTCACAGCTGGCCCATATATATCCCTAAGAACTGTACAGTATATATACAAAATGGTGTTTCCATAAACTACAATAGACTCCAATACTAAGTACTGCCTACAAAAAGCACTTTTACTGACTAACTGTACTATAGGCTTATGCTTAATTGCAAGGACATGGAATACATCACACCATGATTGCCAGTAACCATATGGCAATGTAAAATTTAAACTGAGTCCAGGGCTTCATAATTCATTAATATTCCAAAAGGATTTTTCAGCTCCAACAAAATTTAGTGGCTTCAAAAATTTTCTTTTTCAGGCTCCAGGTGAAAACTGCAACAATAGCCTTTGCTGTTATACTGTCTGCCAGCAGACCACTAGCTGCAAATACATTGGACCCTTGGTGGAAAACACCAGTGGTTCACCTCTGAAATGGCCAGCTTCTATACGGGGGATCACTGGCAGAAGTCGCTAAAGAAACCATGGCTAACTGCCAGCTGACCACCAGCGAAATCACTGATTTTATCCTGCTTTTGGCTGGTGGAAGCGGCTTAAGAAATGCTGCCTACCCGCCAGCTGACAGGCAGCTAGGTTTTCCCTATAGGCTACCTGTCCATTGTAGGAGCAGTGTTTGGCGGTAGCCTATGGTGCTCCACTACAATTTGCTACGGAAACTCTGCTGCGTCAACAGGGCGGATTCCTAGTTTTTCCCCTACAGTACACTAGTTTGCTGACAGGTTCTGGATCTGGAACTGGATAAATACTGCACAACACTACTACCTGGTGGAGTCAAGCCTGCAGGGTTGAGTGTGTGCATGCGGTTAGTCGTCCCGTCTGAGGATCCTTAAGCCTGAGTTCTTAAACTGCGTGCTTGGTGTCCTCGAGATCTGTTATATTCTGGGGGATTAAGATCCAGTCTCTGGCGATCCAAGGAAAGAGACTATATCAGTTCTTGTTGTTTGGTATTGTAAAACTATTTGAGAGATGATGCCTAGAAGGCCACTGGACCAGTTGTACAGTAGGTTGTTAATTGGCAAGGCTAGGGGGCACAATCTGTCATAGTGAGGAAAATTTCTTAGCCTGTTGACAGAACGTCTGTCTTTGAGACTATCCCACCCTACAGTAAGTCTTTCAACATTTCAGTCACGCTACTATGAGGGGATTAGTCATTACAAACAAACCTAGAAGCCCTAGGCCTATGTTGGATTTGCTCAACCTTATTGGATAGGGAGAGAGTGTAGGGATCCAAAACAGAAGATAAGTAGGCCTACTCCAATAAATGGTAAGATAGGCATTAGCTTTAACAATCCTGGGGCACACCAAATATCTTCAGTATTTTCATTACCTATACCTGTAGGCCTAGTACTGGTACTGACGCCAGCACCGGTATACTGCCCGAACCTTCTCCAGGGGATCATTGGGTATAATTAATAATCCTGGGGTTCCTTGAGGTATTACTGAATAGTTGTACCCATCGCGATGGTTTATCAACAACTGTAACTGTAGCTAGTATAGGGCCTAGCTGGAAGGCCTGTTGTAAGTGGATAGCTTTAGGTAGCGGACCACTAACTCCAATACTCATGTCTGGGAAAATGTTTACTGACAGACAAAGCGCCATAAAAAATTTATGGGATGTTGTTTCTGACTGTGTTACTTACAAAATATGATCATTTTTGCATTTGGATTTTGTAGAAAATGAGTTGACATACATACTGTGCAAAATTCAAGGCAATCTGACCAATTTAAGTGCCATTTTTTTTATTGTATTACTCCGCTCTGTGAAATGCCGTTTTTGAGTAGCTATTATGGCAGGAAACACATCCCTATCATTCAAGGCTCTCTAGCTCAAAATTTCAATGGTCATGGTATGGAAATTTGAAAGTGCCATGAAAGCCGAGATTGTGGGCTTCGATCAGAGGGGTAGCATGTCCTGGTTGAAAACTTCTACTGGGAGTTAGGGGGCACGGAAGTAGCCTAATTTAGTGTGTAAGTCAATGGGACTTATAATTAGTGGCCTGCTACCTTAAGGCAAGTTATAAAATTTTAAAATTTTATAGCTAGAGACCCAAAACTGGTCTTAAATGTTTGCTTGTGGTCACCAAAATGGAAATACATGCTGACGAGGCACAATTTCATGCTTGAGTGATTTTTAGGGACAAAAGTGGCATTTTTGGCCAAAATTATCAGTTTTCTTGTTAAAGTTGACAATTTAAGCAGAATTCATTAAAATTTCGTCAAAATAGAAAACTTAGCAAGCTCATGATCCTCTGGGTAGATCATAGCATGATAAAAGTGAAGTATTTATGTCATCCTGAGGGATCCGTAGCTTGCCTCGGTGCATTTGGTATGTACCTAAGCAACCGACAGCCAGCCACAAGCAGTTTTTGTACAGTGGACTTCGTACAGTGGTTCTGTATATAAAACACATGCTGGGTTGTGAAATGACTGAACCCAAAGCAGTTTAATTGTGTGCACCTGTTGAGCGAAGTGTCCAGGAATGTTGCGTTACAGTGTAGGTATGCCATAAACTTAAAAAAGTGAGTTAATTATTATTACCGGCAACCAACTGAAATTTCTAATACTGTAGGACCTGTGGCAAAACAGGATAACTTGAAGAATAAAAAAGATGCTTGTATCAAAAGAGGTAGGATTAGGGAGCTACAAGTTGGTGCCTGAGTAGCCTTGGCTGTATATGAGTGTTAGGCCTACTACTATTAGGACCTATGGTGGTGGTGGTGGGGCGGGGGGAGGGAAGGTGTTTTGCCTGTAAAATTCAGCACAGATCAGAGTGCATTGTTAGCCCTATACCCTTAAATTTAGGAACTCTCCTAACTTCTTTTACTTTTCATGCCATGTCTCTTTTATTTTGTTCTTCCATTTTAGGCCTTAAGGGCTTGGTATATAGGCCCACTGTAGACAGGGCAGCCTAACTAGATCACAGTGGAAGCAGGGTGAGCAACAGTCAGACAACTGAAATACCTGATGTCTTCATGCTAGGGGTGGAGGAAGTTTGCCAAGGTATGCATATTGCAAACTGTTGACTCTTAAACCCACATGAAGTAAATTCTACTCCATTGATACCTGCTCCCTGTTTTGTTAAATGCAAGAGGAAGTAGAGACCTTCTAAGCTGGCTTTTTAAAGCATGATGGCTGCATAAAACCCCTTTCACTGTAGTCATATGTAGCAACCATACAGTCCTGTAGCTTCGAAATTTTGTGTTTACCGAGGTGTTCTATGCCACCTGTTCCCATGTGCTTGTTTGGGTTGATTAAGATGTTGCACATGTATAACCTAAATTTCTTCAGAATTTATAAGAAACCACATGGCCTGTTGTTAAATCAAGCAGATGTTTATGATAATGTAGTAAGAGTGTGAAAATTAAGCTACTAAATCCAACTTATTTTCTTATCCACCGAGTTGATGGTGCAAGCATGTACAGTACATCAGCATACAGAAACAAATCTGTGAAAGTGTGAGAAGCACCAAAAAGTGAAGTTGAGAGTACCCTCATATGCAGAGATGCTGAGACTACAATACTGTCTTGGTAAAGATCAGAAATGATGAGTAAGCAACTCAGTAGAGGATTAACCAGTACATTAAAGTGCATTTTAGGTTGCTGGCAAATTTTGCCCTATCAGGGGTATAGTTTCGCTAAGACTTACTGCCCAGAGAAGACTGTCAAATGCAATGATGGGTTTATATTCTTTGTAAGGATACTCTAGGGATTACCTGTGCAAATTTTTGACGGAAAAATCCAACTTGGCCTCTGCCTTAAGGTAGTGGACCACTAACTCCAATACTCATGTCTGGGAAAATGTTTACTGACAGACAAAGCGCCATAAAAAATTTATGGGATGTTGTTTCTGACTGTGTTACTTACAAAATATGATCATTTTTGCATTTGGATTTTGTAGACAATGAGTTGAAATACATACTGTGCAAAATTCAAGGCAATCTGACCAATTTTAGTGCCATTTTTTTATTGTAATACTCCGCTCTGTGAAATGCCGTTTTTGAGTAGCTATTAATATTATGGCAGGAAACACATCCCTAATCATTCAAGGCTCTCTAGCTCAAAATTTCAATGGTCATGGTATGGAAATTTGAAAGTGCCATGAAAGCCGAGATTGTGGGCTTCGATCAGAGGGGTAGCATGTCCTGGTTGAAAACTTCTACTGGAAGCTAGGGGGCACGGAAGTAGCCTAATTTAGTGTGTAAGTCAATGGGACTTATAATTAGTGGCCCGCTACCTAAAATTTAGTCTCTTACTACTGACGTACGTACAGTACTGTGCCTTCACCAGCTTTTGGCCATTAGAAGCAATTTCGCGAAGCTCCATAGGCCTACACTGTGCAAAAGCCTAAGTTACAGGTAAGCACACTCCAATAAAAAACAGGCATTTTTCCGGTGCAGTTGGTCCATTTACAGTTCCTATGACAAGAAACTAACTAATATTACGTTACCAACTATCAAATGAAACTGCAGACGGTGGAGAGACAAAATCGACCCTGCAACTTGCAAGTGCAACTTCAAGAAAAATTACACTACACATCCCAACTCAACACAAGCGACAGAGGGTGCATAGACATCATAAATAACTTTTAGAGCTTTTCATACATAAGGTGGCTTAATAAGGACATGGGAAAACTTAGTCATGCGACAATATAATCCTTCTCCTCAGCGGGGAAACTTTTATTCTGCTTGGTTAATCTTGAATATGCAACGTAGAAGTTTTAAAACATTAAGAACGATACTCTTAACAGAAACAAGAACATTGTGAAACCTAGCTGTTTCAAAATAAGTTTGGGGCGACTGCTCTTAAGGCCTGTATACATGGCAACATTTGCAAAACATTCCCAAAAATATTTCCAAAACATCCACTGGCAACAATTCCAAATCATGCTTGTTTTTGGCTTATTGCACAGTGTAGACAGGGAATAAAGCATGTTTTGAAAATGTTGCAAAAGAAATATCCTGTCAATTCTTTCCAAAACATTCTCAAAACATTTTCAAAATGTTTTCAAATTGTTTTTACCCTGAGTGTCCACACTGTGCAACAAACCGAAAAGAAGCATGTTTTGGGTTTGTTGCAGGTGAAGTGTTTTGAGAATGTTTTACAAATGTTGCTCGTGTATACAGGCCTTTAAATTTCGAAATTTTGGTGACTTTTCTAAAATTTCGATTTTTTAAGTCAAAAGTTCAAAATCGGCTTCAAATAGTTAAAAGGGCAGGAGCAGTCATCCCGAATTGAAGTAGTGTAGTAGACTGTCCACTCAGTTTCATGATTGGCTGTTGGGAGTCATGTGACATTTTTTCTCTTCAGATTTGAAATTTACTGGAAATAAGTGCTTGGTTTACCTTGAATATGCAATAGTTTAGTCATAAAATGTAATGAATGATACTCTGGAAAGGAATAAGACGAAAATTGGGCTATTTAGCTGTTTCTTCAAAATAAGTTTGGGGGGACTGCTCTTTACCTTTAAGTCGAAATTTCGGAAAGCACGTCGGAACTTCGAGGGAGGTTGTCCCTATTATTGAGCCACCGTAATTAGCTATTGGTAAAGATTTTTTGATTCAATGGTTAACCCTTGAACGAATAGCCTGTTGTTCAGCTTCATCAGCTCAAGTACAATTCAACTAGAATGTAAGCTTACCGCTAACACTACAGTACACGGACGATCTGTAATATAGGCCCAATAGTATACGATAATCCTGAAATAACGTATCAGAAGGGTCTATTACGGTTTCTGGCTGGGGAAGGGCGGGGACCATGTCCCCTCCACGTTTTGGAAGGCCGGGTACGCTATCACGTTAGTCCCCCCCCCCCCCCCCGGCTTTTTGTGACATGAAACTTAAAGAGAAGATAACCACAAACTACATTAAGACAAAGGACATGCTAGAAAGTATTTTTAGGACTCTTTATTAGTTCTAAACAAATAATTTCTGTAGTACGTACCCATTTTTTTACCTTCAAAAGTTTTCGCATGTTGCGCTCACGTTAATCTTCAGTTCTATATAGCTTTGACTCACGCCATTTCAAAAAGCCTGGATTAATTCACCTTTAAAGGTTCCAAAAATGTTGCAGTTGTGATTCTAGAGAAGAACGAATATTTAGGAAGTTCTAACCTTTTCCCCTAATAACTTAAAACCATGCAGTGGCTCACCTTTTCTTTTCCTTTTCTCTTCCCTTTTTTTTTTTTTTTTAAATATTTTTTTTTTTTTATTTTGAGAGGGATGATCTGAAGTAGGCAGATTCGTTTTAAAAATGTGACACCTTTTTTAAGTTTTCTCAATGAAAAGAAAAGCCAAAATTTTTCGACTATAAAATTAACCCAACTTTTCGGAGCCGCTTTTTATTTTGAGACTTGCATAATTTCGGCAACCCATTGCATCTAACGGGGCTTAACGCTATACTTTATACCCCAATCAGGTTGCTTTGCTCTCATGTTGGCAAATCCAAGGAGCACCCTGCAGACGCGAATTCATGGGGGAGGTGGAAGGGGTTAATTTGTACCCCCTGCTTTTGGCCACCAAAGTTTGGAAAAGCCAATTTTAAAATTTTAAACATGTGTCTTCACGAGCCTGTGTCTTTTTGTCTAACTAAGCATGCTAGTTTCTTTGCTGTCTTTAATATCAACAGTGTATCAAACATATTCACATTAGCTATTGACCCGACTGGGTTGTTTGTTTCAGTGCATAGGCTAATGGTTTAGTAATGGAGGAACACAGCATTAAAGAATACAACTAAAAAGGTTAATTTTTTAAATCGTCTCAATTGAAAATTTAAAGTTTATCGAATGTTATTCACCCCGTAGTCCCCCAAAAGTTGAAAAGAAATCTTCGTCTCAGCTCGGGTGGAGCAAATAAGGTAACCTATCGTTTAGTCTCCAATCATGGGCGTCCGGAAGGGGGGGGGGCAAGGGGGGCACTTGCCCCCCCCCCCCGGAAAATCAAACTTGTGAAAAAATTAATTAAAACTGAAATAAAAAAAAATAAAATTAAACCATCAAAATATCTTCACTCACAGCGTCAGTTTCTACCCGTGAAATATGAGGACATTTGACCAGGAATAGCAAAAGAGAAGATGATATGCTGAATAGTGAAATCGTAATTTGGGGACCATCATTCGTGACATCTAATGGAAATTTGTAATTGTAAAAGCTATGCCAAAATTGAACTAGTTGTCAGGTATGTAGTGTGCATATGGCATCCGACTATTGATGAATGCGTTGGTCTTGGTTTGGTCCCGTCCTGATCTCAAGTGGAGACGCGCGGATGTAACTGGGATATACAAGGTGAATATGGAGGGGGGGGGGGGGGGTGATTCATAATTAGGTAACGGATATAGGCCTTTATAGGCTGTTTGACAGTTGTAAGCTTTATCGTGCATAGGCGTGCGAGGCCGAGACCAAGAGGCAGATTTCTCTTCAGCATTTTTTTACATTGAAAATTCTAAAAATCTAAAAATTACAGACATGAAATTCCTGTTTAAGGGCTGGGCACATGCAGCTTATAACACGCGCCAGGTGTCGTTTCCGGTCATCTGGAGGGTTTGCAAGGCCCAAAATTTTCTTGTACGCTCCACGCCAACCTATAGTGGCGCTCCGCTGAGATAGTGTACACAATTCAATCATCCATGAGAGACCTTGTCCCCCCCCCCCCCTTGTGAAAAATTTTGCGGACGCCCATGTCTCCAGAATTAAATTAAAAAAGAAATTATTTCACGGCAAATATTTCAAAAGCTCCTTCAAAAGCTCTCTCAATTTTTCCCCAAAACCGGCCTCGGCGATTACACATTTTGCATTTTGGTCCCCCCTCTAAGACTGTTCATCAGCATAGGAGAAAAGTTTTAGGACAGATGTCTCTCCCCCTCCCCATCCCACACACTTTTTTAAAGTCAAATCGACGCACCTGCCTGGAGACCGTCATTTACAGAATCTGATCCAGGCCAAGGGTAGGGATACTAAACATATGGAAGATGCCGCAAGTAATGTAGTAAATCAGTTCACTCTATTATTATTTCACTATTTGTCAAGTTCTTAGAGCAGAACAGGACATCAGACAACACTTTAGTTGCTAATCCGCTCTACTATAGGCCAGAGACCGTAGCCAATTACAGACCTATATGGGCCCAGGAGATATTCCTCTAAAAATTTTCGACTAACTTAGATAGCAAATAGTCTCATTGCCTCCAACTAATGTTGGTGCAATTTAGTACCCGTTAGCACCACAAGTTACGCAACACTCCGGCCTGGTGGCAAAATATGTACATTTTTCGCGCTGTTTCCTCGTATGACCTACAGGCACCACCGCATTGTGACTTGAAGGCAGTGACGTACGGTGTTACCATGTGGGCATTCATCCCTAATATTTTCCTTTCACCCTCTCGTTGCCTCACTCCCGAAATTTGGTCAGTTAGGAGTTAAATCAACTGAAAAAATAAATACTATACCTCTCATGTGATCTAACATATTTTTTGACCGGCCTAGTCCCCCTGGAATCCGCAAAGGTCTTTCCTCTAGTCCCACTAATTGTAGCGCGAGCTACGCGCTCGGTTTCGCTCTGTGTGCGATTTCTTTTGCCCCAAACATCATCCTTCGTCCTTACTTAATTTGCCTTCCTCCCAAACGGTGACCATTCTGACTATTTAACTAACACCATACGCGAGTTCGGTAATTGGGTGCTGCAATGGTATTGTGGAACACAGAGTGGGATTTACAAACCGCGCGCGCTCAGGAGGTAGCGTGCAGGCCTGGGTTTCCTTGCTTTCGTCAGAACGTAAATAAAACAACACTGTCTTAGTGTCTAGCCAAGTCGAACGAAAATAGGAGTCGCAGTGCTACTCACCGGTTGGTTTAAATGCTATTTTTTACACTAAAAAGAACATTTAGACACAATCCACTGCACAAAACCGCACTTGAAATCCCCCCTTATGTTATGGATGGATTGACAAGGAATGCTTTCAACAATTTCAAGTAAAATAAAAAAAACGATATGGACAATGTGAGCATTTATAGCCACCAAAACGAATTACCGAACTGGCTCACCGTATTAAGAACACTTTTAGTCCGGCTGCCTGAAACATAAGTCTTATAAGAATATGAAAAATAAATTTTACTCATTTGAGCCCAACATATGTCCACATTCTAAGCAAAATTATCAAAAAGTATTTTGTAGACATGTTTTTACTTTACAGGTCAACCAAGATGGCAAGTAAAAGCATAATATATCCTCATTTATACTTCATAATATTTTGTAGAAATGATTGCAATGATGACAATTTTCATAAAAATTTGATGAAGATGCTCCTAAACACCAATATTTGGACAATTCTTATGCGAATGAACTTGGTTAAAAATTATGCTATAATGTCATATCAAAATATTTTTTGATTGAAATATATTTTTAAAGATCATTTGTTTGTATTTTATTGTAAATTGAAGTACTTATCGCATTTGCCGCCAATTTACTTTCTCGCCATTTTTGGTGGACTTCAAAAAGATAAAAATGTTATCAACATATAATTTCAATTTATATGTAATAAAAAATGGCCAGATTTTAAGGGCAGCTACGTTTAAATTGTTTTGAATGATTTTTGTTCATGTTATTGTTAAAAACTATGATTGTCATTTTGGCCGCCATTTTGTTATTTCCGCCATCTTGGTTAGGTTGAGGTACAGCAAAAACTGTCAGAAATAAAGTCTAAAAGATATGTTATAATCCCATATGAAAATATGTAGTAGTTTTGTTTTCAATGTATTTTTAATGAATATTTTTTGTACTTTATTGGAAAATGACATAATTATCGCATTGGCGGCCATTTTACTTCTCCGTCCTCTTGGTTGACCTCAAAAAGAAAAAAATGTTATCAAAATATAACTTCCATTTATGTGTCGAAAAAATATGGCCAGATTTTAAGGGCAGATATATTTAAATTATTTTTAATGATTTTTTACATTATTTTTATAAATTATAATTATCATTTTGGCCGCCATTTTGTTATTTCCTCCAATTTGGTTAAGTTGAGGTGCTCCAAAAACCATCAAAAATAAAGTTTACGAAATATGCTATAATCTCGTCTCAAATTATGAAGTAGTTTTGATTGAAATGTATTTTTAATAAATATGTTTTTATTTTATTGTTAATTGACATAATGACCGCATTGGCGGCCATTAAACTTTTCCGCCATCTTGGTTGACCTCAAAAAGAAAAAAAATTGTTATCAAAATATAACTTCAATTTATGTGTCGAAAAAAATATGGCCAGATTTTAAGGGCAGCTATGTTTAAATTATTTTTAATGATTTTTACATTATTTTAATAAATTATAATTATCATTTTGGCCGCCATTTTGTTATTTCCTCCAATTTGGTTAAGTTGAGGTGCTGCAAAAACCATCCAAGATAAAGTTTAAAAAATATGCCATAATCTCAAATCAAAATATATAGTAGTTTTGATTGAAATGTATTTTTAATAAATATGTTTTTATTTTATTGTTAATTGACATTATTATCGCTTGGCGGCCATTTTACTTTTCCGACATCTTGGTTGACCTCAAAAAGAAAAAAAAAATGTTGCCAAAACATTATTTCAATGTAATTGTCGTAGAAAATATGGCCAGATTTTAAGGGCAGCTGTGTTTAAATTATTTTTAATGATTTTTTACACTATTTTTATAAATTATAATTATCATTTTGGCCGCCATTTTGTTATTTCCTCCAATTTGGTTAAGTTGAGGCGCTGCGAAAACCATCAAAAATAAAGTTTAAAAATTATGCCATAATCTCAAATCAAAATATATAGTAGTTTTGATTGAAATGCTTTTTTAATGAATATTTTTTGTATTTTATTGTAAAATGACATAATTATCGCATTGGAGGCCATTTTACTTTTCCGCCATCTTGGTTGACCTCAAAAAGAAAAAAACTGTTATCAAAATACAAGTTCAATTTATTTGTCGTAAAAATTAAGGCCAGATTTTGAGGGCAGCTATGTTTAAATTATTTTTAATGATTATTTTTATATTATTTTTTTATAAATTATGATTGTTATTTTGGCTGCCATTTTGTTATTTCCACAATCTTGGTTAAGTTGAAGTACTGCAAAAACCATCAAAAATATGCTCTAATCCCATAGCAAATATTTAGAATTTTTTCTTGAAATGTATTTTTAATGAATTTTTTTGAAATTTTTTTCACTTTGTTTCTCAATTTTTTTTCCACTTTTTGACCGTTGACCTTTTTCCGTTGGTCACAGTGTTGTGTAGAGATATCATATCACTTTAATTTGAACCTCTTGAAGGTCACTTTCAATTGTGAAGATCAAAGACATGTGAAATTAATCGTAATTGGTTGTCAATTGATGAATATTAATGTCAGGATATCATGTGATTTGGCCCGGAAGCCCGGAAGGAAGTCTTCCAGTTAGTGCTTCCTTTGCGTATCCGTTCTCTCACGGTAAGACTAAGAGAGTAGTCGTGTTTGAGAACTCGAGCTGTCAAGACAACTAATCTAGGTTAATCATTGCAGTAATAATTGTGTGTACCAAGAAGAAATACAAATCAAGAATAAAATGGACTAAAAATTATTTGGACTGTTGATTATCCTTTTTACCCTGAGAATCGTCTAATCGAACTGCTAATTATTATCGAGGTGTTTTGGCCGAACCCAGGAGAAACAAAACACAACATGGCGCCCAACGTGAATCAACATTGTTAGCCTAAACTCGTGATCTTGATTTTCGCAAATACAAACTGCTCCTGCTGAAATCTTTGTGCGAATTTTTACCTATGGTGCTTCCATTTGACCAACGGTCGTGTACAACTATACCAGTATGCAACCTTCGAACTTGAAAACGATTGTAAGGAGATCACCCGAGAGGTTTGACTAACCGTTTGTTAAACAGTCTTAACCAGTTGGGGCAATCGTCCAAACTTTGCAGTAACGAACGGTACTTTGCACCTGTACGATACTCCTTCGGACGATTGTAGGCCCTATGCAGATACCCGAGAGGCCTGTCAAAGTTTTCAAACTTCTATCCAGTTGGCGAATCCAGTCTAGGCCAGCCTATATCATGCTTATCGTTGCTGAAAAACACTGATATGATGTAGCCTAACCCAGTGGAGGATCCGTTCCTGTAACTTGATTGTTCAGCTTTATGGTCATGGTATTCGATTCATCGCCTTGGTCTGACCAGTCTACTGACGACCGAACCTGGTATGTCTAGAGGGACACGTTCCGGTATAACTATCAGCCGGCATCGCCGCTTGTGTTGTGACTCATAAGATGTAACTTAGTTTAGCCTAGCCAACACAGATTAGGGTCTAGTTTTGTATAGCCTAGCCAACACAGATTAGGTGCCTATAGGGTCTAGTCTTTGAAACCAGTACGCTTAACCGATGTCGCCCAGACGTCTTTCGAATACGATCGACTTTTCAATTCCGGCCATTTTCTGAAGAATCTACGTAACACGTTTGAAATCACCCTTCAGCGACTCGTGTTCCTACCAGTGTTTTTCGATTCGTGAGAGAAGTCAGGACTTCCTATTTGTAAATTATGCATTGTTTTCTCATGAACCCTTATCACGTCAATTTCATGTGTTTAAGCTGAATTGTGTTTATTTTCATTGGATTGTCATGGTGAGTTTGTTATGTTTTTACTCGGTATGAAACCCGTCATTTGTAGAACGTCACATAATTCGCCCTCTCATATTTTGAAAGCCTAAGCTCTAACGTGAATTGTAATTATGTGAATTTTGATAACCATTTTGGGTTTTGGTATGTTGCCTTTCCTTCTCGTAGGCCTATTCCTTTGCATCATGGCAAACCCACCGGCATTAAGGCAAACTGACTTTCTGCCAACCAGATATACCGGTAGCTCAATTGACAGGGATGCGTGTACTGCACATTTCTTACTGTTTACTGATTATTTGGAATCGCATAAGTTGAGTACACCTGCAACAAATGAAGAATTACAAAATGTATTTTCAATGTTTAAACGTACTCTACAAGGTCAAGCAAGGCTATGGGTAGAAGATCAGGCATTTACTTCAGCTGCGGACCTTAAGGCTAAATTTATTGCAAGGTTTAGCCCAAGCAAGTCAAAGTTTGCTTTAGTCAATGACTTCGCAAACCTTTCTTATGCAACAGGGGATAGCGCAGAAGTACATTTGAGTAAAATCAGAGAGGCAGCGCGCAAAATTAATTACGGGGATGCGCAAATACGAGACAAATTTTTGAGTAGTCTCCCACCCCAGTGTAGAGCATCGGTGTTAATGTCAGCTCAAGATGATAGGTTACAAACGTATGTCAACAGAGCTCAATGCTATTTCGACTTGCATAACAACCAGTCTGATCCTACGCTAGTTGATGAAACCTCGTACGCAGCCACCAGTAGTAGGCCAAGTAATAATAATGCAACCTCCAGATCACAGGACAATCGCTACCGAGCCCGTCCTCCAGGAAGAGATTTTCAAAATTTTGGAAGTCGCAATAGGGAATATGCGCCTAGGTCCAACTTTAGAACAAGACAAATTTTTTGTGACTTCTGCTTAAAGCCAGGTCACAAATGGCGACAGTGTCGTGAGAGACAAGAACTCTTAGAACAGCGAAGACAAAATTTTTCAGGAAAGCCTAGCCCTAAAGACAAAAGTACTGAGGCTGATCATGAGAAAAATGAGGGTAGTAAAGACAAACAGGAACAGGATTTTCAGTAGGGGGACCTACCAATAGCGCTCATTGTCAGGCCCCCATGCAGAAAGTTCCCAGTACAGCCGAATACTTAGGCAACGATGTCGAAGTCACAATAGACTTAGACTCAATGAATTGTGTAACAGGTAATCTACCTGGTGGTAAAAATGTATTAATATTGTTTGATAGCGGTGGTAGTAGATCAATCATTGCTGCATCTTTTGTTCGTAAATCACATTACTTGTCATCACTAGCATCTAAGAAAGTTAAACCAGTACATTTCAAATTGGGCAATGGTAATTTTTTGACTGCATCACATACAATTGAGTTTGAAATCAGAATTCAAGGTCATCTTTTCAAATTGAGTGCATTAATTGCTGATAATTTAGTTGGATTAGATCTCATTTTGGGGAATAATACTCTCAGAGAATTAGGTGGAGTCATCAATTTTGCCGAGAGTTGTTTTCAAATCAGACCAAAGAGAGTCTATTTTAGACCTGTGTTCAATGTGACTGTTCCAGGTCAAACTAGAAGAATTCCTTTGCATGGTAGAGTACCTTCATTTCTGAGAAATAGTGAAGTTGTGTTGAAATGTAATCATTTTTTAAGCCAAATGTGTCCTTCCGAAATGTTGGTCAATTTGAGGAAAAGTAGAACTTATATTCAGGTTACAAACAAAAGTGAAAGGTCTAAACATTTTGTTCAGAATCGACCAGTGGCATATTTTGATGTGAATGATGTAGCACATGCTACTCAGGAAATTAGTGACGAATTATTTCATCACTTGCATAATACAGAATTTAGTACTGAACGTTCGAAAGTCTCATCTCAACAAACTTTGAGACAGCGTAATCAAGAGAAGTATCCACATTTAGATCCTCATGATCCATTACTGGACATGACAGAGGAGGAAGTGTTTTATCAAAACGTTAATCTGACAGACAGTGTTCTCAATTTAAGAGAGAGATCCGAATTTTTGGAAATGTTAATGAGACACAGAGAAGCATTCTCTCTATACGGTGAACTTTCAACTTGTAAGGGTCATGAAATTGATTTTGAATTAGAAAACGATGAACCATTTTTCATCCGACCATATTTTACGACAGAGTCAGATAAGGTTATCATTGAGAAAGAAATGGATAAATTGGTGACATTGGGAATTCTAGGTGTAGGTCATTCATCTTATACCTCACCAGTTTTGCTTGTTCCGAAGAAAGGTACAAACGAGAAACGAGTAGTTACCGATTTCAGATATTTGAATTCCCGTATCAAGCGTATTAATCATCCTTTTCCATTGTTATCTGAAACCATGAAACGTATAGGAAATTCAAATGCAAAAGTTTTGAGTGTAATGGACCTCAAGTCAGCATTTTTCTCTTTGCCTTTGACTAAACATGCTCAACAGTATACTGGTGTTTCTTCATTTAATGGAGGCAAACATTACTTTTACAAGCGTCTCGCACAAGGTTTGAATGTTTCACCTGGTATATTTCAAGCAAAAATAGACGAAGTTTTAGGTCAAGTTCAGGATTCAAGAAATTTTTGTATCGCCCACCATGATGATATCATTGTATTCAGTCAAGATAAAGAGTCGCATAGAAAACATTTAGCTAGTCTATTTCAGGCTCTTGCATCCAATGGGCTCAAAATAAGTCCCAAGAAATGTAATTTTTTCTGTAAGCAGGTTGTGTACATGGGACATAGTCTAAAAGTGAACGAATCGGGAGATATCACGATTCAGCCACTAGCTGACAGGTGTGCAGCCATTAAAAATATGGCAAGACCAACTAACCCAAAGGAAGCTAGACGATTTGTTGGTGCGATTAATTACTTGTCGGGATTCTTCCCACACGTTCAGACAATATTGCGTCCTTTGCATCATTTGTCCAGGAAACACAAACGATTTAAGTGGACAGAAGAATGCGAAACTGCATTCAACAAAATTAAGGAGTTGATGACAAGTCATCCAGTGTTGCATTTACCTAAAAAGGAAGGTGTGTTCTCATTATACAGTGATACTTCTAGGTATGCTACAGGTTGCTACGTTACCCAAATGGTCAATGGTAAAGAAAATCTACTTGGTTATTATTCCAAAATATTACCGAATGCGTGTCAGAGATACAGTGTTACCGAATTAGAACTTTTCGGGTTGTATATTAACATATCAGCATTTAGACACTTATTAAAGGGATGTACGTTTAATGCATTTGTTGATCATTCGGCAATTGTTCAAATCTTAAAGTCTAAGAGTGAACCGCCCACGTCTCGCATGCAAAAACTGCTTCTAAAATTGTCAGATTATTCTTTTCAGGTTGGTTATAAGAAAGACACTGAAATAGTTTTGGCAGATCTCCTATCTAGATCTCCCAGAGATAACGATTCAGAAATAGATCAAATTGTTCCCATTGCTTTTTCGGCAAATGATGATAGTAACACACTTGAATTTGCCAATCCGATTGTCACTCGCTCATATGCCAAGAAAATGGGTATTGAAATTCCCGATTTGTTTCCAAAGAAACAGACGGAAGCTCCAGTGACTGAACAAAATCCACGAGAGTCATCAGAACCCATTTCTTCAGAGTCAGTTGTGCAAAATTTAGAACAACCTACCCCATTATCTATAGATATTCCACAAACAGATTCAAGCTTAAGCAAAGAGTCAAATAAGAGTGGTGTAAGTCACATCCCAAATACATCAGTGCGTCCACCTGCCAGAACTCGGTCAAATAATTTGCCAGAGCCAAGATTAGTTGATCGTACGAATGTACCACATGATCACAGAGAAGTACCGCCAGAGTTGTACTCTCCGCCTAGACCACTTATTTCTAAGATAGATAATTTGGTTACACGGCACATTCCAAAACAAGCCGAACTAGATAAGTTGATGAATGTAATTAAAAGGAAAATCATTCGCGATTTCAATTTGCCTGTTGATGTGAATGAGTTAAGGAAAGAACAAGAATCATCGGCATTTTTTAAGCCTGTGTACGATTATTTGGCACATGACATTTTACCTAATGACCGAAAGTCTGCCAAGTCAGTTCAGTTGAAGTCAGAGCAATACATTTTGTGTAATGGAATTTTATTTCGGTTATTTTTCTGTGAAAAGAAAGGTGATTTCAATTTACAATTAGCAGTACCAGAGAATGTAGCTGAAACGATTATTTCACAATTCCATGACAATCTTTTAAGTAGTCATCAAGGTACAGTTAGAACTTATTTGACCATTCGTAGACATTTTTACATGCCTCGAATGTTTGAGAGAATTAATAATTACGTCAAATCATGTTTGCGTTGTCAACAATTCCGTGATAAGCCAGATAAGACGAGAATGTATCATCAAAGAATTCCAGATGAATACAAGCCTTTTTCAAAGATTAGTCTTGATTTCAAGACTATGCCTTCATCTGTTAGCGGCTTTAAACACCTTATGGTCGCATGTGACGAAGTCACTAGGTTTGTGATCTGTGCGCCTTTGAAAACCTTAGACGCAAAAACGATTTGTGAAGCTTTCATTCAGAAAGTTGTGTCAATTTTTGGTCCACCACAATGCTTAATCACAGATGCGGCAGCATCTTTAACAGGAAAGTTGCTTAATGTCTTGTGTTCAGCTTTAAATATTGACCAAAAAGTTATTAGTGTGGAAAACCACGGAAGTCTCCAAGTGGAACGTCATATTCGTACTTTGTCACAATTTCTCAAGGTCAATCTCAACCAGTTTGGAAATGATTGGGTAAGGTTTATTCCAACGACCTGTTATGCTTACAACTCTTTTTCGTCACCATTTTTGGGCAACCACAGCCCTTACGAACTCGTATTTGGACGAGAAGCTCCAAATTTGACGAATTTGAAATTTAACCCAATGTCAGGATTGTCATTATCGTATGAAGAATATGTTTCTCATCTAAAAGACAAATTTAGCAATATCTCTAGAACAATGTTGTCTCTTCAAAGACATCAACAAGAGAAACAAAATGTACAATTGTCAAACAAATTGTCCAGGAATCCAGTTTATACAGTCGGACAATTGGTGTATTTATTCAAACCTACTTCTTCATCACTGACAGCAAATTCCAAACGTATAGCTGCAGAATGGTGTGGTCCTTTGGTAATCCACAAAGTTTTAGATCGTACTCATTACGTTCTGTCTACAATCAAAGGAGAAATTTTGAATGATGTTTTCAACTTCAATCGTCTCAAACCGTGTTTCATCAGAAGTTCAAGTGATATTAAAAATATCACAAATGTTCAAAAATTGAAAGCTGCTTTGGGTCAAGAGAATTGCCCTCAGCCAAACGACAAAGAAGCAGAAATTTTACAATTCATTGATGAAAATGATCAAATTTTACCAAATGTTTCATCAAAAGACATAGAGTGTGTTGATGAATTGGGGTCCATTGATCTTAATCAATACACAAAGTACATTTCAGAAAACCAAGGTTTAGGTTTTCCAGGTCCTGTGAGTAGAGAACAGTTAGAACAACAATTGAATTTAATCCTGGAAGCTCCAAAAGATCCTTTTATGGACATTCAGAAAACAAGATTCAAATCAGGCCGTTTACAAATTTTACTTTCCTTTCAAAGGTCACCTAATTGTGACAAAAGTAAAGATTTTCGATTTTGGTGGTCAGTGGACAAATACGCTGATTCGGAAGATTTGGTGAAACAAATCTTACAAGATACAAGAATTACAAAGTTTGGGAATCCCAGAAGATTGTTCAAGGATTTGTACGTGTAGAATTTTGTATTTCGTTTATCCTGCAACATTTGCATACAAAGTGTACTTAATGCTTACAAGAACCGATGTCAAACATGTATTTTTCATGTAATGTTTAGCAAACTAGGACAATTTTTGTTGTCTTCATGCTTGTACATAAAATGGTTTGCTTCTTCATTTTCTTGAAGTTAGTTGCAAAAGGATTTTGTAATAATTGGTGAAACGATGAATCCACAGTGAATTAAAACAGGTTGGACTTCCTTTTGCTTTACTTTGACGTATTTGCTAAAGGCAACTTGATATTTTTCGTCCAGAGCGCACCTGTGTGTTGAAGAAATTTCAGAGATTTAATATTGATTTTTTTTCAAAGAAGGGGAAAGAGGTGAAAGGGCTCACCAACGAAAAAAAATCCTTTTCTCACAAGATTTGAAGTTCTTTCATATTTATATATAGTCATTTTAGTCATTTGTTGTACCTATGACAAGCCTTGGTCAAAGAATTTTGTGCTTTAAACCAGAAATTTGTTTATGGCTTATTGAACCATCGACAGAGAGTCTTGTAAATATGTTTGAAAGTTTTTACTTGTAAATGCGTTAGAAACAAAAATGTGATTTCTGATTAATTTAGTTTCATTCAGAGAGATCCAAAAGAAAAGATTCCATCTTTCTTTTTTACAAACAAAGGGGATGTTGTGTAGAGATATCATATCACTTTAATTTGAACCTCTTGAAGGTCACTTTCAATTGTGAAGATCAAAGACATGTGAAATTAATCGTAATTGGTTGTCAATTGATGAATATTAATGTCAGGATATCATGTGATTTGGCCCGGAAGCCCGGAAGGAAGTCTTCCAGTTAGTGCTTCCTTTGCGTATCCGTTCTCTCACGGTAAGACTAAGAGAGTAGTCGTGTTTGAGAACTCGAGCTGTCAAGACAACTAATCTAGGTTAATCATTGCAGTAATAATTGTGTGTACCAAGAAGAAATACAAATCAAGAATAAAATGGACTAAAAATTATTTGGACTGTTGATTATCCTTTTTACCCTGAGAATCGTCTAATCGAACTGCTAATTATTATCGAGGTGTTTTGGCCGAACCCAGGAGAAACAAAACACAACAACAGATATAAATTTCATAGAAAATAATCAAATACTGAGTGTTTAAGTATGCAAGGGATGTCTTAACAACTCGTTCCATGTTGTTAACAGTGTTTTTTTTTTTTTTTTTACGAATCCAGTGTAGAGAAGGCTGTATCAAAATCTTTCAAAATTTGTGACCTTTTGGCCTCTGGTAACCTCATATTGCACAACATTTGCATTTTTACATTTTTGTTTGGCGGAGATGATCAAGGCAAACATTTAGATGTGTCATTCATCAAAAAGTAACAATTGTTTGCACAATTATTGCTACAGTATTGGAATTTCCCCTGCCCCAAAAATATAATCACTCAGCTGTCTAGCACTATCAACGCATTAAAAACTATAGAAACCATAGTTCATCCCTATGAAATCAATGTTAATATAAAAAATCTGAAAATTTACACTTCAAACTACATCTCTGGCCCTATTTTATCAATTCTGGGAGGGGGTGCAAGGTGGGCCCCTCCAGCCCACGACCTAGTTTGTGTACCACGGACTTGTTCTATAGTGTCCTCGATCTTCTTTTATTTCAAATCCCGTGCAGGGAGCCGAGGAAGACACACCAAAATAAGTGAAGTTTGTGGACCAAAAACAGAATCCTGGATCCACCTTAGCAGCCCGAGTGCAATAAATCCAATCTCATCAGTGAGTGTTTCAAGTATCATGTGTGACACTTAAACGCATATTTTCATCATCCCAAACAGTTCCATTTCTCCCAACCTACTTACTTCTAGCCCCTCCCACATTTATCTAAAACTCATCTTTATCCAGACACAACCCTACTTTATTGCTTCATGGCTTGTCCCAGTGGCCATACAAGTCCATAATGTGTAATCAAGACACTCTCAGTGCCCATGCTGTGTAATTTAGCTATGATGCATTGTTTGAATGTGATGCCAATCAAAGAGCTGTACCAATTGAGAGTTTTGATATATGTATACTGAAACTGTAGTTTAGGGTGACGAATGACTGCCTTTAACCGTTATCTGTATGAGTGCATAGGGAAACTGGTAATTTTCTCGTGCTTGTTTCAGTCCTGCACAACTTGAGGAAATTGAGTAGATGATTCCCCAATGAAAACAAATGCCAGGGGCGACCCTACAATAGCCGCCAAAAGTAAATGAAACAAACCCTTTTCCCCCGTTTCAATGTTGTTTTACTCAGGATTTGTCCGTTTTTTTTTCAACCAACCGGCATTGAAGTGGGGAAAGAGGAAGAGCGGCTACCATGTGAGGTGGATAAAAGGCAATGAAAAATCTGCTACGGAGGGATTTTGTTTCATTTGTTTTGGCGGCGATTGTAGGTTCTGATGCGTGTCGGTGGCAAACAAGCTTTGTCCGTCAGGATGGAGAGGGGAGCAGTCTGATCATATGGATGCTCCGCCACTGGGGAAAGGGATAGGACTAGAGTCGAGCCTCTTTCACAACTGCTATTACTATACACTCATATCGCTAGTTTAAAAAAGTTGGACATAGGCGACTTTGTCCATCCTCTCTAACTGTACGTCTAAATTACCACACACAATTCTCAAGTGTTTGTTTCAAAGCCCGGGAAACTTCCAAGATAATATATGCTTTTCATTGTTTTCAAGCCTTCTGCATTATGTATCCCAGCCAACTGTTACACGGAATATGAATACCAATGAAAAAATCAGACAATGATTGGTCGCATGCCACTCCTCACCGTACGACCCTACCGTAGGGTCGTACGGTGAGGAGTGGCATGTTTACACAGTAAATTACAGTACACCATTTTAATTCCTGAAATTCTGGTTTAGTAACGTAAAACAGTTGGTATGCTTCTTTATAATATGCTTCATATTTCGAAACTTTTCTTCGAACTAATCTTCTTCCCAATTCCACTGCACATCTTATATAATTTAAAAAGGCTTTTAGAGGCGCAACCACTCATGATAAAATGAGAATCGATAGAAAGATAAGTAGCCTATCTACCAGTATGCTAAATTTAGGTTATGGTTCCGCCTTTTTCTTTTAAAGGTTTTCCAACTGATACAATTTTCCTAAATAGGTAAAATTTCTAATTTTTGCACTTGGTGTTTTGATTTAGTAACCTTATTTTCGGCATCCGTCGAGCTTTCTCCAAGACTTGCCTTAGTCGATATTCGTTTTTGTTGTAATCTTCGCCCTACATGAGAGTATCATCACTCAGTGTTTCCCCGCCCTACACCATCTTGCTAAATGACAGTCCCACGTATGAAATGAAAGCCTAGCTACGTATGCGGACTCTAAGAGCAGCCAGAAAGGAGTTGATATCGAGTTAACCTAAATAATTGAAAGTGTACAGTTTTGGAGACTTAATTTTAAATCTCGAGATATGCCTAGACCTTGTGCACATCTTCGAGAGCGTCCCCCTTCCCAAGGAACAGGCGCTTTGCGCTCGGTTTCGGGATGCGCCGAAAAGTTTTCGTACCCCAACATTGCCATTTACCCTTGACATGATAACAAGACCGGATGTTTTACAGCATCACCATTATATAGTCGGCTGCGGAAACTTGTGGCCCCCAATTGATAGAAAACATCTTCTGCCGAATGTTTGTGAGAAACATACTGTTCATACTGTACTTGAACCTCATTGTCAAGTGGACTCCCATTTGTACCAAATGTCAAGGAAGATTAAAGTTATAAGGTATTACTAGTTTGTCTCTGTTTTTGTTCCTTTTTGCCCCTCCCCATGTAATGCTGCCCTCTGTTAGGTCAGGATATGGGTTCAGAAACTTCACTAACAGCATACAGTACACATGCAAATATCACAACCTTGTGTGCAGGGCAGTACCACTTGAGGAGGGTTGCCAAGTCTTCAACCACTTACCCCAACAAGCCTTGTAAGCAAAGACCGTATGGGATAAAAATTACATCATACAATTCAAGTGTTAATGTTAGTTTAGCAGGTACGGAGGTAAAGGTATTGCAGGTACGGAGGATTTGTGGAATTTAAAAATAGACAAGATTTCCAATAATACTTATAACATAACAACCAAAACTCCCACCCCCGGAAAATTACCTATGATTATAACTTACCATGGTGCAGGTAAATCTTGGGCTAAAAGGGACTAATTACATGTGATTTCAAATGTGTTTCCTCTCAAGATTTTTTTTAATTACTTAAAGTAGCCAGGGGCATTACCGTGGTGGAGGGTGTGGGGGCATGCCCCCCCCCCAAAAGATCCAAGAAATGTTTGTCAGGAAAATTAATGGCCTGTGTAACAGTCCACACTCTTTTAGATGTTCACCTACTCAGAAAAAAAATACAACAAAAATGCTCTATTAGGGGTAGGATTAAAATGTGCGGAAATTTTCAATATGATATCATTCTGATCTCAAAACGAATACAGTGTAGCAAAGTCCTATTGGGTGATTGATGCTTCTGATGTTTTGAATAGACCAGTCCCAAGTTATTTCGAGGATCACAGTTGAGAGCTATAGGTCCAAGCTCAAGGTCAACGGGTAATAATTTTACATGTGTTTAAGCTGATGTTAGGATGTAACACACCTAAAGCAGTGTGCTACAGTATGCACTGGCAGGACACTCCTCAGATGCTTTGTTACCAGTTGACTTGAACAAAAACGTCACTACTGCATGTCATATGAGCTTCGAACTAGTCTATTGTCTAGAATCTAATATGTTTGTTGTGGAAAAATAATTTCTTCTCCTTCAAGAAGTTATTGCAAATTAAGGCAAGTAATACATGATAATATGCAAAAGGCTTAATTACTTGGTGTTTGCTGTCCAGCTAAAATACATTAAACCTTCTATCATACTGTCGAATATTCTGGAAATCAATCATGCATGCTACTGTGAGCAGTCTACTGTACATGCCAGGCTGCCGACACATCTTGAAGAAGTTTGCTCATCTGACTGGTTATGTTAAAAAATGTGAAATTGGCGAAATCATACAATTGCGACAATACTTTGGATATTAAAAGAGTATTTAATTCCAATGATTCACAGTACATTGTACTGCAAGGTAATCACCTACACAGCACCTCTACCCTATCACAATACTGTACCACTAATCCAACGAACGTACAAGGACCTAACTTTCTTGAGTGTATCATTAAAACCAGAATGCAAAACTGCATTGAGGTTTCGATGATACACAAACGTTCCGTTTCAAATAATCCCATCATGTACCATTATCTTCTCATTCAAATGTTATACTAACATGTTCAAAAAATAATTTTGTTTTCCCACATGACCTTTGCCCCCCCCCCCCACCAAAAATAGGGATCATCTTCTTACCATAAGCATTCACAAACCACACGTAAAATCTATTTAAGTCTCCCACTTTAAGCTGTGTTAACACCTATTAAACAAGGTTGTCATTCACATTGTGACCACCAGTGACCCTACAAATCCTTTAACCTCTATACATTGCAATTTCAAAAGGCTTCGAGCTGACTTCAAGAAATGAAAAATAGGAATCATGCAAACCTTGTTTAAAAGTGGACCCCCCTCATGCTATGGCAACCCTAAAAAACCATGGTACAATTAAGAAATGACATAATGATGGTTTTGATGGTTTTGTATAATTACCTGCAAAAGTCTTGAGAGTTCACAACACTGTTAACTAAGGACCCTCTCCCCATCCGTTCCAGCTGAAAGGTTTAATAATACTTTTAAGACTTTGATGAGGGTTAGATTTCAGTGCAGAGGTTTGAACCAATCCCATAAATACTGCAGAGTTGAGACATTATTTTGCAATGACACTTTGTAACACTAATATATATGGGAGGACTTTTGAACAGCTTCTCATAACACTAATATATGTGGGAGAATTTCGTAAGTTTTCCCCCGCTGCAGATACCACCCTGCTACCAAAATATGCTGCTGCATGCTTCATATCATGTGCTAGAACAAATAAAATATTGGTAGGAAAGCTAAATTTCCCACTAGGCTAGCCTAAGGATATTACACAGAAACATACATGTGTAGTAGAATAGGTTCAAAATGTACATATATGCTATACATTAGGCAATGGCAAAAGTGCCAAGACATTAGACATGATGAAGAAAATTACATCGCAGGGAAAAACTTTACACCTAAAGCTCACAAAAGTACTGCAGATTGTTGTACAAGGGTTTTTTACCAATGCCTTTTAAATATTTTTGATGTTCTTGGCCAAGTGGATTTTGTTGATCCTCTTCAGTACTCGATTCTGCTTTGTGAAAGATGCAGCATCAGCTAGGCCTAACTTAGGCCTACGTTAAGCCTAAGCAGAAAGTACTAGCCCACTTGCTCATTCGAACCATACAATTTTGGCCTAAACTTTTCAGTTTAGGGAGCTAGACACTTTGAGATTTCAACAAAGATCCTTAACATGTGAAAAGAGCAATCTCCTAACTTTAACCCATTCACATTCCAAATATGAAATCTATCCAAGTTCCCTACCTTGTGATATTGTTGTCCCCCCAGTGACCCCAGATGACCTTTGACCTTTACCAAAACCAATAGAGACCATTCTCTGACTATAATGCATCCACAAACCAAATATGAAATCTATTCAAGTTTCCTCCCTTGAGATATTGTTGACAAGATTTTCAGACTTTGACCCCCAGTAACCCCAGATGACCTTTGACTGCCACCAAAAACAATATGAACGATCTTCTGACAATAACACATCCACATATTAAATATGAAATCTATCCAAGTTCCCTATCTTGAAATATCGTGCTAACAAGATTTTCAGACTTTGACGCCCGGTGACCCCAGATGACCTTTGACCTCTACCGAAACAAAAGGTGCCATCTTCTGACCATAACACACCCACATACCAAATATGAAATCTATCCAAGTTCCCTATCTTGAAATATCGTGCTAACAAGATTTTCAGACTTTGACGCCCGGTGACCCCAGATGACCTTTGACCTCTACCGAAACAAAAGGTGCCATCTTCTGACCATAACACACCCACATACCAAATATGAAATCTATCCATGTTCCCTATCTTGAAATATCGTGCTAATAAGATTTTCACACTTTGACCCCTGCTGACCCCAGATGACCTTTGACCTCCACCAGAAACAATAGGGACCATCTTCTGACCAAAACGCATCTACAAACTACATATGAAATCTATCCAAGTTTCCTCCCTTCAGATATTGTATTGACAAGATTTTCAGACTTTGACCCCCGGTGACCCCAGATGACCTTTGACCTCCACCAAAAACAATATAAACAATCTTCTGACCATAACACATCCACATACCAAATATGAAATCTATTCAAGTTTCCTCCCTTGAGATATTGTGTTGACAAGATTTTCAGACTTTGACCCCCAGTGACCCCAGATGACCTTTGACTGCCACCAAAAACAATATGAACCATCTTCTGACAATGACACATCCACATATCAAATATGAAATCTATCCAAGTTCCCTATCTTGAAATATCGTGCTAACAAGATTTTCACACTTTGACCCCCGGTGACCCCAGATGACATTTGACCTCCGTCACAAACAATAGGGACCATCTTGTGACCATAATGCATTCACGTATCAAATATGAAATCTATACAAGTTTCATCCCTTGAGATATTGTGCTAACAAAGTTTCCAGAAAATGACCCCTGGTGACCCCAGATGACCTTTGACCTCCACCAAAAACAATAGGGACCATCTTCTGACCAAAACGCATCAACATACTAAATATGAAATCTATCCAAGTTTCCCATCTTGAGATATTGTGTTGACAAGATTTTCAGACTTTGACCTACGGTGACCCCAGATGACCTTTGACCTCCACCGAAATTAATATGAAACATCTTCTGACCATAACACATCCACATACCAAATATAAAATCTATCCAAGTTTCCTATCTTGAAATATCGTGCTAATAAAATTTTTAGACTTTGACCCCTGGTGACCCCAGATGACCTTTGACCTCCACCAAAAACAATAGGGACCATCTTCTGACCAAAACGCATCCACATAATAAATATGAAATCTATCCAAGTTTCCTATCTTGAGATATTGTGTTGACAAGATTTTCAGACTTTGACCCCCGGTGACCCCAGATGACCTTTGACCTCCACCGAAAACAATATGAACCATCTTCTGACCATAACACATCCACATACCAAATATGAAATCTATCCAAGTTCCTATCTTGAAATATCGTGCTAATAAGATTTTCACACTTTGAACCCTGCTGACCCCAGATGACCTTTGACCTCCACCAGAAACAATAGGGACCATCTTCTGACCAAAACGCATCTACAAACTACATATAAAATCTATCCAAGTTTCCTCCCTTCAGATATTGTATTGACAAGATTTTCAGACTTTGACCCCCGGTGACCCCAGATGACCTTTGACCTCCACCAAAAACAATATAAACAATCTTCTGACCATAACACATCCACATACCAAATATGAAATCTATTCAAGTTTCCTCCCTTGAGATATTGTGTTGACAAGATTTTCAGACTTTGACCCCCAGTGACCCCAGATGACCTTTGACTGCCACCAAAAACAATATGAACCATCTTCTGACAATGACACATCCACATATCAAATATGAAATCTATCCAAGTTCCCCATCTTGAAATATCGTGCTAACAAGATTTTCACACTTTGACCCCCGGTGACCCCAGATGACATTTGACCTCCGTCACAAACAATAGGGACCATCTTGTGACCATAATGCATTCACGTATCAAATATGAAATCTATACAAGTTTCATCCCTTGAGATATTGTGCTAACAAAGTTTCCAGAAAATGACCCCTGGTGACCCCAGATGACCTTTGACCTCCACCAAAAACAATAGGGACCATCTTCTGACCAAAACGCATCAACATACTAAATATGAAATCTATCCAAGTTTCCCATCTTGAGATATTGTGTTGACAAGATTTTCAGACTTTGACCTACGGTGACCCCAGATGACCTTTGACCTCCACCGAAATTAATATGAAACATCTTCTGACCATAACACATCCACATACCAAATATAAAATCTATCCAAGTTTCCTATCTTGAAATATCGTGCTAATAAAATTTTTAGACTTTGACCCCTGGTGACCCCAGATGACCTTTGACCTCCACCAAAAACAATAGGGACCATCTTCTGACCAAAACGCATCCACATAATAAATATGAAATCTATCCAAGTTTCCTATCTTGAGATATTGTGTTGACAAGATTTTCAGACTTTGACCCCCGGTGACCCCAGATGACCTTTGACCTCCACCGAAAACAATATGAACCATCTTCTGACCATAACACATCCACATACCAAATATGAAATCTATCCAAGTTCCTATCTTGAAATATCGTGCTAATAAGATTTTCAGACTTTGACCCCTGGTGACCCCAGATGACCTTTGACCTCCACCAAAAACAGTAGGGACCATCTTCTCACCATAACGCATCCACAAACCAAATATGAAATCTATCCAATTTTTCTCCCTTGAGATACTGTGTTGACAAGTTTTTCGGACTATGACCCCCGGTGACCCCAGATGACCTTTGACCTCCACCGAAAACAACATGAACAATCTTCTGACCATAACACATCCACATACCAAATATGAAATCTATCCAAGTTCCTATCTTGAGATATTGTGCTAACGAGATTTTCAGACTTTGACCCCCGGTGACCACAGATGACGTTAGACCTCCGTCAAAAACAATAGGGACCATCTTCTGACCATAACGCATCCACATACCAAATATGAAATCTATACAAGTTTCCTATCTTGAGATATCGTGCTAACAAAGTTTTTCAGAAATTGACCCCTGCTGACCCCAGATGACCTTTGACCTCCCCCAAAAACAATAGGGTTCTTCCTCTCAATATGGGGCATCCATGTATCAAGTTTGAAAATTGTCAGTCATTTCTATCTTGAGATATCGTGCTAACAAGCAAAGTGTCACAAACACACACACATACATACACACATACACACACGTACACACCTATACATACACACATACACACACAGACATACATACACACATACACACACGCGCACGCCATCATGAATGCATAGGTTTCTCTTTTCATTGAAACCAAAAAAGATCCAATTCTCACCTAAAGGGCATACTGGGGGCCCAAACCCCTTAAAGGGCATACGGGGCGCATGTCCCTTGGCCTCTTTGGCAACGTCACTTCCTCCAACATTTTCCTTTCACTTAGTCAGTTGCCTCCGGCCAATTTTGACATTATGGCCCCAACACTGCTTTTTAGACTATTTACACATCGGTGTGCAAGAAGACTTCAACTTTGTCGAGTGCTTCATGGTGACGTCACCTTTGTTGATAGGAGTTTTATCGTGCAACCAGTGCTGTTGTGTTTACATAGCTATCAACTTGAGGACTTGTGTGTTGATACACACCTTCGCTTGGAGGACATTTGGTGTGTGACTGTCAATTTGAGGACGTCCTCAAATTGCAAAATTGGGGAAAAGATTTAAAATGACCCCAATGAGCTCCTGTATAAGTTTGGGGAAAGTCCTCAAATTGTCATTGTCAGAACCAAATTTGTCTTAGCTGTGTATATGACAGAAAATCTAAACATGAAGGGCGCCCTCCTACGTCCTCAAATAGTCGTCCTCGAATTGTCGTCCTCAAATTGTCTTCCCATTAAACTTTGCATACATGGCATTAGATTTTACACACTCTTCAGTAATACCTTAAATGAGTAGTACTGGATACTCACAGGTGTATTTTGCAGAGGGATGGGAGACTGCTACCCTTCCCATTTGATCAAAAATCAAAGTTAACTTAAAAAAAATATCCACCCTGAGCTAGCCGTGACCTCATACTTTTTCCATTGAACACGTACATACCTAGCCTCTCAATGTGGTGGTGCATGGTACTGTTAAGCAAGTTCTTCCGCCACAGTGCATGGACAACATGGGGATTGGCTAAGATCTGAATCTGAATTCGACACATCATTTCACCAAACAGTTGGACCCCTTGAGCAGATGAGGTAAGTCACAGCTATGTATGTTATTGACAGAGATTTGGATTTGGGGACACCTACTGTGCATCAGTGTTCGTTCTGGAATCTGAAATAGCGCTCGTTCTCGTCCAGAGTCGAGATACTAACCTACTAGCCTACAGCAAGCCTGCTAAGTTACTACTAGCCTAGCATCAGGCTTATTGTTAGGTCATAACCTAGTACAAGTACTAAATAACCTACCATAAGTAGGCTAAGGCTGACCCAATTGGCTAAAATAACCACCGAAAAGAGGGCATATTTTTAGTTCATGGTTGAAAAGCCGTTTTTGCAACATGACTTGCAAAGTCAACTTATCCTTATCTATCGTAGCTAGGGCCCCAGACTGGAAAGTTTTCATTTTGTGCAGGCAAGTAGTAACTGGAGATTTTTAGCTCATGCAAACATGCTAACGTTTCACAGGGTAGGAAACTAACGGGTCCGGAAACTAACAGTGATCCACAGAAATATGCGCTGTTGAACTGACCAATGATTTGAAGCTTATGGTGGAACTTACAGTACACTGTAATGTAGTCTTGGCTGTTTCATGCCCATGTCTAGCGCGCGTTATCCACCTTCAGCAGCGGCCAGATTCGTGGCAGTGAACCACTTCTTTCCACGTGTGTGGCCAGATCAAATGGCAAGCAGGTTTTGTGCGGACAAGTGCCAATTTCGAGGAGGAAGCTGGGCAGGCCAGAACTTGCGGGCGCAAGGCAAACTTTCCAGTCTGGAGCTAGGGTAAGTCCAGCCTACTGTAGGTAGGCCTAGGCCTAAAAAAAATCCTATCTAAAACATAGGCTACAGATCTTGGTGTTTTTACAGGAAATGACTCAGCTCATTCCAAACTTCTAAAGTCGCGTTATTAGGGTAGGCTATAGACTAGGCATCCTATGCCCAGCCTTTTTAGAAGGCTGATGTTTTTGATGGAGAATGTCCTCGGGGGATAAAGTCTAGTTTCCCGACTCAATAGTCTCCCATGTCAATTACTCCCCATCTCATTGGTTCCCTGTCTCATTGACCCCCTGTCTCATTGGTCCCCCCCATCTCATTGGTTCCCTATCTCATAATAATAATAATGATAATGATAATGATAATGATAGTGATAGTGGTAGTGATCGTGATAGTGATAATGATAATGACATAAATAGGCTAAAGTGGACATAACTATACACAGGGCTATGTCAATATTCCCAAGGTCGGCTGTTCCCGAGGTTCCAGTGTTCCCGAATCTTAGGGATATCCGCACTTTGGAACATCAAACCACGGGAATAATGAACCTTGTTATCATTGCCAAGTCATCGAGGTATATGAAAACGGGAAACATCGAACCGTGGAAACATTGAACCCCGGAAACATCAGGTAGACCCCCTGTGCACCAAGGAAGGCCCTCAGTGCACTTCCCACATAACCCCTTGGGCCCTGGTAGATGGCAACTTGTCGGGACAACAAAATGCAGTGAAGGGGGGGGGGGCATATTGCCATGTCTACGATGGGCAAGGCCACTCACTGGCAGTTTGGCTGCAAAAAAAGTGGGACATAAATCTGTGGCCTATGGCAGGGGCCCAAAGGGAGGGATCACAGGTATCCTCATCTCCGGCAAAAAATTGTAATTTCAGAGTGACGGATCCGGAGATAGTAAATGGTCCAATATTTGAGTTGATTTCAGCTTGAAAATGAAACCGGTAAGTAATGTTGACGTATATTTTACTACACAAAAATAATTATGAGAAGAAACTTTTATACTTCATTTTATAGCTGCTATTGTCTCACTTAATAACTTTGCAGAATGCAGTTGTATGACCCTGTGCTTTATTGAGGTTTGAGATTGGTGAACGACTTGATTTGTCAGAAAAAGAGACTTGCTGGCCGACTGATGGAGAAAATCAGGGCCGCGGAGAGGGGGAGCAGGGAGTAGCTTATGGAAGGAAAGACAAGCAGTTCTGGTTTAACTCATTTTATTAAACTGTTCTCTTCTCATAAAACTTCACATACAAAAAAAAAAATCTGGTGTAAAATCTAACAATAGAAAAATAAAGACGGAAAAGATGAGTCAACCTGAGGTCGGTATTGAAGTGTCCAGCATCAAGGTGATCAGAACTCACATGTAACACCAAGGCTGATCCAGAAATTTCTGTAAAATGTATGAGGGGGGAGGGGCTGGCGGAGAACAAACTGCACCAAAGGTGCACCACCAGCGCCTAGAGCGCGTATCATCGGTAGGGCCCATGGGTGGAGCCCAGGTGGGGGTCCAACTGGCAAACCTCAAGGAATCTCTTGCAATGTAACACAATTTGAACACAGAAAATAGTGATTTTAAAAGGTTTTAAAAATATTTTTCATCAGACCCCAATAAAAAAATCTCACACAGGTTTATACAGGTTTACTTTTTTATTCAATAAATAGCTTTGATGGGCAGTCTGTCTGGACCTGTGGAAGTTCAAATGGAATCATGAGAAATGCATTAAAATTAAGAAAGAATTATTGAGCTAAATGTCCATGAAAGGTTTCCTGTGACAAAGATATCTTTAAAGATGTTGTTATGTCCCAAGGAATTCATTCTAAAGTCATTATAATGTAATGTTATCCAGTCTACAGTTTTTTATGTGAACATGTTTCAGGGATTATGTTCCAATATCCTCTAAGTAGAAAATCATTATTTTTCCTTGATGTGAAATATGCATCCATTTTCCTAAGTCTTGTAGACATATCTATTACAAGGTACACTTTCTTATTCTTACATTGTTCCCAAGCCTAGCTGACTAAGATTAATTTTACCCCATCAAAACAAAGGGCCAAGCAGGACTGTGACTGAAGCCAAACAGACAGCATCTAAGACTGCATACATGCATGATGTCAGCTGTGAAGGGGTTGAAAGTTTAACTTTGAGAACTCGTTTCTAAATATGAACACAAATTTGTGCTTTTCCACTGCCAAAAAGTTCCCCCTTGAAATCCAGAAAGTCCCCCCCAGGGAAACCCCTCCCCCCAGCTAAGACCTCTGTTCTAATGTCATGTCTCCAGTATTATTGTGTATACATTTCAGGGATTGTGTTTCAATATCCTGTTAGTAGAAAATCTTGGGTTTTTTTTTTTTTGGTGGGAAATATGCCTCCTTTTTCCTAATTCTTGTAAGCATGCCTGTTATAATGTACACAGTTTTATCCTTACTTTGCTACCAACAAGGGAATACTAAGCGGATTAATCATTAAGATTCGTTTTACCCTTTTAGAACAAAAGGCCAAGTGGGACTGTGATGGAAGCCAAAGAAATAAGTGATGTGGTAGGGACCATGGAAGTTTCTAATGCTGACAGAGGTGAAAGTAACATGATGGTATGTAATACCAATTCTACATTTTATATACTCTATTTGGATACAATTTAATTTGTTAATTATTCATGAGGAATGGGAGAGGGGCTAAGGGGTGGATTGTCCTAAATAATTGGTTTGCTGCAAATTCTTGGCATAGCAGGACTTACAAATTTTAAGTCATGTGATATGGAAGAGTGAGTAATGTAGGTGAATGATGTAAAATCTAGCTAGGAGAGACAGTGGCCTAGTCTTTTGATTTTACAGTTTCATTGGTAGACTTTGTAGGAAAAATAAATTCCAAAGTTCAATTTATACTTAAAAGATCTCCAAACAGTCTCTTTACTTCCAGTTTTTCTTTACAAAAACACACCTATTTCTGACATACAATTGGAGGACATGAATGTGTGTTAAAATGTATCTGTTAATTGTATGAGAACAAGTTTGGTTCTATTTGAGGACTTGTTGTAATGTATATAAGAGTACAAGTTATTAATTTTAAGAAATATTAAATGGCATACATAGGAGGTAATTGTCATTATGCAGGGTACATGAGATGGACTTGAAAAGAAAAAGATATCCTACTTGGTTGACAAGTTAATTTTAAGGAAAAGAAAAGTTTGAAATACAGAAAGTGTTCGACAATCTTGTTGAAAATATCGAAACAAATTTGTGCTTTTGCAACGCCAAACAGTTCCCCTTGAAACCCTGAAAGTTCCTCCCAGGTGACTAGTACCCCCCAGAGGAACTTTCCCCCAGTTAAGAACTCTAGTGTCATGTCCCCAACATTTATTGTGTACACATTTCAGGGAATGTTTTCCAGTATCCTATTAGTAGGTAATCATTTTTTTTTTTGTTGTTGTTGTGAATTGTGTGTTTGAAATTTAAAATTCAATTTATATTAAAAGATTTCCAAAGAGTCTCTTTACTTACATTTTTTCTTTACACAAACAGATCTATTCCAAACATACAAATTGAGAACATGAATGTGTGTTTAAATATATCTGTTAATTGTATAAGAACAAGTTTGGTTCTATTTGAGGACATGTTGTAATGTAGTTATTGGAGTACAATTAGAGGACCTTTCATTAATTTGGATAAATGTTCAATGACACACATAGGAGATAATTGTCATTATGCCAGGTACAAAAGATGAATTTGAGAAGAAAAAGACATCCTTCTTGGCTGTCAAGTTATTGTTCAGGAAAAGAGAACTTTGAAATAAAGAAGTTGAGTGAAAATTTTGTTTGATTAAACCCTTATAAAAACAAAAATTAGAGTCTCTTATTATGTATACAGGTCTACAATTTTATATGATAAATAGCTCTATTGGGCAGTCTTTCTAGATCTGTGGAAGTTATGAAGTTATACATAACAGAAATGCATTAAAACTTCAGAAAGTTTGATTGAGCTACAGTATATGTCCATTACAAGTTTTCATTTAAAAAAAACATTATTAAAGATGTTTTTATGTCCCAAAGAAATAACCTTGAGGTCATTCTAATGCACTGATTCTTTACCCTTTTCTCCACAGTTCCCTATGCCATTCAGCCACTCAGGTTGTGTCCCCTTAAAAATTATATCCAATTGTGGATTGCAGGAGGTTTTAAAACATTGTGGTAAAAACATGTCTGTGTAGCTGTTAGCAGAAACAGACAGAATAGACTGCATACATGTATACAGGCTGTCAGCAGTGAAGGGATGGAAAATTAAACTTAAAAAACTCTTTCATACTTTCTTAATATCGACACATGTTTGTGCTTTTTCACTGCCAAAGAGTTTACTTCGGAGATCCATGAAGTTCCAGCAGGGGAACTTTCCCCCAGTAAAGAACCTCTCTTCTAGTGTCATGTCCCCAGTATTTATTTGGTTCACATTTCAGGGAATGTTTTACAATATCCTATCAGTAGGATATCATTGTTTTTTATTTCTTTTTATTTTGGTAGAAAATATCACTTCATTTTCCTAAGTCTTGTAGGCATGCCTATTACAACATACACTGTCTTTATTCTTACGTTGGTATGAAGAAGGGGAACACTAAGCTGATTAATCATGAAGATTCATTTTACCCTTTCAGAAGGAAAGGCCAAGTGGGACTCTACGTGACTGAAGCCAAAGAAATAGGTGATGTGGAAGGGACCATAGAAGTTTCTATACTGACAGAGGTGAAAGTAACATGATGGTACTGTATGTAATACCAATTCTACATTCTATTTGGATATAACTATTTATTCATGAGGGATGGATGAGGGGGGGGGGGGGTAAGGGATGGCTTGAACTAAATATTTGGTTTCCCGCCACTTCTTGGCATAGCAGGGACAAATTGAATCACTCACTCCTAGTCAAAAGTCCTTCCACAGACCTGCTAGTATCAGAGTATGGTTGGAGTGGTTGTGTTTTCAATTAAATAAAAGTTTGAAATAAAGGAAGTGTTTGACAATCTTGTTGAAAATATAAATTTGTGCTTTTGCAATGGCAAAAAGTTCCCCTTGAAATCTGGAAAGTTCTTCCCAGGAGATCATTCCCCCAGTTAAAAATCTATGGTCTAGTTTCAGGTTCCCACAATTTATTGTGTACACATTTTAGATCCTATGAGAAGGAGTCATGGTTTTTTTGTTGTAAATTGTGTGTTTCAAATTTCAAATTCACTTCATATTCGAAAGATTTCCAAACAGTCTCTTTACTTCCAGTTTTCTTTACAAAAACACACCTATTTCTGACATACAAATGGAGGACATGAATGTGTGTTAAAATGTATCTCTTAATTGTATGAGAACAAGTTTGGTTTTATTGGCGGACATGTAATGTAGGTATATGCGGACAATTAGAGGACCTTTCATTCATTTGAAGAAATATTTAATGATAAACATAGGAGATAATTTTCATTATGCCAGGTACATACAGTAAGATGAATTTGAAAAGAAAATGATATCCTACTTGGTTGACAAGTTACTTTTAAGGAAAAGGAAAGTTTGAAATAAAGGAAGTGTTTGACAGTCTGGTTAAAATATGGAAACAAATTTGTGCTTTTGCAATGCCAAAAAGTTCCCCTTGAAAGTTCCTCCCAGGGGATCATTCCCCCTAGGGGAACTTTCCCCCAGTTAAGAATCTAAAGTCTTGTTTCAGGTTCCCACAATTTATTGTGTTCACATTTCAGGGAATGTTTTTAAATCTTATTAGTGGTAAATCATAGTTTGTTTTTTTTGTTGTTGTTGTTGTGAATTTGGTGTTTGAAATTTCAAATTCAATTTATACTCAAAAGATTTCAACTCAGTCACTTTACTTACAGTTTTTCTTTACACATAGAGATTTATTCCTAACATACATTTTGAGGACATGAATGTGTGTTAAAATATATCTGTTAATTGTATGAGAACAAGTTTGGTTCTATTTGAGGACATGTTGTAATGTAGTTATAGGAGTACAATTAGAGGACCTTTCATTAATTTAAAATGTTAAATGACATACATAGGAGATAATTGTCATTATGCCAGGTACAAAAGATGAATTTGAAAAGAAAAAGACATCCTTCTTGGCTGTCAAGTTATTGTTCAGGAAAAGAGAACTTTGAAATGAAGAAATTAAAAATATTTTTTGAATAAACCATTTTTAAAACTAAAATTAGAATTTCTTATTATGTATGCAAGTCTACATTTGTATACAATAAATAGCTTTGAGGAGCAGCCGTTCTAGAATTGTGGAGGTTATGTAACCATACATCAGAGAAATGTGTTAAACTTAAGGTTTGATTGAGCTAAATGTCTGCTAAAAGTTTTCTTTGGCAAAGATGTTGCTTTGTCTAAAAGAAATGACTTTGAAGTCATTTTAGTGCAGTGGTTCTTAACCTTTTTCGTCACAGTTCCCCTATGCCAAACAGCCACTCAGGCTGTTCCCTCTCAAAATTATATCCATTTGGGGAATGCAGGAGGTTGCGAAACATTGTGGTAAAAACATGTCTATCTACTACTGTAGCGGTGAGCACAGATGAACAGCAAAGACTGCATATATGTACATGAATCCTGTTAGCAGTGGAGGAATGGAGAGTTTAACTTTAAGAAATCTCCTAAACTTTTTAATTACTCATACAAATTTATGCTTCTTTATCGACAAAGAGTTCCCCCCTCTAATCTGAAAAGTTCACCCCAGTGGAACTCCCCCCCCCCCCTCACTTAAGAACTTCTCTTGCAGTGTCACGCCCTCAGGATTTATTGTGTACACATTTCAGGGAATGTTTTACAATATCCTGTAGGTAGGAAATCATTGGCTTTTTTATTTTATTGGGAAGTATGCCTTTATTTTCCTAAGTCTTGTAGGCATGCCTGTTACAACATACACTGTCTTTATTCTTACGTTGGTATGAAGAAGGGGAACACTAAGCTGATTAATCATGAAGATTCATTTTACCCTTTCAGAATGAAAGGCCAAGTGGGACTGTGACTGAAGCCAAAGAAATAGGTGATGTGGAAGGGACCATGGAAGTTTCTAATGCTGACAGAGGTGAAAGAATCATGATGGTATGTAATACCAGTTCAACATTATACTCTGTTTGGGTATAACTATTCATTCATGAGGGATGGGGGGGGGGGTGGTTGGCTTATCCTAAATAATTGAACAGTGCCTTAGATACAGCTTACATGTTTTAAGTTGTGTAATATGGTAGAGTAATGTAGGCAAATGATGTAAAATCTATCTAGGAGAGACAGTGGCCTAGTCTTTTGATTTTACAGTTTCATTGGAAGTCTTTGTAGGAAAAATAAATTTCATATTCAGTTTATATTCAAAATATTTCCAAACAGTCTCTTCACTTCCAGTTTTTCTTTACACAAAGGGATCTATACCTAACAGACAATTTGAAAACATGAATGTGTGTTAAAATGTATCTGTTAATTGTATTAGAACAAGTTTGGTTCTGTTTGAGGACATGATGTAATACAGTTATAAGAGTACAATTAGAAGACCCCTTTCATTTATGGAAGAAATATTAAATGACATACATAGGAGATAATTGTCATATATGCCAGGTACAAAAGATGAATTTGAAAAGAAAAAGACATCCTTCTTGGCTGTCAAGTTATTGTTCAGGAAAAGAGAACTTTGAAATGAAGAAAGTGATTGAAAGTATTGTTTGATTAATTCAGAATAAAAAGATATTTAGAATCTCATATAGTTTATACAATATTCATTTTTATACAATAAATTGCTTTGATGGGCAGTCTTCCTAGATTTGGGGAAGTTATGTAATCATTTATCAGAGAAATGCATTAAAACTTAAGAAAGTTTAATTGAGCTACTATGTCCACTAAAAGTTTTCTTTGACAAAGAAACATCTTTCAAGATGTTGTATTGTCCCAAAGAAATAACTTTGTGAAGTTATTCTAATGCAGTGATTCTTAACCTTCTTCTTCACAGTTCCCCTATGGCATTCAGACACTCAGCCTGTTTCCCCCTCAAAAATTATATCCTTTGTTGAATGCAGGAGGTTTCAAAACATTGTGGTAGACACATGTCTATCTAGCTGTCACCACAAAAGGACAGCATAGACTGGGTACATGCATGCTGTCGGCTGTGATGGGTTGAAAGTTTTACTCTAAAAACTCTTTTAAACTTTCTAACTTTCTGTATATCGACACAAATTTTCAGAAACAGATCCAGGCGAAGATAATGAGGGGATCCAGATTATCAGGCTGAATGTTCTGACTTATACGACTCAGAGTCAGATCCAGCAACATATCCTAAAGAAGATCCAGATTACCAGGTTCAATGCTCAGAAAGTGAGACTGAGGAGCAAGAGCATGGTATTTGAAACATCAGGTTTAGGTATCCCTCCCTGGAGTATTGCCCGTCCACTAGTGGTGAGATGCACCCAAACTTCAGATGATATTGCAGTTTATACATCTGATGGTAGCATAGAAAAAAGGAAATGGGATAAAAAGCACCTATGTGTATTCTGCTGCAAGCCCTACTCCAAAATTGCACTTCGTCTTGAGAGTGCCCATGATAGTGAGGTAGAAGTAGCTCGTTCTCTCAGCCTAAAGAAGAAAAGTAAGTAGAGGAAAAACATTTATGACAGACTTTGAAAAGCTGGGGACTAAGAACACAATATGGAGGTTCTTCACGGTATAGAAGAGGATCATTGGTAGTTTACAAGAGGCTCAGACATGGACAGACTGCATTTGGTGATGGTATTTTGCCCTGCTTCAATTGTTGGGGATTCTGTCCAAAGAAATATATGTTGAAATAGGCAAAGTTGTGTAAGGGTATGGCAGCGCCCTCAAGCAAGAGTCAGTATGTAAGAGAGTCCATAGCTCTGCTCCCTGTCAAACAATTATTTTGTTTCAAAGCAAATGAAAGGAATTCTTGACAGTATTACACAGGATGATATTGCTCTCATGATTTGAAATGATGATTACGTGTTGCGCTTTGGAGAGCACTTCATTTCTAGAGCAGGCCACACCACCCACTCTGAAAGGTAAATTGCTCATAAAATGAGGGCGTTGGGAAGGGTCCTGAAGGAGTTTGGGAAGATCACTCAAACACCGGTGGCCTCCTTTGACCTTATAAATCCTATAAGGTTCAACAAAGTCATTGAGACAACAAAAGAACGCACAGGATTCAACTGGGAAGACAACACCTTTCAGATACCTTCACTTGCATTGAAACGGGGCACAATCTGAACAAGTTGTGTGAAATAGTTTTGGCTGAGTCAATTAGAGCGAAAGATAGTGAAATTCGGCATGCAACAAGAGAGTTCCAAGAATTGAGTGGCCAAGAAAAATTTCTAGTCATGCCCTAAGGCAGTACGACAACCAGTAATGGCAAAACTCAAAGAAGGTCCCACCAACATCATTTCCCTGAATAAGCACCTGCAAAAAGTTTCCCAAAAAATGAAGGAAGACATCAAATCCCAAGGGGCTACAGCAAATTGTTGTGGACAACTTTGCCATGCAATCCTTGCACAGGTTATCTTATTTAACAGGAGAAGACCTGGGGAGACCCAGTACTTGAAGCTTACTACTCTTCAGAAAAATCTAATCAGAACAGGGGATGCTGGTGATGACATAATTCAGTCACCAACCATATCTGAAAAAGTTGCAGTGGACAGACTCTCACTGCTATACAAGAGGCAAAAGGGACCATGGAGTTCCAATTATGCTTCCGGATGATCTAAAGGAATCGATTGAAGTCCTTTGTGACAACAGGAGAGATGCAGGTGAACATCCTGATAATAGGCTATGGGTTTGCCAGATGTGGATTAAAATTTCCAGTGCGACAAGAAAGAACATGGATCCAAATAATAAGTTGCAAGTTTGTTTAGCATGATGAAAGTATGGAATAATGTGTTTTGATTCACAACTTTTGTTAAATTAGATGTGAGAAGTAAGAATCTTTTTGTCATGTCTTCCTTTTAGTTAAAGGCTTTGGTCTTTTAATCAAGGCTGTTTTCGAAGGATGTGTTGGATGAAGAAGTTTACCTAAAAAATGGCTTCCAAAAAACCCAGAAAATAATACCAGCACAAAACAGTCAAAAGTCAAGGCTTGATGTTTTTTAAATTAAAGTTGCACATCTTCAGATAAGTAGCACCTAGTGTACTAATACTTTGCTGGGCTCTACTTGAAATGGGGATGACACTGAGACGCCCATAGTAAGTTTCTCAGTAAAAAATCTTTGGGTACAACTTGAGAAATATAACCAATGTTTTCTGGACTCTACTACGTCCAAATATACGCGATTACAACCATGTGAATTCTGCCAAAACAGGCCAGGTTCAGCCCCTCAGAAATCCAAAAGCGAAAAAAAATATGCAAGTGCTGAAGACTGGATGTCATAGGAGACAAGGTTAGCAACACTACTGTAGGCCCACTAGACGGCTCACCATTGCTCTACAAACCGAATCACATGCGTGTTAATGCACGTTATGTGGTACGTCATTGCAAACACCTGTGCTACAATATTAGCGCTGCTCATGTGACCATGAATACGTGACCAGATTGTGAATGATGCCTCAATGTACTGTGACTGCTTAGCATTCACAATAACACAGTCAAAGGAACAGTGTGAACTGAGTATAGGCACTGTTCTTTTGTATTGTCCGTGCATGTGCATAGCTGTTTTGTACAGAGCATGAAGACAGAACTTTTGCGTATGTTGGGAAACAAAAGGTGGGCGTATGTACCCCTGCATATTGGCCACTGATATGCTTCAAAGCCCCTAGCTAGTACAGTTGCACAGTAACCCCTTTTCATGAAGTTGCTAAGATAACTTTATCTCAGCATTTGTTCTAGATACGTGTTCTTATATAGCACAGTGTTTGTGCCTCCAACTGTGTCATAACAGTCAGCTGTCCTGTTGCAGCATTTTTCAATTTTTTTTCCATTTTGCTTCAAATTTCATTTGTACCAATTGCAGAGGTTTTAACTGTGTGTGAAATGATACAATATACCACATCGAATCTTGCAAAATGCAAAAGTGATTTCGGCCTTGTCATGTCCTAGCCTAGCAATCAAAGTAAATTTGCTAATCTGCTATTTTGCTAGTTTGCTAGTTTTTGTAGTAGATAAAATAATTCATGTCGTCTTTTTCAGCATTGTTTGGTAAATTGGGTGAAACGTTCATTTTGAAGTTGATGAATGTTCTACCTTGTTATTCACTAATTTTGATGTATGTGCAGCTTTGAAAAGGTTAGTGTTTGGTGTGGCACATCTCCCATACCTTCCAGTTGATGGCATACCACATTAAAGAAGAAAGTACTGTAATGAAGGTTGATCTCACTCAGTGTTTGAAGTTTGAGGTACGATGGGGGAATGGTTTTCATACTTACACTCAAAAATACTCTGCCCTGACCTGACCTGTGACTGGTAAAATGTCTCCAGTTTTTCTGTATGACATCCACTGGATACATTCATCTCTACCCTTGCTATAAATTTTGTGTCCTTCCTTGCATTCTATAAGTATTATGCATTGCCTATGGCTAACCTCTTGATATAAGGTACGATCTGGTTATGACATGGCATACAAAATTACAAATAAATATACCATGTACAATTATATATTCCATTTATACAGTTAAATATTCTGCATTAAGTTTTAATTATAAAAATCTAGTTGAATTTCATTATTTCCCATTCTAGGTTTCTTTAAAATTTTTCAATGTGAGACAATTTTAACAAAGAATGACTTTGGAGTGCTCATCAGTTTCACTAAAACCATATTTTTTTATTAGAGAGAAAATTTGAAATATTTCAATTTGAAATGACAATAATGCATTATTCATTTATAATGTTGCTGTAGAATCTTTGCACAGCTGTTCAGTTTGCGTCAAAATTTGCACAAATCAGAATGAAAAGTGTTTCATGCACTAAATGTGATTCAAAGGGGGTATTCGAGCTAACAGGCGCATGTCCAGGATTTTGAGGAGGGGGTTGGGGGTGAGGTGCAGTGTCTGATCGCTGGCCTGGGAAGGGCTCTAAGGGAGGGGAACCCCCTTTTTTATTTTTTTGTTCCATGACCCCCCAAAATAAACTTCATTTTTTAAGAACTAGATGGCGGATCAAGAATTGGCGGTGGGGGTCTGACAGGTGAGACCCCCAGAAGCTCTGAGGTTTTAGCATATGTCTGGGTGAAAATTAAGTCTGATGATAGGTATATTCTGGTTCATTGTGTTACACCTTGTTTCATTTTGTGAATTAACCTTTAAAAAATTCTTATAGTGAGCGCAAGCAGGGGGTCTGGACCCCCCTTGGACAAGGGCCTGTACAAATATGAAAATTGAAAGTGAATTCACTACACTTTTGAAAGAGGAGGATTAAATGTATCATTTTTCTTTCCCCATGTTTGCCTCCATCCCCAGCCCTAATAAAATGTATTCATAAGTTGGATCTAAAGCTCGCAATTAAGTGAGATCAAACTTGAACATAGTAGCAGCAGATATTTCCATTAGTAAACAACCACCGTTTGGTTTATACTCGGCATGCAGAATGGAGAGTTAAGGCCCAATTCAAAATTGGAGCCTTTACATGCAGTTTGTTGGTACGTTTGCTACCTTTGGAAGTGAAATTTGTTTTAAAATTTACATGTTTTAATTAGGTAGAAAAAGGAGAGATAAAAAAGCATGGGGGAGATGGCTGTCATAGTCCAATCATCCCCACCCTCCTGGGTATGGCACTGGGGCTCTAGAAAAGAAGATCTAAGGAAGTTTCAATGAAGAAATAATAGCTGTGACGTCAGAATAACGAAACGGAAAGTACCAGACCTTTATCCAATCGAGCGAATAGTCACATCGGTGTCTTGTCCGTTATATAACCTAGCAGGCCAACTGTTAAATCATCAAGAAAGTTGAAGCTGGGTGGAATCGGCTAAAATGAATAGTCCTATTCCTAAACACTGACTGAGGGATCATTTACTTAAAACTACAAATGATGAGAGTACTCGGGACTATATGCAGTGTAATGCTCTGTAATGAAGTGCCTTCATATTCTCTGCCAGTTGGACTTCAAAATAAGCCTGGGGATTGTTTCGTTCAGAAGATCTCAAAGGACATTTTAAAGCTCGCCTAAACTGACAAATGTTACTTTGCCCCCAATAGTTTCATTTAAAGTGACTTAAAAAAAAACATGAAGCTGCTAATTTCTGCATAAGTAAGGGATGACACACAAGTGGACTTCCAGCTGCCATAGTACATCAACACTCTCAGCCACACCAGAGCTCTTCCACAGAAAGTCCAACACTAGCACCCTGCTTTTAACAGCTTACATGTCGACATGGTCGGCATCCTCAAATTCGCATTGTACATTGTCAGGGTTCAATTTTCATGTTTGTCCGATTGTCCGGGACAACTAAAATTTGATACGGACAACCAGAAGTTAAGGTTGGTTGTCCAATGGACAACCACTTTCCTCTCAGATTGAAAAGGTATACATACAGCTGACTTACAGACTCTTTCAACATTTTCCATCACACCATGTTTCAGACTTGAAGTGTTTCTGTCTCTCAAACATGCCATCTTTTTATTCTTCAAGACCAAAAATACATGATCACAATGGCTGTTTTGTAATTGTGTGCAAAATGTTCCAGACAACCAAATTTCCTATTGGACAACCAAAACAAGTGTAATGGTTGCCCGGAGGAGAACTGTAAATTTTTCTGAAAATCGAGGCCTGATTGTCAAAGTGAGGGTGTATATACCAGCATACACAATCTTCAAATACAGTATGTTAGGCAACTTTAACCATCGCCATTCCAGCACTGTATTCTACGCTGTTGTAAGCCTGCATCTGCGTTTTCAATCCTATTGACCAACTGCAAGAAGTTAATGTATACGTAAAAGGGGTGGCGTATGAGGGCCCCTTCCTTTGAGAAATTTTTGCTCATTTACAAGGAGCTTAAATGCAAGGTGGTGCGACATTTTCCTTCTTTTTCTCCTAAAAAGACCCTCATTTCTTCCTCGACTGCATGACCAACTCTTATTGCAATTTTTAGCGGCATATGCATGCAGAGCAGGGATGCAAGCCAAGGAGCAGGGCATGGCCCCGAATTGCGCCTCATGGTTACGTGCCTGGACGTAGGCCTATTGGACCCATTTGATCGTGGCACAACTTTTTTGCCAGAATCTGAGTCTTGTCCACATGCTCAGAAAATACAATTTTCTGTTACTCTGGAAGTGATCACAGCTGCTCTTAAATATTCGTGGAGGGAGGGGTGTAAGTTTGTTTTAGACCACTGTCTTGGGAAGAGGTGTAAAGGAGGGGAATCCCTCTCCTGTGGTAAACTTTTGAAAGTTTGATTGTCCTAAAATGCAATTTGGTGCTATTGTGCAAATTTTAAGGAAAATTATTGAAAATGTTTAATATTTCTGACTGAAAAAAGGTGTTTTCTAACTTGAATAGTGGGGGAGGGACGGCAGTAAGCTTTACAGCATCTCGCTTGGATGAGTTGCCTAAAGAGTAGAAGGCTAATGATAGGGCATATACCTGTGATGGGTGCGCATGAAGCGAGAAGAGGAATCAGTATTTAAAACTCGAACATTTCAGTAGTAGAACTGAACAATTTTGAATGAAGATCAGAGAAAGACCCTTTTCCACTTCAGCTGAATACGGAGGGGCCCTTAGAATATTCGTAGTGAATCGTGATGTACACTAGTCTATTGCCCTACAGAGTCCTTTTCATGTGGTGTGTATATACACTTTACTTGTGACGGGAAGCGCCGAAAAACAAATTTTAAACGAGTTTTTAAGATATCTCAGTTGTTACATTAAATGGAAATTATAAACAGAATGGCCCATTTACACTTAAGTTAAATAAGGATGAGCCATTAGATATTCGTACTAAGGCAATATACGATACCCTTTTTTCCTGCAGAGTGATTTTCATGTTTCATGTGCTGAGTGTAAAGCTCTTTGTGACAGGGCGCGTTCGTGCCCGTCAAAAATGAATATGGCAATTATAAAGAAAGGACGGTCCCTTTTCGCTTTATCTGAACAAGGGTGGGCCCTGACAATATTCTTACTGAAGCACAAGTGTACACAGGTTTCCATAGAATCATTTCACGCGATGTATTTAGAGCTACAATCTGTGATGGGGCGCGCAAAGCGCGTCGGAAAAATGAAATTTAAAGACAGCTCAATAGTGAAATTGAATTAAAAGTAGAGGAAGAATGCCACACCCTTTCACTTAAGTCGAATATAAAGGGTGGCCCCTGAGAATATTTGCACTGAAGGTTAGGTAAACATAGGTTACTATAGAGTCCTTATACACAATGTGTATAGAGCCCTAACCTGTGATGGGGTGCGTGGACCGCGCCGAAAAAATTAACTTTTCAGACACCTCAGTGTAGTGTAATTGAATATAGATTAGAGAAAGAATGGGCCCCTTTCACTTCAGGGGGTTCACTTTATGCACCCCCTTTCACAGTAAGGATGGGACCCATATGCTCCAGAATTAGGGTGAAACAGGTCATCATCAGTTGAGAAGGAGGGCACACTTGGTGTGAGAAGGGAGCCACCCTCCTCCCCTGCTTGTTACGCTATAAGGCAAAACCCCCCGTTGGTGGTCCAGGGGCGAAGCTTCCTGGGGTATTTCAAAAAGTTACGTGCATCCAGAATGAAGCCGAATCTCTCCAAATGAAATTTGGATGGTCACTAAACACACCATAAAGGACCTTAAAATTGGACATTTTTGAACAACATTACTCGAGATGACTGATGATTTACGCTTTGTGAGGAGAGGACAAGATATAGTGATGCAAGTTTCCTGAGGCTTTGTGAATTTTACTTAACTCAAGCTGCCGTACGGGAACTCGCTCCTGAATACCTACACCAAGTCAGAAAAAATACACGTAGCGCGCCGAAAAGAATTAGCCTTGTAATTCATTTTGTTATGTTCTATGTCATTTTTCAAGCCAAATGCTTATGAATCAACAAACTTTTTAGGAGGATTTTCCCGACTATTTTTAGACATTCTGCCCCAATTTGGGGTTTTTCAAAAAACAAGGGGGGAGGGGGCACAGTGCTCGCCTTCCTCCGTCTCATACGCCTGTGCCTAGTAGGCGCAGATCCAAAGGTCTTGGCCCTCTGCTCTCGTACAAAGTAGTGAAATAATAAATAAGGAAAGGAGAGGGGAACTTCTTTACACATAGCGAAAAAATTTCAATTGAAAATTGTTTGGAGCGAAACTGCAAGCTGCTTGACTTCTTTGGCGCACTTTTCACGCATTTCCCATGTCAGACGACCGGTCATACCCTCTGCTACTCCCTGTAAGAGCCGTTCAGTGGAATCAATAATGTTACAAGACCTCGAACAATTCCTGTGATTTTCTATCCTCCATCTCCCAGGGGCTTAACCTTGTAGAGCGGCTGGCTCCCCGGGCGGCACTTTTAAAGGCGGCATTTCTTGTGTTTTGTAGTGAAGGGTTTTCCTGTATAACCTAAGGACGTCAAAAACACAGGGACGGCTACGACGGCACATAGGCAACTCTAGCCATACGTACATCCCCAAAACATCCCACATTATTCTCGCCGATTGTGCGTTAATTCGAGTTAAGGTATTACAAGCAAAAAATGGTCGAAGTGTGAGTTTTCTACATAAATTATAAGGTAGTTTATTTACTTTATTGCACATTATATGAATAATTTCTCAATTAAATTTTTGTAATTTTACCTAACAGTTTCCGAACTCTCATATTACTAAACTTGAGTAGTTGGCTGATAAAGACTTCAGTGAGCGTTTTTCTGGGAGCCTTGGGATTTTATTGATACGGGTAGTCTTAAGTGCGAGGATTCCCTTTGTTCCCCTACAATGTAACTAGACGAACGCATTTTTCATCCTTATCTTTCTTTGACCAGGATTATTTATTATTCATTTAAAACAAATTGCATTTCGGAACATGAGGCACTAAGCGAAGGTGAAAGGGAGCGAAGGGCGACATCACCTCTTTGAGCAAAGGATTTTTTTTGTCACTAGTGTTGATAATTTTTGTTTTTTATATTAATACTTTTGCATGTCAAATGACGTCAGAATGTACAGAAACAGCATGGAACCGTCACTCTTGACGGAATCCCGCAATCCTTCATTTAGATTTTGAAATTATGTGTGTGGGGGGGGGGATGAGGACGGGAATCCTTATATGGTACCTTACAAGAGGCACTAGGACTTCAAAGGGGCTTATATTTTTCATCAGCGCCCGTAGAAATCGATCTTCTAAACGGGGCAAGATGGTTTCTACAGAGAGTACAAAAGACACTTCCCTTATCTCACTACGGGCTTGGCCCTGAAGACACTCGGGGAAGACTGTCTGTCGCAACATTTCCTATGAGATCTTAAAACAACGAATGTTTGGATGTAACTTAAAGGACCTGGGAAGTGCCATTTCCTGCAATCTGGGATTTTTTTTTTACCAAATTTCCCTGGTATATGCTAAGCGCCAAAGGACTGTGGCGCTCCGCTGAGATGCTGTAACGATGATTTCTTTTGGGAAAGGTCGTGGATCTGCAAAATAGACTGGATCTGGTCAAAAATGTAACGGGCTGAAATTAGGGTGACCATTGATCTGGTTTTGTTTTCGCTGGATTGTCCGGCATTTCTGTGCGGCGGGTTTGCATTTACGGTCATAAGCTTCCACTGCCTTGTCTCAATTATTCTTTGGAAAAATCCACATCAGCTAGTTAGATCTCGCAACCCCGAAACAATTCATATTCTAGTTAATTTTAAGCTAAATCAAATGAGTTTTAACACATCTTGATATAAGATAACGTCCATGTTATCAATGTGGCGTAAAGTTTGATGTTAGTCATTCATGCGAATGTACCAACAAAATCGGCTAAAGTGCCAACAACATACCCCTCCGAGGAGCAAAAGTGTGGGTGAAGGGCAGTTGCCTCTACACGCCCCCCCCCACCCCCCCCCCCCATCCTCCCCGCTTTGCTACGCTGCTGGAGTTGTCATCGCAAGGTATTGATATTAAGCAGAAATATTGAAGTAAGGCCTGAAGGGTCGTTATTGATAGATTGCAAAGGATTTGCATGAATTCTGATTGCTTTAAAATAATTTTGTGATGTGAATGGTTGAAGTCCATCAACTGTTCAAATTAATTCATTTCTCACCCTACCACGTACAGAAATCTATAGCTTTAACACCCCTTGGGATCATTTACAAAAAAAAAACTCGGAGAGTTCCGTACAGTCCCACCTCAATCGCTCTATAACGGAGGTGAAATCTCGCTTAACGATATAGTCGAAGTAACGTCGCGACAGATGAAGTATAAAGTATATCTTAGAAATCTCGTTTGATTCAGTTAGAATACACTGGAGAGCTTCCACGTCTTGTAACAAAATGCACAAAATTACCAAACCAAATCTGCAACTCAAAAAATGTGAGTTTGGATTAATTGTTGTGTAGAAAAGATGAAAGGTGGCGTCTTTCACTATTGCACCTACCCTGCGGTACTGTGTGTACGTACATACACACATCCACACACTAAGTGTTGTTACACGCAGCAATTCGAGGGGTCCTCGAGTTGAGGTGCCGTGTCTGACCGGACTTGGCGTCCTCGAGTTGGTAGCTATGTACGTATGTGTGTGTGTGTTTTTTTTTTTTTTTTTTTTTTTTTTTTTAGCCATGGTCAGCGATCACAGGGTTTTGTTGGCCATGGTTAGCGATCACGGGATGGGGAGAGGAAGAAGACATATTCCCCAAATATATTTAGGGGTGGACATCATAGCAAATGTCTCTCCTCCAAATATCTGAGGCACGATGAAAAAATATGTGCAGCCGATTGACTTTTAGTGGGCTAGGCTAGTCACATTTTGCGTTTGATGAGACTTGTAGTCCCAAAAATTCCGAAGTAGTGTTCATCTTCATTCTCTATTTGCGAACCGTTTATTGCCAAAAGAAAATTAAAAAAAAAAGCTTTGTGCAGTGGATTGTGTTTAGGGTTCTTTTGTGAAAATTTACATAACAATATGCTGTAAAGGTGGACTTGGACTGAGACCCCCAATTTCGTTCCAGTTGACTAAAACTTAGATAGGGCTGTATACAAGTACTGACAAAAAGCAAGAGATAGTTGTACGACACGTGCTGAGCTCCTTTTGTGTACCTCATACTTGCCGTTGTGCTTGGTGCTCATCATAAGCCAATGAGCCACAACTGAAAAAAACCGTGGTCTGCTTGACTTAAACCTATTGGTTACAAACTCGACCGTAAAATTCCATTTAACCTAACCTTATCCATTATGTGCCTCACTGTGGGAGGCTGGCGTTGCAGCATGGAATTGTACGTGGGACCCACAATTCCACCCATGCGGCAACGAATTACCGAAGTTCCGTGTATCCATGACATCACACCTGCTTGCTTCAATTTCAGTTTTCATAGGGAATGTATTTGTCAATTTCATTTGCTAAGTATTATCTCAGGAAAGTTTGGTTAGATGGAGTTTTACGGCACATTCCCAGTTTCCAACCAATTGGTTCAAGTCGAGCCGGCCATGGTCTTTTTTCCAGTCGTAGCTCAATAGCTTTTCTCCCTATGCTTAATTACTTTATGCTGAGCGCTAAGCACAAAATCTCGCGAGCCGAACATGGGAAATGAATGAAATTCCACCAAAAATGCTCTTCTTCACCATCTTTTAGAGAACCACATTAAACTGCCCATCTACTGCTCTATCTACCAGGCTATACAATTCATCTCCAGTGGCGTAAAGTACTGAGCTGCAGGGGGGGGGGGGGGGATTACCCCTGGGTCTGAAAATGGAAAATTCGGAAATTTGCCATTTGTGACACCATTGACCTACAGTATGGGTATCACGACTCTTCTTTGTGAAAATATCCCTTCGCGCACTGCAGATCTCAGTTCCTAACTAGACGGTTTGTACTTGCAGGCAAGTACTGATCGAAGCCACTGAAATGGTCTGAAACGAAACGAAAAGGCCCAATATTGCACCACGTGATTGCAAGCCTCGATCGAGTAAATATTAAGTGCTGTACAAAAATGAGCAAACGGCCTACCATGCTCACATTCTCAGAGAAAAATGTTCTGCCGCCAACACAACTTTAACCATTGTGTCAGGAACGTACCTTTCACGCAGGCAACAGATGGGTTTGTAAGCGTTTCTACCCCAGATTCGCCATTTGCACATGCGCAGATTAAGCCGAGACGTGCCAACGGACTTTTAGCGGTTGACAAGCATGCTAAACAAACGGGGATTTTCGATGGTGTGGTCGTGGTGTACTAGCGATAGTCTGCGTAGCGGCGTTCAAATCTTATGAGTGATCAAATCAAGTATATAAAGAAAGTCAATAGAACTGCGTAACGCCTTATCGTCCTTTGAAAAGAAGACTTCCTACATGCCTCAAATAGGCTGATTATTCTATTGGAACACCGTCAAGTTGGTGAAATCGGGGAAATGGTCGAAATTTCCACTTCATGAAAAAGTCAAAATAACTGCGTGGCAGATGAAATGCTGTATAACGTTAGTATTGTTCGTGTGTAAATAGAGTAGCATCACACTGCAGATATTCATACGCCTAGCCAAGAAAGAAGGCAGTTACTTGACAAACTGTGTAAATCCAGTAATCGAAGCTGCAGGCTTCGATTAATTCAGGAGTGTTTGCTCATAAATCAGTTGCCAGTGCATGGGTAAAGTAAGTTCCGAGCTCTTGAAATGACGAAGTCAGAAATTTGCCAAATGTGACCCCAGATCATCGACCCTTTGTGACACCAGCAATTACAGTGCTATTTTCACAGGCTTGAGATAGATTGTTTACAGTCAATCTTCTACTACGCCTAATTTTGCATAAATTTCTTTTTAAAATTTGAATTTTCTCCAATAAGGTCTTGAATTTCAAAAAGTATTTGGTGGGCCTCAATTCGTATGCCTTCGATAACATTATGAAGCAACAGCAATCACTGGTCGCCGTGCGATCTCAGAACTGCCAATAAAAGAAATGCAGTAATCCCCCAACTTTTTCAAATTTCATTACAGGAAACCCAGAATCTAAAATCAAGATGTTGAAAGAGGATTCCTGTGTAAGCAATGTTTTCTTCAAAATGGATGATATTTTTTGGCTACTTTTATGCTACCCATTTAATTGTCTTACCTTTCATATAAAATACTTTATTTTTCACTGCAAATGTCAGAGACTGCTACCTAATGTTGATAATTTATTTCATAAGTTCAGATTTGCTTTACAAGTTGAAAAATGTGTATATTTAAAACAAAAGAAACCATGAACATGGTCCCTTATGATGAGAGAGATTTGTTCAGCTCAGCGTGTCATGAATTATTTCCCTTTCAAAACTGTACGATTTTCATACAACAATGAATGTTTGGTCACATCGCTTCATCAATATTATTATTGCGATTATAATTAAAATATCCCTCAAGAAATATGCCTCAACGTGTAATAAAACCAGAGACATCCTTAAATAAATCATCCGTATTCATGATGGTTAACGCCTTTTACTACAAACACTTACAAATTAACAAAACCAACAAGGCACTGACTGAATGCATATGAAAACGCTATAACAAGTCCATATAACGGCTAGGCTACTATACTTCGCATTCGCTGACCAGTGAAAACTATACAAAGGTCTTATAAGAACCCATAGTCGGTTCCAAGAACCGTAAAGTTAAAATATCTCTCAATTATGACGCTTCAACGGGTAATGAGGCCAGACTCCACCAACCAGCAAAATTCGGCGGTCCGTCGGCGGCCATTGTCGGCTTTTGATCGGTCGTTAATTGGTATTTGGCCACTGACGGACTGCCGGAGGGCCATCGCTGGGTACATCAGGGACATATACAAAACTTTAAGCTGGGTATAATTTTTCAGCCAATAAGCTTCGTTGCCGTCGGAGGACCGCCGGCAAGCCACCTGACATTTCTCCGGCGGATCGCCGATGTGGCCGAGCCGACCAAATTTGCTGACAGGGCCCTAAAATAAATTATTTGCATTCATGGTTAACGCCTTACCTACAAACACTTACAGATTAACAAACGCAACAAGGCACAGAATGAAACACTGTAACAAGTCCATAAACCACTACTTCTATACTTAGCATTCGCGCGTAAAAGGGATTACAGGGGACTATAGATTGATCACGGTTTGTAAACTTCAAAGCTGACACTTGTCCAGCTAGCCCACTCATGACCCACACGTTAACACGTTAAGTCCTCGCGCTTCTTCGTGCTCGGTGGTGCCTCCGGAGCCGTGAGTGAGTATCTGTATTGCAGCTAGTGTCCTCTTCAAAATCATTGTGCCCAACCAATGCCCACAGCCCTGCAGGTCCCACTTAAAATGGAAAGTATGTTGACGCCCCTGCGCTCCCTTTACTATGAAGTCAAAGTTTTAGTGACTGTGAGCACTATTGTCAGCGACGGTGCCGGGCGGGGGGGGGGGGGGGGGGTATGGGGCCTTATCTCACAAAAAAGTGGTCACCCCATAACCCCCACCCCTCCCCACACCCCATGTTAATAAGCGGAATTAAAAATGAAACAAATTTAGTAGACTTTTTAATGGCCCTGAAAATTTGTCAGCCATCATCTCTATCTTTCACATTGGTGGTGACTAACCTACCAGTAATATTGGAATATTAAACATCAATTCCCAAAGAGTAAAGAAGTGAGGCAGGGATATGATTATCGATGCATTTGAATGTTTTCAATCGTAGGAATACTAGGCGTATCATTTTAAAGAAGGTGCAACGAAATATTTTCTCAGATATGTAGCCTAATCGTGTTGGATTTTTTTCTTTTTCTTTCAAATTTACCTGCTTATGTTTGAAACTCCATGAAATGTCAAAGTATCAAGGTTTTACTGAGGTTTTCATATTAAGGACACTGAATGAAAAAAAAAAAAAAAAAAACATGTATTCCTTTCTGTTCTTAAAACTATTTTTAAGGGACAAGTAAAGTTTAGCAAGAGATTTACATTTTTCTAAATAATCCAATTATGTTCACATATGCAGGCTGTATGAGTTTATTTTCTGCGTTTATTCCACCCCCTCATCAAGATATCGAGTCCCTCCTCATCCCCCAACAAAATATCCTAGCGAATCTCCCGCTATCCCAGTGCTCCTGGAACGGCACCAATAGGCCGGGGCGCCTTTGACGCCACGCCCGGGCCTTAATTCGGCTGCGCCCTCAGACTTCGACTTGAATTGCCGCTAACGAGAAAATTATTACCCGAAATTTTGCTCAGCACCCTTAGCCTCCCCAATTAAAATTCCTTGCGCCGCCGTTATTGTTTATATTTCAGTTGGAGAGCTTGTCCTGAGGACTCAGCAGTTTACTCAGCACTCAGTACTTGCAGGAACATTGAACACTGAACATGAACCGAGTAGGTAGACATGAAATACGACTTGGTCAAGCAGAAGTGAGTGTGTTTATCTATGACGTCATTACATTGACTTGCCACGTGCGTACTCTGGAATCCAACCGCACACATTTAAGTCATAGGCCTAGGTAAGAAGTTCAGAAGAGCATACAATACATGCGTTAACACTAACAACTGTAGATAGTAAGCTAGCTAGCTGTACGGTGATACTCAGAAACGTGGAAAGCACAGCTACGGAGAGAAAGCTTCACACCCCAACCTTGTCAAAATGACGACCGAAAAAGGTAGACGATGTGAAAAAAAATCAGCGTTTGTCACAGAGAATTCGTGGTATCGTTTAGGCCTACTGTGCGGCCTAAGGTTGTGTTGTATTGATAAATTTAAAAGCAGAAAGGCGTTGCCATGTGGGGTTTATTAACCGCACTAGGATAGCTACAGTACTAGGCTATCTGTTTAGGCTAGTAATTAGCTAGGCCATGGTAACTAATGTCAGCGTTATAATAAACAGATTAACGTTAGGCCGAAGTCTAACGTAGTAAAACTCTGTTAGTTACACTAGTTACCGAGTTTGGGTGCTAATTTAGAATCCGTGCCCGGAAGTAGACATAATTTTACTCACTTCACAACTTCCAAAAGAGGGCGCTCAAACTTTAAGTTTTTTTTTTTTTAAGTAAAAAACCCTTTTCTTTTTTTCCTCACTCGAGGAACAGCGCTATAAGTGTGTGCTGATGAAAGAAGTGAATGGTTAGTGCTGTGGAAGAAAGAAAAGCATTGTTAGTACCGGGACCCGAACCCTCGACCCTAGCAATATAGCGATTCTAGCATGAATACCAGCGCGCTTGCCTACTGCGCTACGAGCGCCGTTGCCGGTGGATGGGTTAAAAATAATATAAGTACTGCCTAATAAGACTATCTATTACATATAGCTGTAGGTATACGTATTTACGTATACCTAAAGCTAACTGTATGTACTGGAGAGTGTATATATATGTACATTATGAGATATGTATACGTAAATGTTTATATACCCCTACGTATACAGTTCCTATGCATGCGTACACCTGCATATGGCCCACCCTAACCCTATACCTATGCGTACGTAACCCTAACCTTATTACTATGCGTACGTAACCCTAACCTATTACTATGCGTACGTAACCCTAACCTATTACTATGCATACGTAACCCCTAACCGTACAGCTATGACGCAGTTCCGGGCACGGATTCTAAATTAGAGCCCGAGTTTGGCCTAGGCTAGGCACAGCCTAGGTCTAACTTAGACCTAGGCATAGCAGCTGTTAGTGATATTGACCCATGATAACTGGGTACAACTGCAGAATACCCTGCCCCAAATCTAAACTCACTGAGAGTGCGACACTAGGCCAGATTGGAGACACACACACTTAGGCCTATGGACTATAATTTATGCGAATAACCTGTAAAGTATGAACAAAATAAACATTTTGTGATACACAACCACTGGGACTGCGACTCCATGTCAGAATGGAGGCACAGTGGACTTGGAATAATTTATGCAAAAGTATACAGAAAAATCAAACGTTTTTTGATAAACAACTAGCCTAGGGCCTAACCGATGTGGTTTTTCACTGCCGATCCGGTGTCCGATGTTTTTCCCCAACATCAGCCGATGTCGGATCCGATGTTTTCGCCACCCCACTGTATCTATGCGTTTAGGCCCACAATTTTTCCCTGTGAGGTCTACAGTCCTCGACAAAAATGATGGGACAAAGCAAGCAAAACGTGCAATGAACGGAACACGGTTAGGCCTACCGTTAGTTTCCGCCCTCGCTATTTTCCACCCCTCAAAAAAGATGTTTTCCGCCCCTTTTATTTTTAGCAGAAAACATCTTTTTGGGAGGCGGAAAGTAATGGAATGGAACGTGATATCAGTGATACTTTCGTCAAATGAAGATTCAACCAACTTTTTCTTAAAGTTTCAAACTTCATCGATGTCTTCTACTATTCAATGCGACACCCGTTACTGCCATGGTGATGTCTTTCCAAGCAACGTTCTCACTGTAGACTTTGGTATACTTATACGTACTTACGTACAGGTATATGGTATTCAGTGCTGTGAACAACTGTTCACACACTAAGCATAAGTCTACCTATAGACAAGCGGACTACTTATACGTAAAAAAAAACAAGTCCGTGACTAGACTTGACGTTAAGAAAAAATGTGGTAAAATTCATTCTTTTCGATGATTTTTGATGAGGATACTGAAAAAGTTTTAGGCCTAGCCAAAAATTTCATTGTTGCCTTGCACTTGGATTTGAAATTTGAAGTTAACAGTTACTTTTATCACATGTTAGTTCAAACATTACTTTCCGCCCCAAAACTTTTAGGGGCGGAAAGTAACGGGCGGAAACTAACAGACCCCACGGAACACCACCCCCTCACTCAATGTTGCGGCAGCCCAAGTCGTCCTGAAACTTCAACATTGATACCGGGAGCGGGGTTTGTCCCATGTATTTTTGTCGAGGATTGTAGATTTCCTTGTTGTAACTATAAGCAATGCCTCTTTATGTACATCCCCTGCGCATTTACTCCTATTTAAAGTCATCTTAAAAATGTCTAATAGTTTGCAAATTAGTATGAATTTAATCAAGACTGCGAATGAACTGATCAGCTGAAATTATATTTGAGTTTGAATGTTTGTTGTACTCTGTTTAATTAAGTTGAAATTTTCACCGGGGCGAGGGCCGATCATTCTAATGTACAGTAGTGTTGCTTCTCAGATCAGTGTATGCTACAACATACACTACCCTTAAAATCTGCATGCAAGCTACAGTGATTCATACCGTAGCAATGGGCGCGCCAACACTGCAAGTCAGTTTTTTTATGTAGAAACTTGCAGACAAGATGTACTGCGTGTCGTATATTCTGCAAGACCCTGTAACAACTCTGTCTAAACTGAGCCGACCCTGCGTACTGTAATACTAATGGCGCTTTCCTAAAATACACAATATGGGATGCTACCTTGGGTACACCGAAATGAAAACCAACCCTTGAAATTAATTCGAGCCTTGAATTGGCCGATATAATGGTTTAATGTGTCAATATTATGCAAACGAACATTTTCCACAACATGTTTAGTGCCAAGATATGACTAATGATATCGTAAATATTGACAATAATTTAAGACACCAGGATTGTTCATTTGTTTCTTCACCACGAATCAAAATAACCCCATGTTTTGTATGAAATACTAGGATGTTACTTCCAACACTAAAATTGTTTGGGAAAAATAACAATCTAAGCAAAATTTCACTATCTTGTGAGCCCCAAACTATCGTCGTTTACACACGTGTGATGGAGTTTCCTTTCGACAGTAATTTGAAGGGTGTCCCAACCTCAACAACAGGGCGGTTATGAATGAACCAATGTAGTACTCCTACTGTAGGTACGCCACTGCCTAATAAGGCCACAATAGCGTGGGTGTTGGCACACATGTACGCTAGATGCAGGGCTGGAATTAAGGTTGGAGGAGGGCACGGCTATTTGGCCTTGGTCATTCATTAATTTTGGAGGGCACCACGGCCATCAGGTAGGGCACCAAGGCCAAATATTTTTGAATGGTAGGGCACCAAGGCCATTATTGGAGGGGATGTTTTTATCGGAGTGTTGCACAGCACAGCGGTATACCAGGGTTTTCCCTGGATTTAGAATTGAACGTTGTGCATCTAATGCATCCATGAGTGGATCCCCGGCCTGGGGGAGGGATATGAGGGGGCAAGTCCCTAGACGCAAAATGGTGACACTTTTGAGGCAAATTAGTCAACTCAACTTCTGTAAGTTGACGCCAAATTATGGGCACTAAAACTCACATTCGTATTTATTTTGATGTACTGATAGCATTAACATTGGCTTTATATCACCGTAATTTCTTCTTCAAAAGTTTTGGTTCATTGGTTTTGGTTCATCGGTATCACTTTTGGAGGCGTAATATTTTCACTTCAGAAGTGGAGATACAAGTCACGGTTAATACAGTACTGTAGATTTGTTTGCAGTCAATGTCACATGCTCTTTAATAATTTAGTTCTTAGGCCAACATCATGCTTATTCTGTTTTTCATCCCCCAATCATGTCGGAACATTTGCATTTTTTTACTGCACTGGGTAGTAGAGGCGTCATGTAATGTAGTTACTCTCCTGCTTTAACGAACCTGATGTAGAACAATCATTCAGTTCATGATAATCTTAGCAGTTCTGGGAAGCCAACAATTGCACCCGGTTAACGTATCTTATGGTTCCTTTCGGATATAAATATCCCCGTATATTTTAAGCAGTTCTTGTCCAAAACTTACGTCTTGTTTAAAAAGAATCTGCAACTGAAATGCACGTAAGTCAGATCCCCCAAAAATCCACGTATGCAGAGATTTGTGATACCCTTTCATGGTCATTTGGCACGGGGCTCGCCCCGCTACGATAGCCGGCTATATAAGCATGGGAAGTGCGATCGTTGTAACACAAACTCAACGGGGAAGCTTGTCTTGAGATTTGTATTTTCACACACTAAATCACATAGGCGAAGGCGCGAGTTGTGATTGGCTGGCTAGAATCAATGCAATTGAACCAATCACGATGCAGGGACCAATTAAAATTTTGAAATGGATCCTATACATATGATGTCACCAAGCAAAACATGATGCCTTGTTTGGTGGAAAAAACGGACGTGCACGAAAGTCTACTGCACGCGTGGCCAAGAATTTTGCTGCATGAGACCACGTGCATCACTATTTTTGTTTGCAATGATGTCGCATGACAACATTGCTTAAGTCCTACTGTAAATAACATTATGGAAGGAATGCTAGAAATGACTTAATTTATGCAAGAAAGTAACCATGGAACTTCACAAGATTCTAGGAGCGACGTGTACAAAACGTGCACATATATGTATGCTAAGCTTGGGGATTTGTAAAAGGTGAAACACTGCAGCTCGATAGTCTGTTGTCTGTACAATGTGTTTTGTGCAGAACAGTTTGTACAACAACTTACGTGGCGCTTTCAGTGAGAAAGCAAGGAAAACACATTGAAAGCAATTCTAAGTCTAATACCATGTAATACTACAGGGTTATAGCGGTAAATATCAAACGATCACTTCCATGGCGGGTGTAAAATTTTACGTTTGTGGTTATCAATGCACCCCGTTTTGGCGGGAAGTTAAAGGATTGGGTTAACGAGAGTTTTTAGAAACTAAGGGCAAGTTTACAGCAGTCTGATTCGATCGCGCAAGTTGCATATCGAGTTCATTTAGTATCCTTTTTGTTGTGGTATTTAGGATATTTTATTGGAATCCTGATGAAATTTTTTCATTCAGATGGGAAGGCACGACGGCCACGTACTTGCGGGCAAGGCGGCCTACGTGGCTGTGAGAAGTGTTTTTTTTTGTAGGGCACCACGGCCATCCCCTTGGGCATGACGGCCATGGCCGTCGTGGCCGTCGTTTAATTCCAGCCCTGTACAGTAGATGCAAATTTCACAAGAATGACGTCATTTTTCGCACGTGTTAGAGAATACTGTAAACAAAGGCCGGGATCTTTAGATATTTTAAACTTATGTTTTGAAAGAAATAACACAAAGAGCTTCGAGGTGGAGTTAGCAGAAATTACTCTTTGAGTCCAAAAACGTTCAAAAATTAGAATATGAAAAAGGCAAAGGTTTAAAGAAGTATTGATTTTCTTAAAAAGGTTTTTTCTGTCATATTTCTAATATCTGTCGGTTTGATTTGAACTTGTGGACGTGATCCCTGCCTCTCCGATACACTTGTAAATTTCTCGTGCATATACAGTACCCAATGGAGCATGAACAAATCGTTGCTATAGGTCTACTTTACTCATCTTCGGGAGTATTGCTTGTCTTCCACAAAAAGCTCTTCACCAGTGAATCAGGGGGACTTAAGAAAAAAATGGGTAATCACCGAACTGAGGGATGTTGCGATCAGGACCATTTTTTGAAACTTTTTTTTTTAATTCCATCATGAAAAAGGCAGACCAAAGTTTGTAACAGCAACGGAGTAACTCTTGAAACAAATTTTATCATACAGTTTATTTATTGCAGGTTTGTTCTTTATTTGAGCAAAAGGAATGTATGAAACTGCCATCAAACAACTATGGGACAAAAGTGAAGGGAAAATGCAACTGAAATAAGTAAAATATTACATACGGAGTAACAACTTTGCTGGCTTGTTATTACTAACGTTTACTTATCCTTTAGTGGGGGTTCACAGAGTGTCATTATGTATCACAGTGAACATGAGGTTGAGCCCCTTGACTCTGCACCAGAGGGGTGAGGGGACTTTTAGAAAAAGTACTGTAACATCTTGCAGCCATGGCTTAGCAAACGGCTTGCATATGGTGGCGCAAGACCACGCAGTAAAAAGTTCCTTTGTAATTTTAACAAAGTTATTAGGATACGGAATATCGGTAAACATCGGCAAGTGGACTTAGCTAAATAATGCGGATCCGATATTTTACCTATGTTGGCGAATATTGGCCCGATCAGATGTCCGATCCGATTATCGGTTGAGCCCTATTTAAACAACTACTGCGACTGCGACTCCACATCAGAACAGAGGTGTAGTTAGCCCTTGAACAGGGCTGTGTGTTATGTTACATGGCCTAAGCTCATTACACTGTGATGTGGAGTGTAATGAGCTTAGGCCATGTAACGCAACACACAGCCCTGTTCAAGGGCTACTGTAGGTGTAGTGGACTCACAATAATTTTTCAAAAGAAAACGGATGATGACAGCCACTAGGACTGTGACTCCACCCTTTAATGGTACTTTAAAATTGACCACGTTAAATTAATAAGCTTAGCCCTACCAAATTACCAAGTGTAGCCTAGGCCTAATGTTACAATCCATCACACTGTTTTTATTAATCAAAACTCAATTTTGATAGTTTCCCAAAATGATATCTAAAGTCATATGCTACTGCTGGCCTACTGTATTCAATCTTTTATAGGACATTAGAAATAATGCTGGCATGAAGTTTGGACAAACTCCTTTGTTCAGAGATCTACATGAACCCTGGGACCAAATCTCGTAATAAATACACTAATTAAAACCTTGAAACGAAAGAATCAGTCAACATTTTGTGATAAAAACGATCACATTTCAAAGCAAAATCTGACATGAAAGAATCGACAGTTTTAAGCCCTATCGCCCAGTTTGAGTGCCAATTTTTCATGGCACAAAATTTTCTCATAGAAGGAAAAACTGCAGCTAAACAGCATGAAATATTGTTTGGAGGAGACAATTTTACAGAGTACTGTAATGCAATTTTTCTCTGTGAATGAGTGCATCTTGGGATATCTGTGGTGTCATGGCAGCACATTTATTTGGCCTTGCATCCAATTAATTTTGATGCTTCTGCAGGAACAACAACTTGGTTGTACAATTTGTATGGTGAAAGGAAATGCTAACTCCAACAGTATCAAATTTGACGGACAAAAAGGATCAGGAATCAGAGACAATGTGCCCACGCACATTACATAAATTTTTGTGGCTTTGTTGGAAAGCAGGGGTAGGCCTAGGGCCAACCTAGGCTGTGTTTTATCAAACATCTTAAAAGAGGAAATAGCCTATCTGGAGTAAGGAGAACCAATTGCGACAGGGTTTGATTGGCTCGGTGTGGAATATATTTGTTTTCTTACAAGACCCAGCCTACATGTATGTATGTAGGTGAATATTCACCAGAAGGCCTTTAAATAACTGCCAAGGGAATGGCTTCCCCCTAAGTGCTAATGTATACGGTCCTACCAATGAATGCCCAGTCCCTGCAATGAATGCCTGGCCTCTGACAATAATTGCCTTACATCTGACATTGAATGCCCCAGACTGTAAACTTTTCTTTTTGCTCGGGGCCCGTGAACAAGAAATGGAAAACATGCGCAGATCGGAAAACCCAGCATACTGTACCAAAACATGTATGCCATGCCGCAAGCACAGTATGCCAAGCATACATGTATGTGTACGTACTGTACAGTAATCGAACAGTATGAAAAAGTTGCGGGTTGTTCTTCTTCGATGTATGGAATATTGTAGTCCAGCATGGAACCTCCTTTAAGACAAGATGTTAACTTGCTTGGTTAAAAACCACATTTTACAAAAGTTGACTCAATTGGAATCAAACAAATGCATGTCATGAATGCTGCTGTTGGTTTGGTTGCGTTTAATGCCAACCCTCTTCGTCCACTAAACCCACAGTTATCAACAGTTTAAGTAAAATGTTATTCTCTTTCTTTTTCTTTCTTCACATATACTCAGCTGAACTTGCAAATGGAGATGTGAGTACCGAAGAAGTTGCTAAGGTAACGACAGACATCACTAAAGCCAGTATCAGACAGAAGATTTGGGATTACATAGAGGACAATGACCTGGCCGAATTTCCGAGGCCTGTCCACAACAGAATACCAAACTTTAAGGTGAGATAGTTGCAAGTAAAAAAAATGTTCTACAGTAGTGTCATCAGTGAGGGTGGAGTTGGCTTGGTGGTTGAGTGTACACTGTACTGTACTGCTTTGCAAGCTGGAGGTCCTGGATCTAAACCCCTTAGAAATTTTCCAGGTATACAGTGATGCTGAGGGGGGCTTAAAATAGTTGATTTACAATAAATATTTGGTTGTCCATTTCAGGAAATTCAGCTGTTGAGCAGTGGTGAAGAGCAAGTAACCTCCACACCCACCCAGGCTTTGGGAAAGTCGCTTAAGACTGGGGATACCCCCTTGTCCCTCTGATGGGGATGTTAAAGGATGGTCCTGGAGCAGCATTGAGAGCGATTGGTACACGACTGCCTTGTGAACCTCTGAACACTAGTTAAAAAGAGAAGGTGAAGTTCGCCATTGTTCATCCATGCTACTTTGGCATAAGGCCCACGATGGGTCCAAAGGGGCTCTCTCAAAATATCAAATTGCAGTACATTCAAAAAATAATTATTACTGAACAAGTTAATACTTACAGTATGCCCTACTTGGTAACCAGCAAAATTACTTCTACTCTTCAAAGCAATTCGCTCCAAGAAACCACAAGCTTGATACCAGACAACTAGAAGATGCAAACAAGGCTGGAGTGATATGATCCACATGTACCACTGTTTGCAAGGCAAGCAGTAGGTGTGAAAGGCGTGAAAGGCAAGCAGTAGGGCGCCTCCTTAACTAGTTTTTGTTGACCTTTGATCACTGATGGAAAAAGGTTTGGACACAGATTTTAAAGACAGGGAAATTCAACATGTACATCTTTGATTCGAACATCTTACAAAACACACAGAACTTTGCAGTTCCTTCTGACTTTTAATTTCGTTACCCTTGCTATTGAAAGAAACTTAGAACAAAGCAAGGTTTGCAATAATTTGCTTCACATCTAAATTCTTGCACAGAGAATACTTTACATGTCATTGCTTCTCACTTACAGTAATAGTGCTGCACAAGATCAATATTAAATTGCTACTAATATGTACAAATGTGTGACAGCTTCAGTGCCAATTACCTGCCTAGGTTTTTGATGGATCTCTGACATTTAAGCCCAGAAACCTCCAAAAATTGAAAAAAAGGAGATGATTCCCTTTTATGCTGCAATTCATGATGGGCAAGGAAATAATACTAAATAATTCATGTTAGGATAGTACAGCACTATCTACAGTAAGTAAGTGTAAAAGGAATTGCAATGCACTGCTGAACAGACTACCAGTCTTTATCAGTGACTGGATTTAGTTTGATTGAGTGCTACATTAATTTGTTGGTTATAACTACCAATGAACTGTTGTTATTGGTTCATTGGATCTAAGACCAGCAGACAATAATTGAATCTGTACATGGAATTTTGGTATGGCCAGTTTTTGCTGCTCCTAATATCATGCAAAACATGGGCAGACTGTACAGGCAGGAGTCTATGGATGGGATTGTGTACTGTCAATTTAAAATTGATGATTACTGTCAATTAGGCCTACTCTTCTGGTGTGGTTTGTGCTAGGGTGACTTGGGCACTTAATGTTTGTGTTGAAAACAAAATTGCAAATCAGACAGATTTGAGTACAGATGCAGGTACAGTACTGTACAGTACCTTACAGGGTGGTGTCCTCAGACAAGGCCTGGGCATTGGACAGACTTTTTCATTTAGTTTATCACTGCCAAACAACTAATAAGAGATGTGACTGTCACATACACAGGCTATCAATAACCATGGGCGTCCGCAGGTATGGGCAAGGGGGGCCACTTGCCCCCCCCCCCCCCGGAAAATCAAAAATTTGAAAAAAAGGATAAAAATCAAAGCAAAAACCCAAGTTTCTATATGCAAAAAATATGCTTTAGAAATGCCATTTCCGGCAATCTGGGAGGCATTTTGGGCTGAAATTTTTGCATGCTTTGTGTCAATTCATGGTGACTGGGAGGTTTTGCCCCTCCCTAAAAATTTTGCCCCCCCCCCCCCCCCCGACTTTTTTTCTGTGGACGCCCATGTCAATAACATGGCTTTGAGCAACTAAACTCCACATGTGATAGTTTTAAGCGAGTGAATGGATGAGGCTACAGCATTGTTTGATGCCAGTCTTGCTTGGACAGCTAATTTCACTACAGACTGTTTTGGCGTTACACTCCTCACCTACGTCCTATCACCTATTGTAGGGTTGGTACAGTGTTATTAGTTTGCCAGACGGTAAGTATGGGTATAAATGGTATACAAACAGTGATAGGAGGTAGGTATCGTCCCTCATAGACTCCCTAACCAGGGAGTTTTGAGGATTTAAATGGAAGTCGGTGCCAATAATGTTACAAATCTGGTAATCTATGCCTTTAGTTGCAGTTGCAGGATACATGTAGGACGAGATTTAACAGCTGTTCTGAAAATGTTCATGTCAGTATGAAGGGCTCAGTGCTTATGCTGGGACTAAAAGTAAGGAGAATTTCACCTTCCCTCTACCTTGTCTTTTGGACAGATTTCAGATGGTACATAGGAAACAGTAAAGTTAACAAATGTGAAAAAGTGAAGCAGACAAATATTTTCTTTGCTGAATTTGGGAAGTGAAAGTGGGAGTCCCCCAGTCATGTACCTTAGAATTTAAACAGTGGAATGGACTTATACTAGTCCACTGTCACTGTTATGCTTTTGCACTCATTGTGGAGGAGACTGCTAGTGTACTTGCCCAGTGGGAAATGGTTCTTAGCAAAGCACTTGCAGGAGAAATTCTTTACTTGTTGGTAAGAGCATCTGCCTCTTAGAGGCAAGGCCCAGGTTCTGTTCCCAGGTGGACCAAAGACTCTAAAAATGGAACCTACTGTACTGCCATTGTGTGTGATGCTCTCCATAAGCAATGTACAATATTAAGGAAAACAAGCCATTGAGCCTTATTGGAAAAAAAGCCATGGCCAACTCGACTTGAGCCAATAGGTTGGAAACTGGGCTGTAACTAACTAACTACTGTATCTGTACTTGTCCCTTTTGTCTGGAGTTGAATTTGTTGAAGCCCCACCTTTATTATCATATTATAAAGAGTTGGATTCGTTTAAGCCCCACTGTAATTATCATATAAGTCAGGAGGATAATTATTTCAGTCTAATAAGGTTTACGTTTACAGTTGTGGTCTTAAATGTAAAAACAATGTGTAATGATGCAGTATACTGACTGACCTTCTCAGCGCTTTGCTGTCCCTCTCCCTCCGTCTCCTCTCCCATCATATTGCAAGAGAATGGACATGTTCTAATAGGGTTATGTTTGAGATTTTAATTCACAGAGTTTTGTTTCATCTTCCTCCAGGATTCCAGTGCTGCAGCTGAAAAGCTGAAAGAAGTTGATGGATTTAAGAATGCAAAAACAGTCAAAATAAACCCAGATAAACCACAGGAACAGGCTCGTTTCTTGACACTAGAGGTAAGTCATTGGAGTAGTGAAATTGCTTATTTGACTGAACAATTATACTGAAAAAACCTGCTGAAGGATTCACAAATTGAAATGGAGGGATGGCTGTAAGTTTTTTTTCTTCCAGTCTGTCCAGATGTTTTTTTTTTTTTATTTTAAATTGTATGGTAGAGATTGACAAAGACTGGAGAAAAGTAACAGTTACTGTATTTACTCTATTAAACGCCCCCTCTCTAATAAACGCCCCCCAACTTTTTTGTCACATTGCATAAAGTGAAATTGTTAATTCCAAAGACAATATGGTAAAAGGAAAATGAAATAGCTCTGCCTTGAAGCCACGAAATCTCCTAAAGTCCCATACTGTATCCTGAAGTAAAAGGCATGTTTCTGCAACTAATTTCTGTTGATATCCGTCACTCTATCACAAATACCACGAATCTATACTGCTTCGTTTGTGGTTCGAAAGTGGTACTGTACCTACCGTAGGTATACAAATATTCGCTAGCCTATCCGAACAGCCTAACATAAAAATCCAAATTCAACACAGGAAAACTGTTTAACAGTGAAATGCTATGAACGCGTATGTACTGCTAATGGTACTACTCACGGTAACTATTATGCAATTACTGTATGTACGTGCGTATAGCCGGCCGGTCAGTATAGTACCGTGAGGCCTGGCTGTATACTGTGCACAGCATGCATGCATGCATATGCCACGGGCACGTAAAAAAGTCACTTCTGTGTGTAAGTTACATATTAAGATGTCGGCGAAAGTTGATCACACTTGCAAAGTTCAGAGTGCTGTTCGTGGCTACCATATTTATAGGGAAGTTTGGTTACCGATCATTGGGGAGGAGCTCACAGCTGATTGTGAAGCTGACAACCAAATGGACAAATATGCCATATGTAGCAGTTTATCAGAAGTCACATAAATTTGACTCTAATAAACGCCCCCCTTAACGAAAATTTCACGCCCCCGGGGCGTTTAATAGAGTAAATACGGTATGTAGAAACAAAATTAGATTGCAAAGGTTGTAACAGAACACTGCTTAATGAAGCACAACCACACCTCACCCTGCTTGACCTTTCTTCCATCATTATCTGTATGGAGAGGACATTTGCTAGGGTTTACCACAGAATCTTGTAATTGATATTTACTTGAACACAGGGAAAGGGTACATTATGCTAATACTTGGTGTTGGCATTGAGTAGTTCTTTTTTTTTTTTTAAGGGCACTGGCAAATGTTAAGGGCACTTACTGACTTTACCATTCAGTGCTGTTAATTACATGTGAAGCCTTGACTGCTCACAATATGTTGAAAGGTTTTCTGGGACAGCCTGTCTTGGCTGAAATTGCAAAGCATTACAATCAGCCATTGTGTTCAGTAATGGGATTTTTACAAGCATGAATTGAAGTTGTGAAAAGTTTGGAAGTGCTCTGCAATGCCAAGTAGAGTCGTAGAGGAAATAAGCCAGGCATCAGTGAACATGCTAATCTGCTTCAGCACAGTCCTGCTAAAACAAGAATGGATAGCTTCCCTAAGTTCATGGTTTCCCTTGGAATTTTTATGTCAAGGAGCTGTCTCACATATATTGGCTGCTATTAATCCATTTTTGATTGGGATCGTTTTATATTCATGTACTGCTTTGCAGGAAATCTTTCAAAGCCTGCCCGTCCTCCCACCTACAGTAGAGGCAGCTGGGTGAGGTTGCTCAAGTAGCCCCTACACCCTCTAGAATAAATGTGCATAGCCTAGTGTGTTGAATTCTAGTATGGAATATTTGCTACAGATTTTGAGCCTTTGAATAGTTTACATTTAATCGCATACTATAGTCAGGATTTTTCATCAAAGCCACCGACCACAGGTCCAAATATTCGGCTATTAGACCACTTCCCCAGGCTGAATATTTAGACCGTGTAATAGAAGGGGTTACCCTTTTGAGAAATTATTTCATCTGGTAAAACATATGTAGAGTAGCATGATCACATGAAGATATTTTTTTTTGTGATGAAAAATCATTTTCAGACTTGCCCCATGCCCTCTACTCCTTATGACTATTGTCCAATGCCCCAGGCCATCCCCCTACTCTGGCTTTACCAGTGTATGTCTTCTGTGTTTGGATTGCCTCCTTCACAAGACTAAGTCCCAATCAGGTTATGTACAGTATGGTAAAGTAAAGGACCATATTGTTGAAGGAAGTGTTGACTAGGAAAGTATGAAATGAAACCCAGAGGTGCACTACTGAACAGACTACCAGTCTGAATCAGTGACTGGATTTAGTTTGATTGAGTGCTACATCAATTTGTTGGTTATAACTACCATTGAACTGTTGTGAAAGGTTCATTGGATCTAAGGCCATCAGACATTAACATAAATAGCATGACTATATGGCTTGAAAAATGACTGTTAAAACTCTGCTACAGGTAGCTCAGGGCTATGTAGTGTGGCTTAAATCACAAATGGTCTTCTGACCATTAACCATAGAAAGCACTGTGGGTTATTGCCAGATGTTGCATTAGCTAGGTTCAGTACAGAAGCTGTATTGTAAACAGCTTTACCTGTGAGCCAGTTTACAGTAAATGTCCTCTATGCTAGTGAAATGCTGTTAGTTGGTCAAGTGCTCTTTGGGCCAATATTGAAACTGAACCTGCCCACCCCCCCCCCCCCCAAAAAAAAAAAAAAAAAAAAAGTGATAAAGTACTGTAAGTCACGCTACCTGTTTCCAAAGGTGCAGTAGGTCTATGCCGCATGCTTGGACTTAAAAAAAGAATAGGTGTGTCCTTTACTTCTTTTTTATTACAGGCAAATAAGACCCTGCTGGTTCCAACACCCCGGATGAGAAGAGGGCTCTTCAACAGAGTGGTGCTTCCTGCCGGAGCAAACAAAAGTCAGCTAAGGGAATGCTGTACTTTTCAGGTAAGTCTGCATTCTCTGCCTCTTAGTTCAAAATATTATTCTTTAACATCTTTCTGTCTCTGCAAGAATTCTCTGTGAAATTATTTCAGAAGGTTCCAAACATTTTAAAACTGTTACAACTACAGTAGGTACAGTACTGTACTCTACAGTACTGCTGTTGAAAGTCCCTTCAACTGTTTCCACATTGTGATGCTTGAAAAGTCAGGGAGTTCAAAAATGCCAGAATGTTTCATCCTCTCTTAACTATTACCCCAAGCTACAATTTTTGTGGTAGTCCACAGAAATTTTGGCACAGCATTTTGATTGACAGCAAGTTAAAAAAATGTGGAGCACTGTAGCTCATATTACACAGTAGGTACTGTGCTGAGAGTGTTTTGATTACATAATGAGGTCTTCTTTATAGTCACCCTGAAGCAATAAACTGAGATTGTGTCTGGGTAGTGATGAGTTTTTATACAGTTGTTGAAGGGACTTAATTAAAGGAGAATTGGAAAGCTTTAGGGTGAGAGGGGAGGTCCTTGAGGATAGCCAATGGGTACTTACTTTCTTTTACACAGATGGATTGAAGAATTTGTGAAGCAAAATGTTGATCAGATGAGAAAAAACCTTGTCAAGATTCTTGTGTGTTAAAGTGTACCTCAAGTCAAAAAATTCAAAAATACTGTACATAGTTAAGAGCATGGAAAATAATTTCTTACAGTCCAACTCCCATCTCCATAGGACATTCCTGAGCTGAGATATAAAATGTAAAAAAGAGGGCTTAATTAATTACATCACCCCATTAGAGTAAGAGTGTTATCACACCTTGGTACAAGGTGAAGTAACTTTCAGGAAAACAAAGAAATGCAAAGATTGTAATTTGAGTTGTACAACAATGACATCACAAATTATTGCACAATATACCATTTTAAGTTGAGTGAATAAACTTCAACATTTTATATCTCGGCTCAGGAATGTCCTATGAAGATGGGAGTTAGACTGTTAGAATTCATTTTTCATGCTCTTTAATATATATTTTTGAATTTTTGGACTTGAGGTACACTTTAAGTCGTCTTCATGTAAAGATTTTGGAATGTTGGAAACTGTTATTGTAACAAAAAAAAGGTTTGGGAATTTCTGAAAGCTTTGTGAAACATTTAGAGATTTAAGAACATTTCAAATGTTTTTGCATCTTCACAAAAAAAAGAGGAAATATGTAAAATGTGCATTGCTCAGTGTTTCTTTATGTGAAGGTAAAAGGCAGTCATTTGTCACCCCAAACTACAGTTTCAGTATACATATATCAAAACTCTCAATTGGTACAGCTCTTTGATTGGCATCACATTCAAACAATGCATCATAGCTAAATTACACAGCATGGGCACTGGGAGTGTCTTGATTACACATTATGGACTTGTATGGCCACTGGGACAAGCCATGAAGCAATAGGATTGTGTCTGGATGAAGATGAATTTTAGATAAATGTGGGAGGGGCTAGAAGTAAGTAGGTTGGGAGAATTGGAACTGTTTGGGATGATGAAAATATGCCTTTAAAACTTTTTGATATTTGAAATTTGTTAACATATTTTTGGAAAGTGTAGAAAAAGGTTTTCAAAAGAAACGAAGTTTGATTTCCTACATTTGTAATGCTAAGGGGAGGACCCTTTTTTGTGGAGGTGAAAGGTCATTTAAGATCAAAGGTCAAAGGTTATTTAAGGTCACAATTGGTTAAAAAAATTCTTGCAAGTAAGGTATCTTCAGGTGGGAAACTGGTAAGTTTGATATTCTGTGTGTAGATGCATTATTGTTGAAAAGTGAACTCTTCACTTGCCAGCTGTGCTGTTTTAAGCAGAACCGTTCTGTTTTCTGAGCTTGGAAACCCATAAAATCAGTACGTTCTGTTTTTCCAGCCTTCAGTGTTACCAACAAACTACAGCTTGGAATGCAGAGTGCTGAATGTTGTGAACTTAGTATTTTGGATTACGTGTTACAGGTAGTTGTTCCCTTTTCTAGGATGCTCATGTTGGCAAGAATGGAACTCTTAGGGTTTCTCTCACGAAAAAAAAAAAAAATTGCAAAGAATTCCCAAGATTATCACCTGGGTTCCGACTTTCGAGGGAGTAAAATTAAAATTTCCCAAGTTTCCACTTTGGAAAGGAATCACTGAGGAGATTGGTCTTTTTGATTAATGAATGCCTTGTTTCTGTGACATGACAGTAATATGTTTTGTTGCAAGGTTGACTAAAAGAAAACGATGTTTTCAATTTTCACAGGGAATAAAAGTAAATAGTGCCCCTGTTGGAATGGCAGAGAAGTACGAGGTAGACTTGGTGGTTATTGGATCTGTAGCTGTCTCTGAGAGTGGTGAGATATTTGATTGTAGACTCTTTTCTAAATAGTAATTACAAAGGATTGCGGGATAGGATGATGGTGTTAGAACTATTTTTGACTACAGTAAAATACCATTGACAAAAATGACACATGCCAAAACCCGATCCCACAATCCCTTGTAAGTCTATTCTGCATCTGTTTTATGTCCAATCAAAAACCACATGCTCAGGCATTGAGTTTTGGATATTCCAGATGTGGAATGTATTGAACTCTTCAGAAAATCATAGAGGTTGGTAGATGTGCTGCTTTATTAAGCTTTGACAAATTTATATGAGCTCCCATCTTCATCTAGGTGTGCAAAAAATCCAGTGATTTGAGGAGAGTGATGAATTTGCACTCTAACAGCTTGAAATTCAAGGTCTTTATTCCAATAGGTTGAAATTTTTGAAATGGATACTGTGAGGCCCATTTTAAATGGACATGTTGGGACCCATCATTATTCAGGCGATTCATGAGAACATTCAGATAAATGCTGTTTTACCAGACATGAAATTTTACTTGAAGATTCTTCCTGGTGTGCTACAAATCATGCTCAGAAAATTATGGAGTCTGGTAGGAGTAGTGTTTTATTTTAAAACTTGAATAAATTTGTATTAGCTCTAAATCTTCATTAAGTGTTCAAAAATCACTCCTTACAGTTATTTGAATTGAGTGGTGGTGTTGGCTCTCACTCGCATGCTTAAGTCTCAAAATTCAAAGCCTGTTTTATGCTTTAGCTGTAGATATGGTCTGCAAAATGGTATTGTAAAATGTTTGGATACCCTCTACAATACGTAGATCTTAAAGATTATGAAGCCAGATCTTTCATAAATGTTCATTCATTTCAGATCATATGTTGGTCTGGCAGCAGAACATCTATCCCTCATCTGGAATGTCCGGGTTTGATTCCCTGGTCAAATTGTACTAAAGACTTCAGAATTGGGCTACCAGGATAATCGCTTTTTGCCCCGACGATACTGACACGTTTTGTCAAGATGTGACATCCCAACAGAATCAAATAAATGGCTAAACCACTGTGAAATCTCTTATTTTGTTGCCTTTAGTCAGTAACATGATCATCATTTATGTTGTCCAAAGAAATGAAAAACGACACTTTTAAAGGCAAAGGTCATAAATTAAATGTATTTCTGATAACATGTTCAGCTTCAAACTGAACTTTATCAGCTTGAGTGTACTACCGAGTATACACAGTATGTCCTTGATACAGGCACTGTATGTACAGCACATGATAATTAACATCCTGGTGGCAAATGTTACGACTACAGTTTTAAATGCGCGATATCGGAAATAATGGCAATATCAATAAATGAAAGATGATTATCGTGGCAGGTCTACTTCAGTATTAATGAAACACACTGCCCTTATGAGTGATTCCCTGCATAAGCAGTGGAGTAGCGAAACAAGATATATGCAGTGTCCTACATTTTTTTTTCTTTTCTTTTTTTCTTTTATTATTTCCTACAATTTGAGTAATTGCTTTGGGTGCCCCTAGATTAAACCTGAAAGTTATGTTGAGATGTTAACCTTCAGCAACCAACCAAGCTATCAAGAATTTTCCTTTCATTAAGAGTTCAAAATTGCTTTCCTGTATAGATATGTACTGTTTGAACCCTTTTGCGCAGTACCTCTGACTGTAAAATATCTTCAGTTCAGTTTTTGTTTGTCTAATGCAGTGAAAACTTTGTTCTATAATACTTCAGAAGTGAAATCACTACTTTAAGCAGTTCAGATAAAGTGTTCATGTTTTGTGTTGGTATTTTATTTTAAACAAAACAAGCATGCTTACAGTTGTCACACGGTGCTTGATCATGTGTTCTTCTGTTGTTCTTTTCAAGGTTTGAGAATTGGAAAGGGTGAGGGATTTGCTGACCTGGAGTATGCCATCATGTCTGCTGCCGGTGCAGTCAATGAGGATACAGTGGTGGTTACTACTGTCCATGACTGTCAGGTGACAGACATCCCTGAAAGTCTTATCCAACCTCACGACTTGACAGTGGACTACATTTTGACTCCAACAAGAGTCATTGAGTGCTCTGGCAGCATTAAACAGCGACCCAAAGGTATCATCTGGAGTATGTTGACAGAGGAGAAATTCCAGTCTATACCGGTTCTTAAGGAGCTTCGTGATAAAGATGACGAGGCTGGCATCGACACTACTTTGAAGCCATCAGAGGATGAGGGGGGCCGGAAGAAAAATTATAGGCAGAGGAATAATCGTAGGGATCAGAGACCAAGACGCCAACGTGGGAGGCGCACCAAGGATCAGGAAGATGAACCACCACAAGAAGAGAAAGAAGAAACTAAAACTGTTAAACGTACAAATAATAGGAGGGCACCTCCACAGTGTCCCCCTGGTTGCCGTATATTTGTGGGCGGGGTGACCCGTCGGACAAGGGTGTCCGAGTTCAAGACCGCAATAAGAGCAAAGGGGGTGTATCCAAAGAGAGTTGTTTGGAGAGGAGCTCGGGGTTTCTGCTTCCTAGAGTTCGATGTCCCTGACAAAATTGAAGACGATGTCTCTCTCCTTGGGGACATTGCATTCAACAATGTCCAGCTCCGGCCGCAGATTGCAATTGACCAAGAGGACAGGAAAGGTGGCAAGGTAGCAGCTGTTAATGGGGAAAAGCATGACACACAAGGAGATGAGAACACCAAAGAAAATTTGAAAAACTAGGACTCAGTTCAATAATAAGATGGCAGAACCCTCAAGGGTTGTAGACGGGATGATTTGCATGGTAAGGTTAAAACGTGTTGACAGTGTGTATGATTACTCTTTTCATTCTGAGTGCTGGTGCAGCAATGTGGCACTGACCAGTCCTGTAAGATTGAAGCATAAAAGGAAGAAGACAATATTGGGTTGTCCTTGCTTCGTCCATCAAGTACTTAGAAAAGTGCTTTAATTTTTCATTCTTGCCTATTGTTATTCCTGACTAGAGTGGTGATTTTTCAAGATCTATCTAGACTTGTAGTCTGAGTGCCTGTTGCCTCTTTTTTTGTTTTGTAGGTCTTTTTGGAAGCCTGAAAAGACGAATTTTTCAGATTACTGATTCTTGCTAAATTTAGAGGACAAGTTTTCATATGTGCATTATAGGTGATCTGAAATTCAGGTTTGGGCAGAACATCCCCAGGCATTATTGTGAAAAGTGAGTTTGAAGAGAAAGGGTGTGTGAATGGTTTGTGGCTTATGCAAGCAAGGGATACAGATCACTGTAATTTTATAATATCTTTAGGGTTAGTGACAAAAATGGTGAAGTTTTCAACTAAGTCATCATCTTGAATGTTTTTCTTTCTGTTTTCAATGTCTCCACTGCATTTGACTATGTTTTATAATGATGTAGTTTCCTGTGTATCTCAACTACTTAATGTGTTAAAGCATAGCTTATGGCTATGCATGTTACAGTACTACAGTAGGGTTTGCTATGATCAATTCCATTTTTTTTTTAAAGTCCTGACCCTTCAAAGGGTTGAGGGACCTTGTAATGAAGATGTCTTCCATAGCCAAGTAACTTTCTAATTCACAGTTAGTACTAGTGTGTGAAAGAAATGGGTAACTAAAGCATAAAATAAGTGTCATAATTTTTTTTCTTTTTTTCTTTTTTTTTGTTAGTGATATTTTTTTTTTTCTTTATTTGTGAGACTTTTTCCAGTCTTCTGAGCGATTTTCTTTATGATAGTTTGCTCTTTGCTTCAATAAGCATGAAGACTGGGGCCTCTTTTTTGAACATGAATGCATTATGATGAAAAACTTTAAATAGGTACAAAAGTAATTCCAGTGTACAAATGTGAAAAATTAGAACTAATATGCTGCTTACTTAAACTTGCTTTTCAAGTTTTTTTTCATATGAATTCCAAAGTTAAGTTGTATTAATCTCTTGAATATCTCTGAGAAAGTGCCTATTAAATTATTATATTAAGAGTACAATGTTGCGTGTGTGTGCATGCACTGTATGTATGTAGTTTATTCATACTTTTGATGACCGACCGACAGCATTGTCAAGTGGTTAGAGCGTCCAACTTGCATTCGGGAGGCCTGGAGCTTAAGCCCTAGCAAGGTCATATCAAAGACTGTAAAATGGAACCTACTGCCATTGTGCTTGCATTTTTTTCTCAGCACAGGCCATGGAGTAGGTTAATCAAGGCCGTGGGCCACAACTGCAAAAAAGGCTGTGAGAGCCTCTACTTAAACCAATTGGCTAGAAACTGGACTTGTAAACTTCCATCTAACTTTGTGATAATCTTCAAGTCCTATTGATCCATGATAATCAGGTGATTGTGTCAACGTGTTATTACCGGACAAACCCAAAGTAATGGATAAATGGTCTTATCTTACTGTAGGTTACTTCATTACTTGATTGTACTGTGTTTTAATGTGTACACTTAAAATTTTCTTTTTTAATCAGAATTGTCTGTGTATGAATGAACGCAGCTAATCAACTTTTGATATGCACACACTCTTGATATTAATCATCAAACTAGTCAATTATGGGAAATAAAAAGGAACTTCAGGAAAAGGAATTTCAAGAAATCTATCACAACAATATGGAAGCACTGTAACAGGCTGCAGCCACAAATCTGCATGAGAGACCAGTCATGAGGGATGCATTCTGAAATTAAAGTTGCAGCTTACAAACTTATCATGAAATGATTATAGATTAATACTGTGTATGGCGTATGTGTACATCAGGGAAGGTTTTGTCTCCTCTGTGAGTCTACATTGACATGCTTTCGTGCTAGCACTGACGAAGGATGTACAGTACAGTATGGTAGAAATGTTACCATTGGTGACTGTCTAGTATGGATCTGCAATATCATTATGTACAGTACATAAATCATTGAATAATAGAGCTCTAGTATGTAAAACAACTGTATTAACACAGCAGGATATTGGAGACTATGGGTTTACATACATTGCTAATGTACAGTACTCAATGATCACCTTGTACTCCAATTGCATTAACTCCATTTGCCCTGTATTCATTATCTTGTGCTAGTGAACAGTCCCTTGTTATTTTATTTTTCCTAAGATTCAAGTGCAGTGAATTAGGTAATTAATTCCTATCATTTCCCTAAGTAAGCGTGGTAGCCTGCAAGTATATATACAACACTTGGTAAAGCATTGCTTTGTTACATCACTGTTGAAATACCTCTTGTTCTCTTCAAATGTCGACTTCTTGAAGAACAACACAACACAAAGTAAGCATTATTTCAAAACAGACGATATGTTAGACAGCTATTGTAGCTTGGCTTTGTTATATTTTTACTTTAAGGCTGCAGGCAGATGCTAAACTTGCTCAAGTCTTTCTTCACAATTAAGAACAATTCAGTAAAGTTCTTGTTATGTTCTATAATCTTCAAATAACATTTCATACATTTCAAGCATACTAACAAAGGCATGGCATTAGGTAACAGATTTAGAGAAAATCTACTGCTGATGCCAAACTTAACTTAATATCACAACTTTATGAAAGTTTGTGTGTGTCTGAACTTAAAGGCAGTCATTCCTCACCCCAAACTACAGTTTCAATATACATATATCAAAACTCTCAATTGGTACAGCTCTTTGATTGGCATCACATTCAAACAATGCATTATAGCTAAATTACACAGCATGGGCACTGAGAGTGTCTTGATTACACATTATGGACTTGTATGGCCACTGGGACAAGCCATGAAGCAATAGGATTGTGTCTGGATGAAGATGAGTTTTAGATAAATGTGGGAGGGGCTAGAAGTAAGTAGGTTGGGAGAATTGGAACTGTTTGGGATGATGAAAATATGCCTTTAAATATAAAGGCTCATATTCAACATGTCAGTTGGTCTAAAGATGCAATGAAAATACTGTACTTCATTACTTATGCTCTCTGTAACACTGTAATTTTTGTCTCGTTATTCACTCAATTTTAAGAGCACAAATTTACCTCAAGTTTAATAGAAATAAGAAGTATCATGGGGAAGGTTTGATTGGAATTACTTTTTCCAATAATTTTTTCTTTCTTTTGTTTCATTATGAATATGGTCTTTTAAGAAAAAGTAGCAGTCTTTTGTCCCATTGTTAAAGTAAGAGATTGGATAAGAAATTTAATGTTTTTTTGAGAGGACTTAGCCATTTTGGTCTGAAAAATATAGGGCTTGATTTTTGTGGTTGTCCAGTTCTCCGGGACAACTAAAATTCCATGTGGACAACCAAAAGGTAAAAGTTGGCTGTCGGATGGGTAAGGGTTGTTTTCTGATGAAGAACGATTTTTCCCAATAAAAATTGAAAAGCAGCTTGCCCTCACCTGATTGAAGACTGTACTGCTGTTGACTGATCAACTCTTTTGACTTTTTCCATGATATAATATTTCAGACTTCAGTGCTTTATCTCTCAAACAACACATCTTTTCATTCTATAAGACAAAAAAATACATGTACACATTCACTACTTTGTAGTAACATGAAAAATGTTTAGGGCAACCAAATCTCCTCATGAAAAACAAAGATTAGTAAAATGGTTGCTCGAAAGACAGCCATAAATTTTTCTGAAAATCGAAGCCTGAAATACTTGAAGTATTTCCTGTTATAGTCAAAAGATATTATTTTCTTCCGCTTAGAAGTCGCACCACAGAGTTAGCTTTCCCCATCATGATAGCTGCCGTCTGCAGTCTTTCTCATAATGCTGTTGTCAGTTGATTTGAAGTTCTGGTGCAGATTAGTGGCGCTATTCCAATTTCATATTCTGAATCACATTTTTCATTCAGTTTCAGTGGGAAGCTTTTCAACTACATGAAAGTAAAACAGGAAAATGTATAGCAACAGAATTCAACATAGCCTTGATAAGCTTTTAGGATGTAAGTAGGGAATTTGGTACAACTGCAATATGAAAATTAAAGTCTGGTAGTAAAAGAAGGGTACTATGTTAGTAAAAGAAGGGTACTAGGAGATGACTCTGCATTTTCTGTCATTGTTTCTAGTTTGGCAAGTTGACATTACCCTGGAGACAGAAGACAAAACATAATTACAGCTCTCTCGTTTATTTTCGGATATTGGTCATCAGAAATTCGTATTGAAAAATAACTTGACCAGATCTCCCTGTAATTTTATCTGGAGGCCTAGCACAAAAGTATAGCTTTAAGTTTAAGCCTTAAATTGAACAAACAGATTTATGTGTTGTTAATTGTAATTCTCTTTTACAGTTATTTGGGATTTGTGTTCACGTGTAGTCTGTGTTGAATATTTAAGGTTGTGTCTGTTATTTTTCCATTCAGGGTAACACATTTATGCAATATTCGTTTAGTTTGATTCTTTTTTTTTTTGTGGAAAATAAAAAATGATGCAAAGTTTTTACTTAACTTACTGTATTAGGGATAATGCCGTAGTGAATGGGCAACTGGGTATGGACATCCATGGGTACACATGCCGATCCAAGGTTGAGTGTTTCCCAGCCTTGAGACAGCCCCTTTTTTATATATGTGAATATTTGCATTTAATGTAAATCTAGTAGAAGATGCAAGGGGAATTTCAGCTTCCCGATCTCTATTGAAATGTCTGGGTCATCGGCTGGGTTGGGCAAGTGTGGAAGCAAAGCAATTATTTCATTGACTATGTTAAGATCGGGAGTTGAGAAGGGGTGAACATTGACAACTTTGATGTTTTTTTGCTTTCAATATTATGTCAAGACTGTATACAAGCCCACCTTGGCCAAGTGGAAGGTGGTGTATTAGTCGCTGTTTTTTGTCAAAACTCCACCTAGCCCGCCCAAATTTGTCCTGGCAGCCCCTCCCCCTCCCCCAGGGTATATGTCATTGCTGTACAGTTGAAGGCAAGCATACTGTGTTGCTCTGAAAATCCCAAATCGTACCCGTAAAATGTAAGTAGTGGATAGCTTGTGGCAACTTTGGAAAACGTGAGCAGAATTTTAAGAGGCGGGGGGGTTGTTGTTGAGTATCGAAAAAAGGGGAACTTGTTAAAATAAGAAAGAGTCACTGTATTCAGGTCAATTAAACATAATATTTTGTCTGTATATTAGATGTGTTTATATTTGTTTATGAGCTTCAAAAAATATTATAAGGTAAATGTTAAAATTGAATTTAAAAAAATGCTGGAGGGCTTGTGATTATATTTATGCCACACCTCATCAAGATAACTTTTCTCACTGGTTTCATTAGCCGAGTATTTTACACAAAAAGGATCTATAATGTGGGTATGTAGTATAGTTTTGAAAAGGCTAAGATAGCAGTCTCTTGCAAAGGATGAACAAACATATCATTATATTATTTCGAAAACCTTACTCTTCCGTCTAGTGAAATTTCACTTTTTTATTTTAAAAAATTGTAAGAATTTGATTATGGGCGATGATGACACACACCATTGCCTCAAAAAGGTCTCAGTGTATTGTTTTAATTTTTGGATTTATTTCCCTCTTTTTTTTGCACTTTCTTTTTGACAATTTCCCTACATTTCTTAGAAAAAATATTTTAATAGTTTGTTTACCACACTTTTAAAACCAAAGAGTGAATTAAGTCACTCTCTAATGGAGTGAGAAGTTTGAATTTACTCCATTCGAGTGTTCATTCACTACAAGGATAGTGAAACTCACTCCAAAAAAGAGTGAAATTCACTGCAAGAATAGTGAAAATTCACTCTTTATCGAGTACCATCAGAGATCACTCTTTCTTTAAGAGTGGTTCCTGTGGGCACTCCATCCACATTTTTGCAGTGAATTTCACTTTTACTGGAGTTCCACTCTTTGGGAGTAAACATTTGAACTTTCACTCTTTTAAAGAGTGAAACGTCACTGCTTTTATTTTTAGAGTGCAGCCAATTAGTAGATTATACTAGTTTATGTTCTTCTTTTGTGAGCAGCTTTTCCAGTTGAATTTAACTGTTGGGTTGAAATGAAATTTAAGTTATTATTTATTCTTTAGTTTAAAATGTACATGACATTGCTTGATTAAGCATAAATTGCCAATCATAATTTTGATAGAGCTCTGTTCTTGTTTTGCGTTTATAGAGGAAGTCACCTGTTTACGTGGTTTGATCAATCGCTGGTGTTAGATTTCTAGACATTATGTGTGCATTGTGTTATAAAGAAAATTATGCAGATAACACGTGCAGTTTGAAATTTATCACCTGTTTCTCAAAGCATATAAACTCCTGAAAATTCTCCCAACTTGGTGAAGCACTCGGACGGTGGAGTCAGTTTGGACGTCGGAGATAATTGTTGAACTGGTCCAATATGTTCAAGGAAATAAAATCTCAAGTTCCTATTTAAAGGGGGGATCAAAATGCCCACAGAGGTAAAAGTGGTTGGGATAAAGCACTTCTACCCAAAGCCCTCCTACCTGAAGCCTTTGTTTCTGTGAACCCCGTTACTTTAGATTCTCAAATGTAACCGGGTGGTCACTCAACACTGTAAAAACAAATTATTCAAGTAGTGTCTAAATTGAATTGACTAACCACACGTAAGTCACTCATATTTAGCTAATTTGTGATATCTGACTAATTTCGATGTATCTTTCGAAAGAAGGTTAGTCAAACCTTAGTCAAAGCGGCTTAAAATTTGTTAGCAACTGGGTTAAATATCAGTCAATATTTTTGACTAATATGATTAGTCAGTTCAGTTACTGTTTGACTAATTCCTGTTTACACTGAAGAATCGGTTTCTTTGATATGCTGAAGAAATGCCCACGTTCTTTATATTACTCCTTGGTCTCTCAAATTGTGCAAACGCTAGTACAGCTGTTGAAATAATATTTTGACACAAAAAGCATCGCCACCGCCATTAAAGTTTGTGGTTGCTTAAAGTACCGTACCTTTTGTGTTTCTCAAAGTGTACCGGAAATCTGAAACTTCGAAAGTATATATTGCAGGTAGCAAAAAATGAGGTAGTCCAACTTTCGTATTCACTGGACATTCCTGAACTGAAATGTAAAGTGTTGCATCTACTTCGCCGCTCTACTTACGTCCTATTCACACATGTAATCCCCACTTACCCGCAGGCAACCCTGGTAAACCAATAGCACCGCAAGGGAGGGCGCCCTTCCTCCCCACACGAGGAGGAAGGACTCCCCCATCGTCCTGTTCTCGCTTACCATCTTTTGGATGCACAACCTGTTTTCTTTCTCTCCCCTTTAGCGGTTCAGGGTAAGTTCAAGGGTGCTCGAACTTCCCTTCCAGTATAGGCCCAAGGCTGCGTTGGGTCTGCTGGTAAGCGGAATATTACGATGGAGGGCGTCCTTCTTCCTCGTATGGGGAGGAAGGGCGCCCCTCTTGCGGTGCTATTGGTTTACCAGGGTTGGTTGCGGGTAATTGGGGATTACATGTGTGGATAGGAGGTAAGTATCGGGGGCTCGTAGATTCCCTTTCCAGGGAGTGTTGGGAAATTTCATACACCCAGTTCTGAATGGTAGATTGTGCAATAACTTGTTATGTCATTGCTGCTCTGCTCAAATTTCAGTCTTTGCGTTTTTTTTTTTTTTGTATTTCAAAAAGCTTCTATGCCTTGTCACATGAGATGATCGCGTTCTCACTGCTATGGGGTTAGTGAGCTATACGGACCACCTCTGTGTAACATGCACCGCTCCTAAGATTGGAAGCGTTTAAAGAACCAATACTCTCACCCCAAAATACAATTCTTGTATTGGTTTACCAAATTCTCAGTTGGCTCTTCGATTGGAAGCTAATTCAAACCATGCAGAGTACTTGCAAACCTTATATTACACAGCATAACTGTACTGAGAGTTTGGATTATACAAATTTGGTGGTGTACACTCACCCTGAAGCAATAAGTTGAAATTGTGTCTGGATGAGGACGAATTTCAGACGATTGTGGGAGGGGCTTGAGTGAGAAGGTTAGGAGAATTGGTACTTTTGGGGGTGAGAGAATTGGGCCTCAATTTAAAGTCATCACTCTGATGACTTTTAATTATAGAATGAAACAAAGGAGTAAGTATGTCTTGTATACAAGAAAAATATCACAAATGGTTGCATAGTTAACTGCTTGCATTAAAGTGAGGAGAATTCATTACATATGACATCTATGTAATGCAGCAAGTTATATTACAATGGAAGTTGGATGAATAAAAGTCATTTTACAACCTCTAAAATATGGGCCTTTATTCTCAGAATTCTAGACTACATCATTGTACACTTTAATTTCGAATATTCAGTGAATTCTGTGTGAACCTTCTTTTTAGTTGTACCGGAAGATGATGGTATTAATTCAAAGAAAGTTTCTTGATTAAAAATTACAAAAATTTAATTGACAAAATCTGCTTGGTCTTTGATTCTTTTCGTATCTTTTTAATGTTTGAAGTTAAACTCCTGACCGGGTCATATCGAGGATCTCAGAAAATGAAACCTACAGCAATTGTTCTTTGTGCCCAGCATAACAACGGAAAACATGCCATTGGGTCACACCTGAAAAAAAAAAAGCTGTGACCGTCCGAACTTAAAGAGGAAGTTGCAAAAAATAAATGAATAAATAAATAAACAAACAAAACAACAAAGAAACAAACAAATAAATAACAAATAACTTGAAAAACTCAAATGTGGCAAAGGAACCAAAATTTCAGAGAACGGTGAAACTTCCATTCAATTCGGACATGTATTTTGCAAGATAACAGCAAATAAAATCACTAGGTGTGTGTTCCAAAGTGTTTTTGAGAGCAAAAGAGCTTATATCTATTCACTTATTCACATTGACAATTAATGATTGGGTAAATGCGCACTGTTAAACAAGTTGTTTCTTCAGATTGGCTGTTGCCATTGTGTTGCATCGACTGTATTTCGACAGTTGTAAAGTACTAGACGCAAGGGTCGTTGTGAATTCCTCTTTCCCTAACCGACGCACTAACAAAGAGAAGTTTACACATGTTATCAGACGAGGCCAGAAAAAATTCTGAGACCCAGCTTCCCGCAAATTTACGGTGGCATTCCGCTTAGAAGAACTCCCCTCAAATATCATCAGATAATCTTGAGGTAGAAGCACCATAATGTGCAAGTTGGGGTAGAACTATTACAATACTTTACTGAGCTTGAGGATTAGAAAATGTAAGACAAAGCATTGGAAACCTCCGTCATTTCTGGTAATGTAAACGGCGCAATTTAGTGATTGTCTTCAAATAAATACAGATTCCTTGCAGCCTTAAACCTGTTAAATGAACTCTTAGTTAGATGTCCCACTCCCTTACAAAATAATTTAAGAAGACCAAGCGGCAGAAAGGAATTGGTACTTTTCCCCTTGATTTCGTCATTCTTTAGAAGTCTAGTGTTAAAAGCCCTTCCCTCTTCGACACATGCATAGGTTCAACACTGTAGGCCTACATGACAGTTTTATAAAATACCGGTATAAGGCAGGGCCTTTTGAAGATGTTAATTTTTCTTTCGCTATACACGTCGGTTCGACTTTTAATTAGCTTATTTCAACTGTTTTTGGATGTATTTCTTCCATCTAGTTTTACAACCAAGGTTCTGTGATGACCTTTGTCCCTTCATCAAGCTGTATCAAGCTCATTTAACCTGACTAGCAATAATATTGTTTTATTTTAATCCGTAATGTCTAGTCCTGTCACTTCGTTCATTTATCAGTTGGCCTACCACGTCACAGGGGTTTTCTACGGTAGTCACCAAGACACAAAACAACTGTTGCATTATTTTGCAATATAACTTTATAATTTAAATAACACGTTGAGAATGAAATAAGGTATCAAGTCATTCACAAGTTTGACACGTCTTAAGTTGAGACGAATAAATCAGAAAGTTAATTATAACTGTATAATAACCTTCAGTATGGTTATCAGTGTGTATTTCATTTAGACCTAAATGTCTCTTTCGAAACACCGTGAATCAAAGTCTCCTGGTGTAGTGATAACTAGCCTAAAATCAAAGGTCATACTATCTTGTAATTCTATTTTTTATTGTGTTACACTACTGGCATTTTGTACAAATAGTGTTAGCCACGGGCTAAGTAGATATTGTCGTGGGTTCAGTTCAGTTTTGATACACTAAATAACATTTACGTTGGTTATAAGATTTATATCCAGCCTTTAACAGGTCTTTGCTTGGTCACAACTCAGTACTCTATCCCAGCGTCTCCGAATTAATTAAAAAAACATAGATTGAAAATCGTAAAAATTAACCGATAAATGGAAAAGATTCTTTCAATTTTTCGAAAGCAACAAGAAGAGCAAAGGCAGGTTGCACTAGAAAACCAATATTTTACTTGGAATTCGCCCTTTGAATCGGAAACTGATCGCCACTCCATTTGGCATACGGAGTTTGGTTTTGACCGTGAAAGACATATAGAGCAGGGCCAAGATCATCATGAGATCACTTTAGGTATCGTTAACGAGTTTCAGACTGAATGTGAGCCAAACGGCCTTGAAGTTACCGATAACCAGCAACCTACACTATCACAACCGAATTGCAATGACAACGGGGATTTGATTACTACCGAAGGTTTTACGTACAGTCAGTTTGGAACTGAGGTGAGACTAGCTTTTTAAACCTTCCCGAAAACAGTTTTTTTTTTTTGACGTGTTTAGGGGAAGATTTTTATGTGAGAAGGACGAGGTTGGATTACTCCAATTTAGAGTCTTGTGCATGAAAAATTACTCATGGGAATTATGAACGTAAAACTGTAATATATGGAACATATGGGAATTTGTGGGAACTGAAGTAGGAGCAATATGGGGATGCGGCATATGGGACTCCTCTACTTTGGGACAGTCAAAAGGTCCCACTATATAGCTGCATGCATGACCGTGACTAGTCACTGTTTTAATGAAAAAGAATCAACCTCTGGGAACGCCAATGTCATGTCATTTAGGCCTAAACTATGAAAGAAGTCGTGTACGTAGTCGAAAAATAACAAATAATTTCACGAAGTTCCCCACTTACGTAATACAACTTATATTTTAAACATCTATGTGGTCATGACCGTACGTGACGGAATCTTTCTCTCAGGGGAGCGGTGACCTTTTGCCCTACTCAAGATCCCCAACGATGGCGTAATCTCTGTCCTACTGACCGTACTGGAGGCACCGGCGTCTGCCCGATTTAGCAAGAATTTTGTCAATCCGGCGGCGATCACTCCGCCATCTCGTCCCGTACGGTCATGCATGAGGTGTTAGGAATTGTGTTATAAACGTTCTGTGTTACCTCGGCGGGTCATTAAATAAAGCATATCTCGGCTACATACACAACTAATTTTGTTATTTAAATGACATGGGTTTTCCCAACCTAAGGTAAGCATACGGCCCGGTAATTTCATTCATTTACTCACGCGACTAGTGGAAATACTCTGCAGGCCTCCACATACATCATCTGATAATGTTACCAAGCTCGAGTCCGTTCATAGCGTACACGTATCTACTTACGTCATTATTTCTACGCTGATTTCGTTCGCGTAGGCAACGTTTGAATGTTTTTAGGTTTGAAATCTTCAATTCGAACTCATCGAAATGCATAATACATATAACTAAAACGAGAATGACAAACGCCCTTAACCGTTATTCTCTCCTTCTATAATACGTGGTTGAGACTGAGAATTTTCACATAAAGTTCTGGGCTCTTCGTAAAGTTGAGATACTGTCTAGGCCTACTTAACCACCTTCAGATTCTTACAGGCTTAAACGAAATTCCCAAATAGGTGTGGAAGCTAAATTTACCATTAAGTAATTCAAATGACGTAATTCTAAATTCAAAAGGGTTTTAAATTTGGTTATGAAAGGAATCGAAGCCAAAAGGTGTTGTACTGCCAAACACATTTTTGAGTATGAGAAAATTAAAGTTCACGTTTGTGAAGGAAAATGTTATTGAAGGTTTTTATTTTAACCTACAGCTTCAATAGTTAAGCGTACCATATTCATTGTTACATGTGTACAAGATATCCTTCAGAAAATCTTAGTTCATTCTTACTTGCTTTGCAGTTACTTACTTAGCTAGGTGTTTGTAGACAGAAAGAGATTAAGATCAGAGGGACGGAGGAGGTTTTGACCCATTTCGCACACTCAACCCTGGCCCCTCCTACCACTCTCCTTCGATAATTAACCTTAGTACTGATTAGCCCCTCTAATTACAAGTATGAAAGATTAAATTTTATTAAACTGCGTGTACTTGGAAAACAAGGTGTTGCAAATACCTCCATTTTGATTTCATATTTCTCTTACGTTTATTATACAGGGAACAGAGGAAGATGTCGACCAAATCCATGTACCTACCTGTACCAGGATACTTCTTATCGTAGGAATGGTTATCTGTAAACCATTTGGTCAAAATATGTTCGAAAACTATTTCCTGGTAAGAAGGTAGCATTGTTTGAAGATCTTGGTTTTCGTCATAAATTTGAAACAGCTTAATCGCAGTTTTCCATCACACTAGACAGCTCCAATCGCCCTCCTGTACTTTACCTCACAGAGATCCCTTCCCACGGCTGTCTCATCTTTAAACTGACACAATTTTAGTTTATTGCTTCAGCATCCTGATGGGCGTTCCTGGTCATAATTTATGATCACGAAGCATGTTGTGTGCAATATGAAGTAGGTCACTGATTGGCCTGTCGGTCGATCGGTCTATCGATTAGTCGATCGGTTTGTTCGGTTGGTCGATCGGTTGGCCAGGTGATTAGTCACGTGCATGGAAAATTCTGTGAAGCATGCATCATAATGTACTTATGAATTGTAACCCTCTCATCCCCGGAAATAATCTCATTTCATAAAGAAGAAAATGAAATAAACTTCGATTTACAAATAATGTAATTTACAGTATAATCTACTAGTTGCAGCGTCATGCAAAAACCAGCCTGTGCATGTCACTTCTGATAAACTTTGTTTAACACTTTAACCCGCCAACGGTGCTTTATTTAACCGAACAAAATGAACTTAACATTGTTCAAATACTGTTTACAATAACCAGTTTAGAAATATGCTATGTCTTTGTTTGAAACAATTCAGGCTAATAAATTTTGGTAGTAACGGTGTTTAATAAACAGTCGTTTGTTTGAAATGTGAACAACATTGGACGTTTCACCGGTTAACTAAAAGAAAAGTCACTCAGTCTGTCAGTTAGTGCCCCCTGAACATCCAAAGCGGTAAAGTTTACCAGCCTAGGCCAAAGTACATCATTTTCACCAAGTATTATCATTTTTATGGATTCGTTTGTTAGGTACGTTCTATTGATTCCTTTTTATATTGTGTCAATTTTGTATGTTAATGACATAAACTTTAACTATTTGGTTATCCATTACCCAAATAATTTTATTGCTATCTAAATTTGAAACACGAACCCGAAACCATTGTTTTTCAGTGAGTTTCACATTCAATTTTTTAAACAATAAACGACTGTTTGAAGAGTCTAACGTGAACGATTATATCAGGTTTATTAAACCCGGTCCTTGTTCCATTGTTTTACAGAGCAGATATTTCGAGTATCATGGAGAATGGGAGGAAGCAGCCCGTCGTCTTCGTCTAGCTCGTATCTGGGGAGTTGTAACATACGTGTCGTTTGTGTTATATATGGCTTTTCTTGTTGGTATTGTCTTCCTTTCCATGTGATATTGGTGTTGTCTTAAGTTATAGTGACGTAACAATGACATTCCGGGCCGCAGCATACTTTTCTTTCCTTGCAGGTGAAGGGAAAAATCGACTTTTGCAAAAGCTTTAACTTTTTTCAAAATTATGAATAGGGTAAGAAATAAGGTCAAGATTACACGGATTAGAGATATATGATTAAGCAGTTGGTGTCAAGGTTACAAAATGAGGGTCAGTCGAAAAGCTTTTACTTTTGGAATTAGATTCGCACACTTTTTCAGGCTAAGAAGCTAAATAGCATGCAAATTTGAGTCTGAGATATCTGTCAACTTCGCTAAGCAGAATTAGAAAACAGTTAAAGGTAGGATACCATTCGAGCGGGCGGAGGAAGCACTTATAGGCCGGGAGGCCATGGTCCAGTTGCCGGGGATGGTTGCCTTTCAGACAAGTGATCGATTTTCTTTGGTGAGTCTTAACCTTTACAATAAAAGATGAAAGTTACGCGGCTAAAATCTCCCCGAAGATCTTTTTTATTGTGCTTTCGAGAAAGACAGAAAGTAAAACAGATACTTTACATATTTCCTTCCAGGGGCACCGGATTTACTTTTGAAGACCTTCAAAATTTTATTTAATGAAAGCTCCACATTTTAAAATATTTTTTATAGAAAGAACAGCCGCAAATCCTACCTGCGTAGCAGACTGTATTCCTTGCTCAGTCATATCCCTGGAAGCAAGGGAGCTGAGAAAACACAGTCTGCTCTGCGGGGAAACGCATACAGTGCCTTCCCCTTCCTTTCAGCAACTCGGTGTCTATACCGTGCACGGCTTCAAGTTGCTTCCACTTGGGAAGCTGATTAAACGCCTATCGGACAAATCTTTCACTCTCCTTAGAGATGAGTCATTTTCGGTTGTACAAACTTATTGTAAAATGAATTAATTGTTAGGATTAGTATGATGGAGAGAGGTAATGGCTATGCCATATTCCTTCAAATAGGCCTAGCTGTTGAACTGACATACTTGAAAACGTCATAAAATGCGCGAAAGGGTCCAAGAAATCTTCGAGCGACTTTGGTTGTTTCAAGGCATGTTCAGGCAATTATTTATCTCAAAAGTTTCATTCGGCGTTAGTTGACTACAAAGAAACGAAACCGACAAGCTAAGTATTTGTCAATTACTGCTGTTTGCAAAATACATTTCTCACGATATATCGTACACATTGTACCCCATATATAGGTATAACAGAAGAGTGTGGCGGACGGTGCTTTCCAGCTTTCAAGGACATTTTAAGCATGTACTCTTTTAGTCATTAAATACAAGCAAAGGATATTCCAAATATCATAGTAGAAACCAAAGACTGACAAGAAAGCGACGAAGAGAAAATTATAACATTTTATGAAATCGAAAAAACAGCTATTAATTTGGGGATTTACTCTAGATAGTAGAGGAATTTAACCGCTTAGAAGATTGAAAACTTCAACAAAAAATCTTCACAAAAGCTTTAGAGCTTAAAAGATCACTCCAGAAGAGCGACAACTCAGCCTTGATGGAGTGCATTGCAGGGTCTGCTCTTAAAAAAGAGTGATCCCTGCTGACGCGCCTTGCAGAGTAAGTTTTCCTTTTTCTGGGGTTGAATTTCACTCTTATGGAGTGGAGAGATTCACTATTCATGGAGTGAAATAAAGCTCGTAAGGAGCGACTTCACACTTTTCATTCTATTAAAGAGTCACTACAAGTTCCCACTTTGGCTTTTAGAGTGTATTATATTGTCTCAGCTCTATCAGCTGCGATCAACTTACTGCGATCCCAAAGGTATAGCAGATTCATCATTACTGAACCATTAGTCACGAGTAAAGTTAACAAATTATCGTATTTATCGGTTCACGGTGGCCACTTGTATAAATGGTGCACTCTAAAACCAAAAAGGGAAACTTAGTTACTCAGTAATAGAGTGAGAGGTGTGAATTAACTCCATAATAATCTTGTATCACTTTAGGAATAATGAATTTCACTCCACGAGGAGTAAAAATTCACCCTTTAATAAGTGCCTGTATATAGGGATTAATCTTTCCTTAAAGGTGGTCCCTGAAGGCACTCCATCAAAAGCGAAACCTCGCCCTTTTGGAGTGAATCTCGCTCTTCTTAAAATTCCCGCTCTTTGGGAGTGAACTTTATGACTATCACTCGTCTGACGACTGGATTTTTTCGCTTGTTGTTTTAAAAGTGTAAAACTCATCGAGGAGGAGGCGGTCTTTTATTTTTAATTCACCGTTGGCAATTCTGGCACCCAATCAATCCTATATCATTCTATATGCTTTTAAAGGAACGGTACGGATTCATCCCAAAGGGAGGGGGAGGGGTTCCTCACCTTTAAGGATTTGGAGGCTGGAGGAGCATACTTTGGGGGGGGGGGAGACTATACAGAAGCTATACCCTTACGTGGTCAACAGGACGAAAAATATCCCATCTGCACTCCTAAAATTCAGTACATTTTTGCCAACACTTTTAAAACATTTTGTTTTAATTGCCATAAACCCCTATGAGTTTGATTTCTAAACATTATGATTTAAACTCTTTAGTCGTATTTAGAGTACACAGTTTAATGATGACTTTTCGATTTGGAGTGTAAATTGACGTATTGCCATTTGAATAAATGCACTTTGTTAAGATTGTTCTGAAGTGAATACAAATGTAACACGGACTCTGATATGGACAGACAATTGTGGCGCCAGAATTTCAAAATTGCCGGGGGAGGGGGAAGACGAGGGTGAACTAGGATAATGTCGGCAAAATTTTCGGAGGCAGCGCAAAAACCGAGTCCAAAGCGTCCGTTCCTGGGGGTGAGGGTGCAGAGGGTTAAGCTCAGAGATTTCAGCATATCTGTTGCTGAATAATTAAGTCTCTTGAGAGGTATATTTATTTATTTTTTTTACTTGGTGAATCCTCCTTCTAACTGAAAAAGTTGGGTGGAGTGAGGGGGAAAGGCCAATATCTGGGGAAAATGTCGCGTCTTGCCATCGTAACGTCACCATTATGGACAGAGGATATTGCCCTTACGTCGACATTGCCTTCACCTCGTATGTATGCGTAAAAGATCAGCAAGTTTGTTTCCATGATAAAGGGTTTTTTAGTATCCATAAATTCTACGAGAAGGTTGTAATATTTTTTCAGATAACGGAAGATTAGGACCAAAATTAACAACCGATTGGAAGAATTGTTATATTTTATTTTTTATCCCAGTATTAACTGTGTTTTATATATTACACATTCGTCCAAAATAAACACGGCGGCCATCTTTTTTTTCTGCTTAAATGGCGGAGACCAGTTCGTTCACGTGATCCTCATTGTATGTATATAGGATGTCCGTAAGTATGACCTAAGTGGTACAATGTGAAACCAGGGAGTGTTACTTGTGGTGATACTAATTACACGTCCCGGGTTAAACAGCATCTTCAGTAGTATTTTTGCTTTTCCTTGGCATGATTTAATCCACTAGGAAAATTTGTATCAGTATTATAACACAGTGTTGTATAATAAAAAGTATAAACATGAACATTACATGTATGAGTCGGAATATTTTTTTCGTCATGTCTTTAAAGAGCAATTGGACAAAACTATTGAAGCATTAGCTTATTTTCTACTTGTTCTTACGGTCCTTTCTTTTATTTTAACAGAAATAACTTATTTTTCGTATCTTACATAAAACAACGAGTTACTCCTCATAAATTCTCCTCTTTAAAGAAAAAAAAATGTCACATGATTCCCAAGAGCCATTCATAAAGCAGGATAGACTACTATAAAAATTTTAGTTATGATGAGTGTGTTCCCCTTTAATAAAACATATTGGGTTCTCCACAGCACTTTAACAATATTTTAATACATCACGCTGCCATGTTGATGATCTATTGTCTTCTTGTTTGAATTAACAAAAAGACTCATTAACTTGAATTTTATTCTCCATTGTCTGCTGAGATGATTTTGACTATTTTTCAAAAATTTAGGCCCTGAGAGACAGTTGAATTATGGGGACGGGTGACCTAGATGAGATTTTCACGGCCCAGTTTTTAACCAATCGGTTTGAGTCGGGCCGGCCAAGGCATTTTTGCCAATTGTGGGATGACTGGCTTTTTTCCTACTCTACTGTTTATGATAGACACCAAGCACAATGGCAGATGGTTCCATTTGGTAAGTCTTCGGTATGACCCGGCCCCTGCAGTCGAAATCGTAATCTCCCGGTTGCAAGTCAGATGCTCATTTGAACAGTCAGCTCTTGGGGTAGGAAACGAGGAAGGTCAGATTATCACAAACGTATAGAATAACAAAGTATACGTCTTTAAGAAAATCATCTAAAGATTTAGATAAAATTTTGTTTCTACTGGAAAGGCCAGTTCAGATGTGTAGAGAATTACTTTCGAATGAGAAGAAAAGAAGAAAAAATTATTGTGAAACAGCTCGGGATAAAACCAGGAACCGGCTCCAGATTGCTAAGCTCTGTCATTTCAAATGCTTTTAGACAACACCCCTCCCATCAGTCACAGAAACGGTCCTCTACCAGTCTTAGACTATATGGAAACAAGTTTACGCTGCCCGGCTTCTCAGCGTAGGATACTCCATGAAAAGAGCATCAGTATATAGATGTCTATGCTGGAAGCCTAGTGAGGTTAGTACATTGCAGTGTATTTGTTGTTTCTCTTTTCATGAAATAAGAACAAAATAAAAAAGGTCAAAATTGGTCGAACACGGTACTTTGATATGGGAAGAGGCAGTGTTTTTGTCAAAAATTCTTGTCTGGTCCATTCCCTCCCTACAAAGCAAATTCCATCTTTCTTCCCCGATTTGGTATCGTTTTGTATGCCGCCCTCTATTTTACCTCGTTCCTTTACACCATGCATGTGTATACGTCACTAAAAGGGTTGTCAACATTCGTCTGTTCTTCTCAACCCTCTTTGTACTCACCAATAGCTAACGTAAGACTGCGTATCGATCTTTTCGATCGGTCTTTGTACACTGTGGGTCCGCTATAGGCAAATCGATTTCTCTTCAATGAGGGAAGGACCACGTAGATTACTAGGGCTTGAATAAAACGGGATCACCAAGCTCTTGTCACTAGCATTGTCTGAATATGGGACACGATCATGTAACGTAACCAATAGACAGTGCCTTCTTTCAGCAAACTTATATACATGATAACCTACGAACTACTCGCGTGTTTATATCAAGACTTTATCCGTACATCCAAGTGTGCGTCGTAACTTTCGTCGCTTTTTTCAAACACCCTCGGAGAATATTTTGATTCCCTTCAGGAAACTATAATTTGCTTCAAAAAATTGTAGATTTTCATCTGGATCAGTAGCAAATAATTCGCCCTTTGTCGAAGGAAATTTTCTTCTTTATCCGGAAGAGCGTTCGAGAACTTTTAGATATGTAGCTGCTTGCAATGAATTTCAATTGTTTCACAAATTAAGGGACAAGACAGGAAGGAGCAAATCCTTATTTTAAAGAGAGACAGAAGCTTTTCGTAAATGATATTTATATAACAACATTTTCAGAACTTCTAAAGAAAGCTGGGAGAATATCAAAATCTATCCGAAGATGGCGACGAGTGTTTGGAGATTTAAAATCGCATGGGTGTTCCTGTTTGTGGTATTGATGGTAGTCCCGGAAAGAGGTATGGTGTGCATGTATTACAATGACAAGCTTTTTATTTTGCTTTTAAAGACAAAAGTAACGGGCAGAATAGAAAAGGCACTAGACCTAAATAAAATAATTGAAAACCACAGTGAACAGGTGAACTAGTTAGTCCCGAAGCTCTTATTAGGGTATTACGTGAGCTCATTTGTTGTATTTAACAGAAGCCTCGGAAACGTAAGAGGCTTCTGTTTTAATTGAGACCGAACGTTCGTGTCTCTGAGCCCTACTAGGTCGGCAACCCGCACCTACCATAAAACTAAAAATAACAACATCGCATGCAAGACGTGGTGTAAAACTTAAAGTGAGTTCAAGATAATAACGAGAAATTGCAGAAGAATATTTTAAGTAAAAATTAAAAACACTTCTGTTGTTTAAATGAAATTAGACGCCAAGGGTAATTTTTTTTCATTATTTTCTTATATGAGTTCAAATTCTTTGGTACAGTTTTTATTTTTACTGAAAAACATCAAAGGTAATAGGTACTGTTCTGTTAAATGACGCTACTTATCTAACGTTCTTAGATCGGGGGAGCTAGCAATGAAGGCTGATCCTGATAAACGATTGTTTATAACGACCATTTCTTAACATCTCACTGTAAAAACTCTTGATTGGGTCACGGAGGAAGGGGGGAGGGGAGACTGAACCAACATTTTGTGTCATATTTTATTCTAAGTTGTGAGATAAATATTAAATTGTCTGCCAGTGGGTCATCACTTGTGCCATTTACCAGGATTTTGGACCGACTTTTGGGGTCAAATTGACTCAAACGTTTTAACAAAGTAAACATAGCAATCCCTGTTCGGAATTAATATCACTGACATCCATTATGAAATTGTCCTGACCCGTAACTAAAGAAGTGGTGAGGAAAAGGGTAGGGGGTTGCAAGAAATCTTGTGCCGTCATGAGAAATTCGTCGATAAGAAAGCTCTTATCAAATTTTAAATAAAAATTAAAACAATTCAATATATAATATACGGGTAAAGGTGTTAACTAAGAAATTCGGACGGAAGCGTTTACTGGTATTTTCCTGGAGCGGTTTATTCGGCCATTTTGTAATATCTATATTTTGTAAACAGTTTATAGTGAAGTCCTAAAAAGTGGTGTTCCGTTTTTGCTTTTTACTGTACTTGTAAGCCCCTCAAAAAATAGGGTAGATGCGCACTGTTTAACAGTGCATGCTTCTTCATTTAGCTGTTACAATTGTGCTTTATCAAATGGGTTATTTGTTAAGGTTATATTAAGATTAGGTTAGGGATTAAGGCTACCGTTGGCCAGTTGGGAAATTTCTTGTTAAACTGTGCGCATCACCCCAAACTTATTTCACTCAACAAAGCTATAAACGAATCAAAAGAGTCAAATGGTGGTCTGGTAGAGTCGGCCATAACAGGGGCCACCAGCCTGAATTGTTTTAATGCTTTTGTATGCCTCCATCGTGGATGGCGGAGAATTGTAAGGAAATAAACAACCTTTGAATCCACCGAAATTAGAGTTTCAGACAGGAATATTAAGATTTAAAGCCTCTATATGTTCCCAACTTATTGTCCATTTGTCCCCGGCTTGGATTGAATCTTATTTATTAATAATTGTTTTATGGGCCCATGCAGCTTCAGTAGTTTAATCTGCAACTGGGGGGGGGCGGTATTTTTAAAGTAGTATGCTTATGTGAGCATTATTCTCCATACGTTGTTTCAGCGGAAATTTCCGAAAGTAGCCCTCATTTGCGCTGAGAAAGAGAAAAGAAAGAAATTAAACATCCCTGTCCGGCAGCAGGTCACATTCTGCTTGGCATATGTCGTTGAGTATAAGTTTTTCAGTCTGTCAGATGGTTTTGTTCCTTGCAGTATCCAGTACAAATTGTGCAGTTGACCCATTATTGCCAGAGACGGCCCCAGGTAACAGCTACGAGTGTCCAGATATGCTGCCCGACGGGACACCCAACGATTACAATAATTGTTGTCATAATGACAGGCCGGACTCGGAGGGAAACTTCCATTCTTGTTGTCAGAGCGATGACGAAAAGAACGAAGCCAAGTAAGAATTGAGGAGTGCACCTTAAGACTACAGTGTTAAATATTTATAGTAAAATTCAAATAGAATCTAATCCATAGGGGCACGAACCGGAATCTTATCAAATTTTTGACAAGATTCGACTCATTAATGAGACGAATGGTTTCATTTTTGAACCATTTCTAGTCAATTTCGAAATGAATCCTTTCAATATTTGACAAGATTCCGGTTCGTACCCCCATTTGAGTAGAATTTTTTTAGAGAGATAGACCTTAAATTGAAAGTAAGCCAATAGATGTGATATGTTTCAAAATGAACCGTATTCATCCAACTCCCATTGAAAGATTTTGTTCCATTTTTGAGATACTAAATGTTAACATTTACTCATTTAAAACAATACAGTCCATTGCTCAATAATTTGAAACTTTCATGTAAGGTTGAAAATTATTGTATTATAAGTGATGGGGTGTTGGAAGGTTCTAAGTTGGTGCACAAGCATTAAGTTCCTTATACACAATTCATCTTTCTCGTTTCATCACACATGATGTTCCCACATGGGGGGGGGGGGGATTGATATCCCTAACGAATTATCATATCAAACGAATTTAAAAAATTGAGTTAGGTAGGTGGAGTTTTAGAGCCCAGTTTCCACCCAATTGGCGACCCTGTCAAGCCCTTTTTCCAATTGTGGATCACTGGCTTGTTTTCCTTACTCCATTGTTTATGCTGAGCACCAAGCGCGGTGACAGAAGCTTGCTTCCCTTTTTAAAGTCTTCGGTATGGCCCGGCTAGGACTAGAACTCCCGACCGTCCGATTGCAAGTCGGATTCTCTTACTTCTTAACAATGCAAGTGGAACCAGCTACGACCGTTGTGCGTGATTTCCCGCATAAGCAATGGAATGGGGTAAAATCTAGTGACACACCACTGGAAAAGTTGACATCAAATTAAAAAATGCGGAGTGGTTCATATTACACGTCATGTACTGAGAGTGTTTTGGTTACACATTAGGCATTGTTGCTCAAGGGTAGGCCTATAAAGCAATAAACTAGGATTGTGACTGGATACGAAAGAAGAGTTGGATAACACTTCTGAGAGGAGCTAGAAGTAAGTAGGTTGGGGGAATTGGAAATAACCAGGGGCGATAAGAAACTGGAAATGACCAGGAGCGATCGGAAACTGCCTTCTTCACGTTCTATTGACTAACTCGCAGATTTGTTGAATGTCCATCAGAGAGATTTTACCGTTTTATGTATCTAATTCACCTAAGCCAAATAATACATACCATTGAAGGCGCAGGGTAGATTCACTCAATCCATGAGCCTGTCTCGTCACAGATTACAGATGTCTTAATAAGGCATTTACTTATAAAAAGAGGGCGCACATTCTGTTTAATGATGATCCTTGTTGAAGGTCTACAGAGCGGATTCAACTTACGAATGACTATATGTGTAAGTTCTCTAACAGAAAAACCATAGCGAGTGAAAAGCAAGGTTACAGGAGCCTTTGGGTAGTTTCATGTCACTTCTCTTTTGTATGATTGCGAAAAATATATATGTTGTTTAGTCTCCTTTACCCGCACGAAATACCTACAGTTCTAAATTGTAAGGGTATAAACTCTAACTCACAACCTGCACATTTTCTTAAAACTTTTTTTTTCTAGAATGGGAAAGTTTTATTTACTCTGTGGTTACATCGGCATTGGTACAGCTGCTGTGATGATCAGTGTGTTCGTGTACACCTACTGCAGGGATGATACATTCCCGTGTCTCAAACCAATCAGAAGAACTTTTAAAAAACACTTTGATCGTGCCCTTGATGCCGTCTGCTTCTGTTCGTTCCTACCAAAGTAAGTTCAAGCGTATAAAAAGGTCAGATTTGGGGACAAGCGTGTTGTTCTTTTCAAGTTCTAACTCATGGGAAGTTCTTAGAATTTCAATGGAAGTAATAAATTAGTGATTTTTGTAACTCACCTTGCCCCCCCCCCCCCCCCGTTTTAGCTTTAATCTTTGTAATGGATCCTATGCAATGGTTCACATGCAGTTGAACAATCAAACAAAAGCATTAACTTCGGATATGACACACTATAGTTATAGTTATTTATCTACCCAGGACTGAGGGGGTAGGGGAGTGAAGGACCAAATGCAGCGTCAGGTACCTCTAGTAGCCAGGCATCATGGTAGTGCTATCGAACTTTTGGCGAGGATCATGTGTATGTTTTTTCTTTTCATCCAGTCTAGAATGGAGCCATAGGAGGTTGGTCAAGTGTTGTCCTTCGGTGGACGCATAGCTTCTCTGGGAAGCAGTTTAAAGTACGGTTTCGCCGAACTGCCTTTTGCCTGAGGGTCGGTAGGACTTTAGAAAGGGTATCATGGTTTTGCAAAACTTCGCAGCACTTTAGTACCTATGGGAACTAAACATTCTTATTCCCGTCGTGTTAACTATCATTGATGGGTAATTGCTTTGGGAGGTTAATTGTAGACCCTGATCGCATGCCGAGGGGCAGGGTCTAAGGGATTGGTTGCCCTCCTCCCTTTTGAAAAAGTTTTGAACATTTTAGTACCATCAGATTCAACCTTCTGCAATATTGACATCATTTGAACTAATTTTTGTACGCTTTTGGGTGTGTACAGGCAACATGTTTTTTTTTGGGGGGGGGGGAGGGGGGAGGGGATGGACTAGGGTAAAATATTTTTTGCGGGAAAAACGCACATGGATAGCCGTCATAGGGTTTAAAGTGAGGTGTTGTTCTCTCTTGCGCACTTTTGCTTGGAATATTACCTGGTATTATGCTAGGTAATATTTCTATACGAAACCCTCGGGCCCACAGTTGTCCAATATAGTTTCCCAACCGGCATTAATAAGGGATTGATACGGGTCACTCCACCCAAATGGGACAAAAATTCTGGGTCGATTTTAAAAGTTGATATGTGGTGAGCATGTTGGTAAACCTTATACTTTATCTTATGCATACATGTAGCCCCAGCCCTGTGGGCTGTGGGTTACAGAATATTCCCCCTGCCGTAAAAGGCCGCTAAAGGGAAACCAAACTTGCTCTTGAACCATACTTGGAAATAAATGTAAACTGTCAATTTTTTTATCGAGGTGCCAGACAATATATAGAACATTAGTGTTGTGTGTCGTTAAAGGCCAGATCCTCTCATCCCAAAAAGAACTAATTCTCTTAATCTTTTAATTAAGTCCGTCCCAAAATTGTTGAAATTCATCCTCATCCAGACACAATCTCAGTTTATTTCTTCAGGGCGTGTATAGAAAAGCTTAATGTGCATAATGAAAACACACTCAGTAAAGTTCATGCGGTGTAATATAAGCTTTGGTATTCTGCATTATTTGAATGAGCTGTCAATCAAAGAACTGAGCCAATTAAGAGTTTCGGTACCCCCTACAAGAACTGCAGTTTGGGGTGAGAGGAATGGCCCTTTAAATCTCATCTAATTAATTCGTATGTACATAGGCTTTTCATATTGACCCCATCTTATTAATGCCGGGCTCAAAATTAAAAGGACCAATTCAGGTTTGCCGCCTAGGATATAAATTGATTATGGGAAAATACCCCAGAAGACCAATGTGCGTTATCTTCCTCGCTTGTAATCCTCTTCAATAAATTTTCTATTTCGTCTAGAAAAATTCGACGAAGGGGAAAGAAGAGCGACATTCCAGAAGAACCGAAGAAGCCGCGAGCTGGTCCAAAGTACAATAATGACCCGACAAAAATGGACGTGCCCGATGATCAGTTTTGGGCTTAATGGATTTGTGGAGCATGTTTATGCGTTCATCGTTCATCAGACTTTTGATCTAAACTAAAGCTCCGGTTTAATGTTAAAATCATTATACAAATATACTGTTAAAAATTTATTCCATGAGATTTCCCAGGAGACATTTTGCTTAGCACAGTAGTTAAATACAGAGCTCTGTTTCGCTCAGAGAATTTTAAATAAACCCCTACCGTTGTTAAATTGAACGATGCAGCGCGTCGATTATTAGCATCGATAACAACTATTTCCACACGAGTAAAACCAAACATGGTTCATTAAAGTTTTCTCCCATGATTCATAATGGGCCCATACAGGTAGTCCACATGCACAGCGGATATTATGCACCTTCAGGAATGTATCTTATCAAGGCATCACCCGCCAAGTTGCCAACATGGTTCTCATAACTACTTCATATGGGCCATATGGGTTGGCTCATATGGACCTCCTATTAATCCCTGGTGAAAATTATGCTGGCTTCGGATTAAATTTCGTTTTCAGTAATAATTTACTGATAAATTTTTGGGAAATATGATACTACTTTAGTCTGGTGGGAATTGATATTAAATATCCTAAAATATTAGGCTAAGCTTACCAGAGAATACAGGGGACTTACAGAGTTGTGACACGGGGGTAAGTCAGGTTTCTGAAACTGTTGGGCCAGAACAACTAAATCGATGCGGCCTACGTGCATCATATTCTACAGAAAACGTGTAAATTGTATGAAACGTTGGGTCAATTGCGTGACGGAGTGGCCCTGTGAGTCAATGCACGCAGTTTTTGACACTCCTAACGAATATTGACGGACCTTAACCGCTGATCAGAGGATTCGTCCCATAATTTCTGATGTCATATCTTTGTTCTTTATGTATACACACCAATAACTAACACATTTATTATTTAATATTAATATATAATATAACATATTTTTATTTAATATCCTAAAATATTAGGCTAAGCTTACCAGAGAATACAGGGGACTTAATTTATCCAATTCTCGCTTGCATTTAAGGTCCCCACAAATACAAAAGTTGAAGATCATTTCGAGCTTCTCACCAGTAGATTCGTATTGAAGGAGATACATATCTTCATTTCAGTCAGTCTTTTTAATTGATTTCCAATCTAAGGAATTGAAAGGGTCTGTATACAAAGCGAAGACAACATCATTCTCATCGCAAGAACTTTTCTACCGCGATTTGATAAATTGCTTTTTTTAAAGGGGAAGTTTTAAGTAAAAATTTAATTTTTATGTGCAAGTGGAACCAAATCTACACGGTTTGGGGAAACTTCCATTCAAATCGAACCTGTCTTTCTCAACACTTGAGATAGCAGTGAATGAAGGCACTAGATTTGTGTAACAAAGTGAAATTGAGGGCAGCAGAGGTATTTCACCTCCTCACATTGACAAGGAATGCTTTGTGTCAAAGTTTGCTTTTCACACTAGTGTGTTGACCTTAAAGCTAAATAGAGACGGGACCTCACATGTTATGGAGAATGCAAAGTTTGTAAAGTGCTCATACCACCTAAGCAGTCACATTCTGATAATATTGGACTGTTTCGAACGAAATTGATTTTAAAGTTTAAAGGAAAAGAAAAGATTGCCCATTAAAGGGAGGATATAAAGTCGTATGTGCTTGCTTCAAGTTCACTTTTTGTTGAAATGAGACAAATTTCCCCGATCATATCTTGAGAACCATTCATCGTCGAATTTCAAAGCAAATTTCACTGAAATGCTTACAATAAGCACCCCTAAGCGATATCAAAACTTGATGTGAACTTGAACCCTTTTTTTAATACGATATCCTTCCCGAATGTGTTGTTGTCCGTGGCAGATATTACATCGAATCGTCTCATGCATCATGTACATATAAATTGCAATATCTAATCCTCTAGTAGCGGTGAACCAAATGAGCGTCATGTTCGTCAGAGTTGTGACACGGGGGTAAGTCAGGTTTCTGAAACTGTTGGGCCAAAACAACTAAATCGATGCGGCGTACGTGCATCATATTCTACAGAAAACGTGTAAATTGTATGAAACGTTGGGTCAATTGCTTGACGGAGTGGCCCTGTGAGTCAATGCACGCAGTTTTTGACACTCCTAACGAATATTGACGGACCTTAACCGCTGATCAGAGGATTCGTCCCATAATTTCTGATGTCATATCTTTGTTCTTTATGTATACACACCAATAACTAACACATTTTAGTAAATCACGTACAGAACGTTATATTCGTTTTAGTTTGAGTAGGACAAAAGTCACTGTCTATTATTTTCAAGGTATCTTGTAGAATATACATCGTCACGGCATCGTATGTAGTGTTATTCAGCATTGTATAAGATACACGTGATACCCGTAGTTAAACGACGAAGACAAAATGTCTTCTAAACAAATGCAATAAATGTAAATAATTACTGGAGTTTGTAAACACTATTTTTTTTTTATGATATCATATGGAGAGGCACAGAAGCAAAGTCAGACTGGAAGATTGGTGCTTCCTAGCTTGGTCCGTCGGTAAGTCAGCGGATGCCGTCGGAAAATTTCAACATCCTCTGAATGCAGAAGCCTTAAATTAGTAAATTTGATAAAGTTTGTCATGCTTTACTACGACAAAAACTTTTAGCTGGCAGGTTACATATCTCAAACGAAAACTTTGCAGGAATGGCCATAGACTTTCCTATTTTAAATAATGAGAAACGCCACGTGCTTGTCAATATTTTCTCTGAAAATTTACCTTTCACATTTAAGGCTAAATTTGTTCGACGAAGGGTTTTGTCGCTCGTCCTAACAAAAGCTCCTCGTTAACGTTGCTTTCGATTTTTTCCTCCCTACCTATTCTTTCCATACCTGATCTCCACCGTTTAGGATGCTTTTTTCAGCAATGTAGGAAACGACGGGACCCATCTTTTTTAGCCTATACTGTAGATTAAAAAAGAGGTGAGTGTGTGGGTTCCGTTTCGAGGGACCACATATGGCAATCAAAATGCCTGCATTCCATTGATTTGTCCGGTGTATTGATCTGAGAACACACGAACACAGTCAACTTAAAACTGTAACCAAGTTTAAGAAAATAACTCGAATTTTTAGCTCATCCAATTTTCATTAAAGTTATCTAAGCATATAACTGTCAGTATTAAACTTTAGTGATTTTTTCGTAACTTTGCTGCGTTTTGGTAATATAAATTGGTTTGTGGACATTTCCATGTGTGCTTTTAATACGAATTTTGATTTCTTCCATTCCCGACTCTTTAAGTTTATCTATTAGAAATATAAACTCGAATAGGACCATTCCTTAAAATAAGTCCACCATAAGAAAACATCTTTTTTAACCAAAATCCAATATATTCACCAACGGATGCTTAAGAAACATTTACATAATTAATTTTTAACTTTCTGATAAACCAATCCTATACATGTATGCACTTAACGAGGGGCCATTACCTGCTGGTTTCAAAACCCGACAAAGTTTCTCGGATCTATATTTTCCTGGTGAAGAACACAAAATGATACCTCTCTCCAGCTGTTATCGAATACAGTCATTCGTAGCTGGCTTTTGGATCACTCCAACAGCATGCAAACTGTCAAGAGGGTAACTAACCCTATAGTCTAGAACTTTGAAAATATATTTTTACGTTTAGAGGTTTCAAAATTCATCGCATTCATTCAACTCTCATTGTCATAGCTTGATTCATCACTGAGGTATTAAATGTTGATATCTATTCACTTTTATCCAAATTGTACATTCCTAGTTCTTCTTGTACCGTTCATATTGCATGCTAGTTGGCTTTCGAAATCAATTTTTACTCCTATTTGGCCTTGAACGCCCATCTTTTCCCTTCTTTCTTTCTTTTTTTTCACATATGCTTTACAGGCTCAACAAAGAGGTCCTGTACTTTCAAGTCACTCATAACAATGAGAATGCGATCTCATTTTGGCACGCAAGGAGAAAAAAGAAAGGAATGAACGTTTTGCGATTTGAACAGTACGGTACAACACTACACTCTAAGCATCCTGTGTCAATCAAACACTGATTTGCCCCCGCTTTGTAAGAAACACGTTGAAATATCAAACATATTTAGCAATTAAGTGTTTAGCAATAAAATGTGTTTTAAAACGAAATGTTTAGGAATAAGATACGCGTGTTTAGCTTATAGACATGTTTACAAAGTGTTAGCAAAAGTGTTTAATTGCTACTGTAAACACCCTTTTTAAGTGTACTTTAATTTGCAAATTACTGGGCAATACCCCATTTTTAAAGGAAGGTCATGTGAAAATGACAATTGGATTAGCTGCAAAATTCATTTTAATTCAAAGTTCTATAATATATACCTTTGACATTTTAGACTTGAGGTGCACTTTGAATAACACACAAAGTTAGTTACCATGATACTTGGCTAATTACAATTCTGCAAAGGACCTGTTTCACGAAAACCTGAACGGTTTAAATTTTCGTGACAGGGGCGTTTTGCCACGCTAAAGATCTTCGCTACACACTCAACCTGAAAACCCTTTTTAGAACCAGCAACAAAACACATGACGCCACGTTCTTTCTTACTTTTTGTTACATCCGCCTCCTCGTACTGATTACCTCTTATCGCTTCAGGAGGGAAATGAAGCTCACTACTCGCACAATTGATATAGTCACATTTCACATCTGATTAATTGATTGACAGTAACAGATACATTAAAATACACAAGATGTTGCGTAGCATTTGGGGTTAGCTAACAGACCAGTCAAGCACGTGTCAATTAATTTTCATCCAGTGTGGACACAATTAAAGCATGGACCATGTGATGGCATAGGTCATGTAGCAAACTCACATACCAGTTACACCCCACACCTTCTTTGATCTACTGGGGTGTCTATGTTGCTCTCTCAAGAAGAAACATCACAGCATGCAGGTAAGATGAAGTTGGGGGGGGGGGGTACGTTTGGGAAGGGAAATATACTCCCAGGGAATGTGAAGTCTCACTTAACACTTCTTTCAAAACAACATTTAAATCTTACAATATTCTTCTTATTTCCGTTTAAAGTATTTATCATAACATTTCTATCATGCCAATTCAAGACTTACATTTTACATAGTTCACTTAAGTAAATCAAATAGTTACGTTATCATTGTTAATTTCCAAATATGAGCTAAACATACTGTCCCATGATTTTGATAAAAAGGGGATAGACTACTACATTAATTCAAACTGGAGTGAGTACATTTCCTCTTTGAACTCAGTCAAGTAATTGCTTATAATTATTTAATGAGGGGGAGGGGGAAAAGGGGCGGGTGCGGTTCCAGGGACATTATTATTTTTGGAGGGGGGGGGGGGTTAATTCACGTTTTACAATCTAAGCGGAGGGCCAACATCGGTTGGCGCGTAGCATTTGGGGGGGGGGGGGTAGGCAAACCCCCCTAGCCCCGCCCTCCTGTAGAACTGCCACTGGACGGCAAGTTACTTCACAATCCATCCAGGTTAAGGTGACTAGTCCAATGTTTTTCACATCAGCCCCTCGCATAATGTCTAATTGGCTATTCCACCATTAAAAGGTAAAACGGTTACGAAGGTTAATTGTAGAGACCATTAATCCTTTATATGGTCTGCCCAGTATGCTTGAATTAATGTTTTCCTGAACGATGAAGAGCCTGGGATCTTAGGTTAGGTACAAAAAGTGCACAAAGCTACCAGGCTACGGGTTACCAGATAACTGGATAAATATGTATCCGTGCTCGATACAATGATGTACACAACTTGGTTTGTGTGCAAGCAATACACTCTGAAAATGTCCGGTTCAGATTGAACCAGGAAAAGATTAAATCGACACTGAAACCTAAAAAGGATCAATTTCTTGACTAGATTTGGTTCATTTTTAACCAAAACAGTTCTTTTTGAATTGAAACTAATCAAATATTTGAGCTTTTTTAGGTTCAGATCCCATTTGTTCTTTTTCGGGTTCAATATGAACCGGACGTTTTTAGAGTGTCTACAAAGGTTCGGTACACGAAGTATAGAAGTGAAACTTCAATATTTTTAGAAAGACCATTCTTATCTATATCCAGATTTTTATGACGTATATTGAAGTTACGAAAAATATTCTGTTTCATTCTCTTCCTTTGGAATTACGACGAGTCCGGGCCATCAACCATCGGAAAGGCACTGTCACCCCTTGTTTTATATGAACGTGTACCCTGCTGATCTTGAGGAAATGGAAAAGACCGACTAGAGCCTCGACTGAAACAGAAAGAGAAAGGAAAAGTTGTACGCTTTGGTTCAATTTGAACCGTAAAAGAGACAAACATCTGACTAGTTTCGGTTCGAAGTGAATCAAATCGAGCCAAATATTACATAATTATTTCATACTTTCTAGAACAAGTAACCATTTTCCATTATTATTACGTTTCAATCTAACTTTACATAGAGTAGCTAATAGGCCTATGTTAAGTTTGTCATTTTGGCAGTTATGTTTTTGCTGCAAAGAAAAAACTATGAGTGATATTGGTGATGCAAAACGCTTTGTGTGGACAACGTTCTTAATATATTGGGTTCCTTCATTCAAAGTGTTTAATATGTAAGTCAATGTCATAGCAATACCTTGTCAGTGTATTTTTGCACCTGTAAATAGGTATTGTTCTAAGTACGGTGATTAGGTAAATAACCTTAATATCAGATCCCATTACGAGGTGGTACAGTATTATTTGCTTCTACTTTTAAGTTCACCCTCTCCCTCTATTACCTTCAGAAATTCTCAGCTCTGTAATAAGTTATTTACTAATTAAAAACAAATTTCTCTGCAAAATAGTCAAATTTAAAGCCCGCCCTCTAACTTGAAATCGGTGGAGAAAAGGGGTAATAACGCCATGACCAGCACTACAGGTCAGCTCAAGTGCAAACAAAAATTTGAATGAAATAACTAGTACTTAAACTCTTACACTGGTTTACTCCAGCCAGAATAGTTCCCCAATGGAATAAGTCTAGACAACGAAATGAACGTTGTCAGTTGGGAATTCTTTCAGGAATCTAAATGTCACATGAGAGGGCGTTCCACAATGCCCAGTTGCCACCATGACTCATCAATTTTCTACCCCAGTCTGAGCTAAAACGCTTATATAGTCGGGTGTTTTACTCACAGAACTACCCAAGAAAGTTACAGTGCTGTCGTACAGTGTATAACGGATGAGAGCATCATGGTCTGTATGCAAAGACAGCCCACAGCCCCTAGATTTACTTTGTATCGTACCTACTACATGCTGAATGCATGAATAGTCTATTGTTTTAACACGATCGTAGGGCCTACGTATTCAGTGCAGTTAGACTGAACACCGCGCTGTGCTAGTTACTTGAAGATAAATTTTTTGTAGGGAGGAGGAAACTAACAAACGGCCATCTTAATGTGCTGTGATCGAGTCAGATGACGATACGACGATTCGAATGTGGAACCGTCTTCCGCATGAACACTTTCGTAATTGATTTATATAATGAGGGTAATTCCAGTACTTCTAAGTTCCCAGCGTGCCTTTACGGAATAGATAAAAATGGTCAAAATGATGTTTATGATTTGGAAACTACAAACCGGCAATAATCAGAATGACAACGACATTTAACAAAATGAGAGCCGTCGCGAATGCATCTCCGTACTCATCCGGTACTTCCATAGCTGCGACCAGGACGTTAATGAGAATAGCAGTCAGGGAGAACATCTGAAGTAAAGGAATAAAACTATGGGAATAAATTCACAAATTCTGTGTGGGACTGAATAAATCATGTAGCTCATTTAAGAGACAATCAAAGGCCATATGCAGTGGTTTTAAGTTACATACGACTCTTAAAGGCATGCGTGAATATATTTTTTTCTTTGTCTGCTACAAAGACCTGGAACAAAAAAAAAAAAAAAAACTGTGAGTTTTTCTACCCACTCCCCGCCCATTTTTTGTCGAAACATTCTAAGAACACCTTCACTTCCACCTCCCCTCAATAATGAATAAAACTCGACCCAGAATATATATATATCCAGACCCGTTTCCATAGGAAGTAGTTATGAAGCCCATTGAATATGGTTAGCCGGTTTAAATCAGATATAAACAATAGGTAACTAAAAAGTGTAAAATTTGAACTAACAAGCAACAAAAGGAAGCATTTCATAGAATTAGGATTAGTTAAGTTAAACCAATTGGTTAGAAACTGCGACATTAAACAACATCTAACAATGCAAGTGCTACCTTGGAGGTCACGTACTTCTGCGATCTAACTAAACAGTCCGCTAACGAAAAAGATCCGTGTTTGCATATTTTCAGAAAGTGTCATACAAGGGTTTTCTTTCTGACGGTCTCCTATAACTCATTCCATGACCAACCCTGGTTGGCTTTAAGACCATGGCATAGAAATGCGGGGTTAACCTCTATATGGACTCTTACTATAACTGATTAGGTTAGATAGGATTTTACGCCTACATACACTCATAACCGTCTGTCTGATTTGACCTGGCAGGGCCTTTCGTTTCCCCATTTTCCATTTTAGGGAATGGTTTGCCACCCTACTCCATTGCCTAAAGGAAAATTTTGCGTTTATTTGACAAGGAAATTTCATCCTTTAAAAACCAATTTTTATTGTCAAAGAATGATAAATAATTACAAATAAGGCAGTATGGTAGCCTTCTTTACAAGAAATAAGTTTGCCCCAGACAGAAATTCCGTTCTTTGTTGCTCAAGAATAATTTGTTCACCCGAACTTTCAACATTTCAAAAAACTGCACCTTCCATAACTCTTCTTGTTCCTAATATTTTGAGGATCGAGATGAAGCTATCGCTGAGGTTTATTGTTGAGACTGAATGATTTGAAAATGACTAGAGCTATTTACTCTTTTGTTTTGTTGGAGCATTTTAAATGCAATATTTCCCTTTAACCGTGTGGCATAATCTAGCGCACCGCCCACTGGGGCACTGGGACACTGGATTAATATTCCTACTCGATTGGTTATGTGGTATATTCCAATTCCATTTTCAAAGACTGATGGGAATCGAACCAAGGATCTTCTGACGGAGAGTCGAATGTTCTACCAAGACGACCACACACTCGCATGCTATCATAATAATACCATACCATACTCACCTGTAAACGCTGCTCGAATTTACTCTTCATGGGCATGTACCTGGCGTGAAGGGTCAAAAAGAGAACGGAGATGCCAATTGTCAACAGTACCGTTAATTTGTCCTCCCAGCCTAGTAGTGTTATCAAAACTGTCTGCGTCACTTTCCGAGTCAATTCCACTATCTCCCAATACCAAAATTTCGACTGGTAGTTTTCACACAGTGAATAGAGCCATGTTGGAATTGTCCGTGTTGGTCTGCGAGGTTCATATCTCAGTAGTGGTATCAGTTCTTGCTCTTCTTCCTCATCGTCTTCGTCATCCTCTTGATCTTCACGATTGGTCGTCTCTTGGATCATTGTATCCCTTGGTGGGGAAGGAGGGGTCTTTCTTGGAGAATGTTTCCAGAGTAGAAACAACAGAATTACTGGAAACCCAAACACATAGATGAACGTGGCGACGAAAGCTGAGTACTGATAAGGGATCAGCTTATTGTCACAATCGACCTCGTAATCTGAACGAAGGACCGTCATGCATGTCTTCTCGCCGACATCATAACAGAATTTCTCGCATGCACCCGGGTAGAGTTGGAAGATTATGGTACATATCGGTGGATACGTAACAAAGAGGAGGACTATTATGAAGGTTAATACCTTTGACTTCAGCCTTTCTTGGAAGGACATCTTCCCATCAAAGTCGATCTGTCCTCTCTGTCTATATTTGAAATAAGCCATCCTTAGATAGTAGAAGACACCAGACATCAAAATGATCGCTGTCGGAAAAACCATCCCTACGATGAACTCGATCTTAGGATCCATGTGTAATTTTTCGTCGAAGCACTGGGGTCTGACGAAAATGCGGAGTATGTTCAATTCTAGATAATTGATAAATTCACCGATGACGTACAATTTTCCCGCCCAGTTGACTTCATGCATTGAGGTAAAGAATTCTCCAATAACCTGGTAAAACCCTAAAACAATCTTCCCTCTCGATATTAAAATATCGACGATGGATCTTTTGTCATCTTGTCTAAGTTGTTCTTTTTGATACTGCCAGAAAATACCAGTAAACGCGAGGACAAGGATACAACTTATGCCAGCTATTTCTAACAGGAGAAATTCCCACCCTGGGCATTCCATACAGCTATTCATTACGGAATAAAACTGAGAGCGGCATTTTGTGCAAAGCCATCCTGTATGTCCTTTGGCGCAGCTAGCGTCAACAGTGTTACTATCAGTATTTGGGCAACTATCCTTCCGAGGACACTTATGAACCTTTGGCATTTCTCCCTCATATGTCACATCTGATAAGTTAGAAAAGAATTGTGTTTCATTCTTCAAATTGTCTACAAATCTTTGGTACCCCGTCAAATTAGCTCCATCGAAAGTCCAGTTCCAGTAAAATCCTGTCCTGAGCGCTTTGTAATCAAAGCCAGTCGTGCAGTTAACGCCTGTTTCATGCCCAAGACATATCTCACACGGTCCAAACCTATTCAGCCGAGCGTAGTCGTCCATGCAAAAACATGCTCTGAAGCCTGCGTGGCGAGTTTTATCAGTTCCATCTGGACAAACCTCACATTGCCCAGCAGACGTGGCGTTTCCGCTTCTCACATAGGTACCATTCCCACATTCATTGCAGTTCATTTTCCTGGGACCATCGGCCTTCATACCGATGCTGTCTTGATAGTAACCGCCTGTGGAAATAATAATGCCAATAATGAATAAAGAGTTTCTAAATATTCAGGAGAAAAACTCCTCAGTCCAAGTGCGTTGGTTACGTATAGCAAACTTTTCAGTTGGGTGCTTTCCTCTGAGGCAAACAGAACGTAAAAAGAACATACATGAGGACTTTGTTTGTACACCTGAGTATGATATTCAGCAAGTCATTAGGCAACCCAGCTAGCAACCCTATATAACCCGTATGGGTTAACTCATAGAAGGCCCGTTTAATGTTGCTCCCGGAATTAATAAAGGTGCATTTGGGTAACCCACACACATGCGGTCTAGTATGCGGTTTACGCATATTTTCTTCACGTAGCAGTTGTTAATATGGACCCAGATCTATTCCATATTTCTCTGGCTCATACGATCTCCTTATTAAAAGAGTAGCCCAGAGCGAAATTTATTTTTGATATGTGAAGAACACAGTCCAAGCACTCTGTCGAAGTTCCATACACGTTCGGTGTTCAAGATATTGGTAATTGAAGTTGAAACATTTTCTATAAAAAGTGAACTTGAAGCAAGACGGTGTGATGTCATGGATTCGTTTTATAATTTACTACCAATTTTCTGCAGCTAAACTCTTATATACTGATACCAGCATTCTTCTCAATTGAATTTTATAATAGCTATATGCCTCAGGGGTAAGATATAATAAAATGAAATTAATGATTCGAAAAACAAAACATTGGTCAACAAAGTAAACACATGACATCAAGTTCACTTCTTTCTTACAGAAAATGTGTCAACTTAAGTTGTTAATATATAAAGAACCGAATTTGATAAATGAATACTACTTTCGAAGGAGCGCTTAGAATGTGTTCCTATATTTAACATATTCATTACACATTTGGCTCTGGAATGTTCTTTTAACCACGTGTGCAAAAGTGTAAAGCCATTTACGGGCCAAGTTTTGGGGCCCCGAGGGTTTCATATGGGAATTTTACTTGGGTACATTGTGTCTGGAAATAGACCAGCTTTGAGCTTTCCTTTTACAAAGGCTACGAGGAGATTACTTACTGTGAGAACTGAAAATGTCTTGGGTGAGGAAAGTGACCCTTAAAGGAGAAGTACTGTATTACAAACTTAGATTTAAATGTACAGAACGGGCCAGTTCCTAAACCAGATATAGGAGGAGCAGTTATAACATGTACTCTCAAATATCAATTACATAGTACCTGGTCCTCTGTGGACTGGGGTTTTTAGAATATTCCCACGGTATTCCCCGCCTGTCGTAAGAGGCAACTAACGGGATGACTTGAACAGCATTTGAAGAGTATGACAGTATGTAACACAATCGTGTTGATGTGTCGTCAAATCTTTTCTAAATAACTAACATACCTGGGGGACAAGGAATACACTTGTTGGCCCCGTTACCGTATGTGCCTCGAGGACATGGTTCGCAATGGGCCTGGTCGCTTTCATCATCAACATTGCAAACGAAGCCCTCAGATTGGAAAGACCACCGAAATTCCTTTTTAACTTCTATTTCAGGAACGTACGTCGGAGTAACACATTTTCTGCTCGGATAATGTGAAGAGATTCGAATCTAAAATATTTCAATTTGTAAAATTTACGAAAATAGCTAAGAATTAAGTAAGTACGGTAATGAGTATTAAATAAAAATAATAGTTTGGACACGCCTTGCAATAGAACGTCAATCCACGCAATAATGGATATGCGTCTTTACATTTTCCACAAAGGTTACAAATAAGAGCCTTTTCCAGGCGCGTAGCCAGGATTAAGTCTTCGGGGTGTCATGGGAGGTTTGGGGGGTTTGTGGCACGAAATGAGGGAAAAGTCTAAGAACAGATAGAAAAAACCGCCATTTTATGTGTTTTGTTTTGCATTGCCAGGTTGGGTCATGGGGGCTCTAACCCCAAACTTCCACCCCCCCCCCCTCGTGGCTACACCACTGACATTTTCCATGTAGAAAGTGTGGATTTCTGTTATCTAGTGATGATTTTGTAGAGGCTTGATATACTCGTTACAATCGCCATGAGCATTTACACTCGTTTATGAAGATTGCATACATGGTAAAACACATGATAATAACCGTGCCAGAAAAAGTTGCCAGCGAACCTGACGTAGTCTCGTAAATCTTACCGCATATTGTTTTGACTCACTGCCCTCAAGACCCGAATAAATTATACTCGGCCTAGCAAACGTATCTACCGTACAGCAGCGAGTCGGCCAAAGAGCCTGGGTAACGCCTATGTGGGTGACACCTCCTTTGGCCTTTTTCGTAGCAATGCATTGAACGAAAACATGTTGCCGTCCCGCTCGGCGGGGTACCAAAGAAGCAACCTTTCGCGGTTTGGGTTATATTCATTAAACATTGTGAGGTGATCCGGTTTTTCTTAAGAAAAAGCTTCATAAAAGGTTGGAACCGTACCCCTACAGGACTTTGCTCCAGAAATATATATTATACCGCAAACGTGGAGGATACGGGGAGGATGTACAGTACTGGGTCTGCTATAGTTTTTGGCATCACATGCCCTTGACCACTTTTGCAAGGCTTCCGTCTGCCAATGGGTGCACGGGACACTTCTAAAATGATCAACGATTACATACAAACAAGGCACAGACAAAAATTCAAACGAAGTACTCACATTCCAATATTGGTCTGCTCTATTTCTTTGACAGTGCCGCAGTTTAGAAATCTGTCGAGAAAATATACCAGATGGTTGATCCGTTGCCGTATGACACCGTGGGGCACTGCGTGGGATTAACAAACAGAGCTTAGCACGTAGTGGGCGTCGTTCTCTTGTTCTCACGCAATACGTGCATACAACGCTTATTCATAAATCTGAATAGCCAACCCGAAGGAATTCGGAGACTCAGCACTACTTTACGACTGTTGATATAGCGTATTGTAACAACGAAAACGCAAGTATAAGACACAGTCCACCGTAATGAACTATACTTTTTTTTTTTTCTAAAAGTCCCCACGACTCTCTGGCGAAGAGCCATGGGGCGAAAACCAAACGATTACTCCCGGAGGAGTTCTGCTCCCTTGAGGAGCTTAACGTCCCAAATGGACAAGTACGCCCTCAAAAGGGCAAACACTGAGTGGTCCTGCTCTAGACTGGCTGAATAGAACAGAAGCAACCAACCACTTGACGAAACCTGAAAATCTATGGGAGAGCTGTGCTAGCTCATACTTATGATTCGTTCTTACGTATGTGATTTAATTTAGAAAGCTAGAATAATGTCACCAAATTTTCAGTGACTGTCATGTTAACCCAAATTTTTTAACACGTGTGGTAGGTGCGGGATCGGTTTGTCCCGACAATTTGGAGAATGTGTGCATGCGCATAGCCACCGACACGGATAACCGACCTCGCTTGTTAGATATGTTATGAGCGTCACCAGGAAATCCAAGAATCGTTCGTTTTGTTAAAAAGGGGAATAATTAAAATACTAACCCATTAAAAGATGAATCATAAAGTAAAAAATTATGAACATATCTCAACAAACAATTGTTTTGTGTCTCATTAAGCTCTTGAGTTTTGACTAGGTTATCCGTTTGTACATCAACGGGTACTAACGTTTGCAATAGTGAAGACATGCATACTTTTTCTACGTTATACTTTATCGTCCAGGCTGAGGCTCATACTAGTTATTATTGGTATTAATGATGCCATCGATATTGTCATATCTTTTTTCCATTTAAATTTTGAAGATGTATGTCGTCTCAGAAAATGCAATAAAATGTATACGGTATTTTCGAAGACGTCACAGTATACTCTTGTCTTGGGTTCGATTGCCAACCGTTTTGTCATAGTGTATCGAGAATGTCACATCGGTGGTAGTTGTATATCGAAAACTTTCGAATTATTGACGGTATATCTTATTCGGTCTCATTGACGTTGGGACAAGGGAATGCTGTGATATTATCAACTGATCCATCACAGTTTACTTTTTCATTTTTTTTTTTGTTCAAGAGATGTTAGGTCATTTTTGAGATATAATATGTTCCAAACCCATAATTTTCTTTTCTATGAATGGTTGAAAAATACATTACAGGTTTGTTGTATTATGTTGCTCTGATGAAGTTACAGACATGCTTCCCTTGCAAGGGATAATATCTCAGTTTTGTTTTTATCTCAATTTCGAAAGAAAATATTAATTTCGTTTGCTGTTTGTATTTTGCAGAATTTAATAGACATCTACACCTTTTAAATCGTGAAATTAAAAAAAATATATATGATTGAAAGAAGAAACTTTTGTCTCAGACTCAGACAGAATATCACCATCTTGTCCTGCATGGCGACAGGAGGAATAGCTAAATGGAATTCATTCACCCTCAGTTTTCTACGTTAAACTTTGTGGTTTGTAATTCTAATGTTTTGTTGTAATTTAAATGAGGTATCATTTTAAAGAGAAAAAGTTGAAACTTAAAGCTTACAAATTTGCTTCCTGGTTAACCCCAATGAAAGCAGTTTCGTTGACAATCTTTACAGGGTTTCCGTACAAATGACTTCAAGAAACATGAAAGAAAAAAGGAATGGTATTAGTCTTAGGTAAAGTAAGTTGCAAACATCATAATACGTATTATTAACTGTACAAAATTGCCATATGGTAAACTCTAAAAACTACTGGTTCAAATTCGAAATGAACCTGTCCAAATGAGCAATAAACCGAAATTTGTCAAATACTTATGCTACTTATTGCACATCATTTGGGTCATTTTGAATTGAAAAAAAGATAGCTTTGGAGCAAACATCTTCAAACATTTGATCCCATTGTTTCAAGCTCACATTTTCTGTTTTAAGGTTATTAATTTGCTAAACCAAATTGGACATGTGCATTTACTTCCCACCCCACTCGTCGCTCTAAACTCACCCTATCACAATTATCCATTTTAAGAGATACTGCATAATGAAAAGACTCGCCCGGTTAGTATTTATTCCTGTGCACAATAAGATGCCATGCGATTTACATTTACTTGCAAGCCATAACACATGCTTAAAAGTTGATTCTGTAAATGCTGTTACGACATTTACTGTTACAGACTTTATGCTTTGACGACACACTGACGTCATCCTTGTGGACATAACAATGGACGCACGCAAAAGAATTTGCCCTGTGCGTGTAGCAGACTATGCGCGTATTCGATTGAATTTGGTTGACAAATCAGTCGCTGCCTGCTTTTGTCGGCGTTGGCTTGTTTTGTCCCCAAAGGGAGGGAGTCCTTTTTGTTTTGTGACATCATTTGCACAAGATCTACTAGTGCACAAACCAGGGGGAAATGGTGCTACTGTATGTTTAAAGCATATACGTACAAGGGCGCGGGGTGCAGAATTCTTCAACATTTTAGGTAAGAAATTTAGTAAGTCAAGACAACTGCACAGGGCATTAGATCTTTCTTAATGGCATTCACGAAACTAACTTACTCAGTTCGCAGAGAAAGGCAATTTAGCTACAAAGATGAACACTAACCAATCGTGTGAGTGGTTGCATACACTAACCAATCGTGTGAGTGGTTGCATGTCCTGTTACATTTCAAGCCAATCACGTCTCCAAGTTCGTTAAAATGACAAGCGTTTTTTTTTTTTTTCAGTGGAAGCGGGCCCGGGATAATTTGGTGCACAGCTCCTTGGTACGCCAGGCCTCTAAGTTATGTATTAACCACGGCTTTTTGTTTTAAATGTTTACGGACCTTTGCCTTTGTGAAGCGACCACTTAACAGCTAAAGGCAAATACCGCGCTGTGTTGGTGCCAGTTAGACTTCTGAATTTCGTTCATAAGAAGTCCTCGTGAATTCGGCCTCAGTGCTGTGCAATTTACATATTTTGAGATGACAATTCATAAGTTCGGTGGTATATAATGAAGTTTCACATTAGGAAATTCAATTTCTTGGGGAAAAAGGAGAAATAATGAAGAAAGGAAATAATTACCCTAGGCTAACACTTACACTTCCATGATGTGTTCATTCGTAAATGAACTGTTGCTGAGTTTTTCAAATTTGTTTCCGAATAAGTATCTGTAAACAAATATGTCGTTGAAGTAAAGTTTACAGAAAGTTGAGGCACGGAGTAATGAAAATGATGAGAGTATGATCAGATTTTGTTAGTTATCTCACGTGATTTTCCTGTCACTAATTGGAAAAAGGCTGGTCAAGAATCACAGCGTTTATGCATCAGGCTGGCTGCAACAAACACCCCCTCACAAAGGTACGTATGTAAATAAGCTGATATTGTTTTCCATTCAAGTTTGACTTTTGCTTAAAATATTACAGAGTCGTTGTCAAATCAAACGATGTATACCTTCACGGCGGCCATCTTGTTGCGCCTTTTTGTCTCAGTGGGTTGCGACAATCTACGGATAGGACGTACACGTTACATGCTCTGTCCATGTATGTAAGTCCGTGGTGTAACCTCATTATTATAGGCCAGGTCCGTTGTCTGAACTGAATATGTGCACCTCTACATCTACTCAACGTGTAAAATGGAACTGGATATTCTATAAAAATCATAAACTTACATGTACTGGACACGAGTATTGGCAAATGCTGCCTCTGCCAGATAGACGATCTGATTGTGAAATAAACATCTGAAGAATTGAAATCAAAAGTTTTAACTTTAAATAAAAATTATAATGGACCATTTTAATAATGTAAAATCGTAATTTAGTTACAAGTTCAAGGTTTCTCAAAGTATTTTTCTGGCACCTTTACAAGGAATAAAAAGCCTCGAGGAACTGAGGTTCTCCCCCTGTTAAAAATGCAGAGCGGTGGAAGTTGTAGGTCCATGACGCCTATTCATTCACAGGGACTCTGTCAAATTATTTACAAGAATTTGTCATATTTAAGTCATCACAATAACGCGCCTAACCCACATCTAAGGTATAAACCCCTGGGTGGTGGTACAAGACTACGGTCAGATAAATAATTACACTCTAAAGACGTGTTCAGCAATTAACACTTACATTAGTTTTTGCGCTCACTTTATTAACACGTTCAATTCTAAACATGGTTGACAACTATACTTTAAATGTTTAATAATCAAACATGCTTAAAAGCGAAATGCTCAGGGATTTCATACATAGCATATAAACGTGTTTAGAAAGTGGGGGGAAAGGGTTTTAGAAAACGCATAATTCCTAAAACCACCATTTTTAGAATGTATTAATGTAGTTATTTCCACTTTTTACCCTCTGCTTTGGAAAACAACAGATATAGAAAAATAAGATGTGTGAGTTTATCTGTACGTTATGATTTGTAAGGTGTCACCTCATTTCACGAGAAATATATATCGTGCCTGACATCATGTCTCAAGGTGAGTTAATGGTGAAACAGATGATGTTAAGTTAGAATAGGAACCTCCTGAGACATATTATGTTGCATGATATACTATGAAGATTGTTTCAAACGTACAGGTATGTCAAGTTTGGTAGTCCCTCGAAGACATCTTCTTCCAAAGTCGTTAGATTATTCCTCTGAAGGAACAAAGTACTTAATCCGTGGGTACCGTTGCTTGACTTAAAGAGCACGGGAGATAATTCGGTGAGGTGGTTGCTGGAAAGATCTCTACAAACAAAACAAATTTAATATTTGTTTCCTATTAACCCAATGTGTCATTATGTCAGATTGTTAAATATACATTAATGTCATTCCGGTCCATTCATTATTTGTCTCTATGTTGGTCCAGTTTTACATAAAATTCTTCTAGACTAGTGTTTTATCTTAGAGGAATTTCAAGAACTTGAATAAGCGTAAAATCAGTTCCTTAATGCGAAAAGGATAAACTAAATCAACACTATTTGGTGAAACTTCCATCCCAATAGGACCATTTCTTTTGTAGAGTTTTTGTAAGATTGGATTAAGGGTCATATAGTGTCAGTTAGACAAGAGAGTAAACCAAGTTAAGTTTCAAATACCGTTTAAAGCCGATTTTAAATACGGTTCCCCTCATTCGGTTCGCCCCTTTAAATAGAGGGGGCTACAGCGAGCATGATCTTCAACCCCCTGCCCTCAGTGGGTTGTTTTTCTCAAGATATTAGTATGTAAAGTTGCTGAATTTGTAATTCAAAGTTAACTAGTAAGTTAGATGGAATTTTCCGGCCCAGTTTCCAATTAAGCTATTGGTTCGTCGAGTCGGCCACGACCTTTTTCCAGTTGTGGCTCAATGGCTTGTTTTCAAGCATCACGCTCAATGACAGTAAGTTCTATTTTTTCAGTTAGAGTCTTTCTCATGACTCGACCTGGGAATCTTATCCAGGCATTCCGCGTGAGAGGCGGATGCCCGATCTACCGTTAGACCAAACACGTGGCCTAGGCTTGAAGTAAGCAAGGGTAATATATTACAATATGCTGTGTTTACAAGTAAACTGGCCCGGTATAGACCAAACCCTGGGGACGTAAGGTCTCGTACGACTTATACAATCTTATTCTAATAACATAGGATTATTCTTGAGGATAAAATTTGTTGTGAACTTTAGACAAAACACTACTCATTAATGGGAGGATATGATGTCATACGGTATGTGCTTGCTTCAAGTCCACTTTTGGTGCTTATTGTGGCAAATTTACTTCTCATGTTCAGAACCACACATCGGATGTAAGTGCCTCTCTTACACATCACAAACTCGGGTTAAAAAAGGAGAAAGGAACTTCTTTGAACCATGTGCTAATCATTAACATTACATCCCCCTCAAACCGTTTTGTTCCTATTGTGCTGTATAAGAATGATTTTAGCGACAAACGTGCAAACAAATCATTTGAATACTAAACCAAAGCCTAAACTTACAATGTTCGTGTCAGTAATATTTCACTGAAAAGGTCTGGAGGCAAATGTTCGATCTTGTTGTAGGCAAGTAACCTTAAGAAGGAGAAAAGAAGACAAGAATATTACGTTTCCATAATTATGCAAATAATATGCAAATAAAGCAAAAGGAGAGAAAAAGCTATAAGAAGTATAGAAAAGTAGAAAAAGTATCATGGCCTGTGGTGATTGCTGAAAACTGAGCCTCGAAAACAACACAGATACGCATGCAGGGCATAGTGGGAAATTGTAAAGTAGACATGCAGGTCTATGTCAATTATTATAGACTAAACTGATCAGTGCTTGTGTTTAGTGACTGTTGACAGCCATTAGTGAGGTCCATCAGCTTTGTATCGTCTGCATTTATTGTCTGCATGAATTTCAAACCCTCATTTTCAGTGAAATGGAGGGAATCAAGATACAATATAGTGTACAACCATGTATGATATAGGTTAGCAAGGAAACTGAAGGACTACCGTATAAGTAGGTAATGGACCCCAATTATGGCCGACTTAAGTCAGATCCTCACTCGACTGATCCTTAGAATTGTGGGACATAATGAAGAGCGCCATCTCTAAACTATTTAGCTGCAAAAGCTTAAAGAAAAAGACAAGCGAAAAATAGGCGCAATAGGCTTGACGGAACGAACAAAATATTGGGGATGGGTGATAGCAAGAATATTTAACCTAAGTGCCACAATCTATTGACGCGGAGACCACAAGAAAATGATTCACACACAGCCTTCTCGCCAAAGATAAACGGAAACAACAGTTCGCCAGTGTGTCAAGTTGGAACTACATTGGACCGAAACCGATTAAATAAATGTTCAGTGCCCACTTCGAAATTTGTATATGTTTCAGATTCCTTGAAACACTTTTCAGTTTTTTTAATGGTGGTGAGGGGGTTGGAGGGGTGACGTGACCCCTGTTGTCGTTGGTTAGCTAGTGCCCTGTTTCGATCCAACTGACATGTACAACATTATACATCAGCTAATTTCGAATTGTGTTTTTCTGTAAATAAACCATTATTTAAAGCCCAACCATTATTTTCTTTGACGATCATTTTTAAGTACATGCATGAGGTTAAGGAGCCTCATGTGAGTGTGCATCCTTGTGTTTTTTCTGTCTTTCTTTCTTCTTCTTTTTTTTCTTCTCCTTCTTTTTGTGTATGGTTTTTAGCTTGGTTATAGAAGTAATCCGGTCACGGACACAATCTGACATCCCGACTGTTGGAAAATTTTTGCCCTCAATCCACAAGCTATACTTGCGCCCCTGTATATTGCATCATCACTGACAATGGAGGTCTAACTGGAAAACCGTGCCTTATACTATAGTCTTCTCGAACCGCCTGGGGTAAGCTCTTCTGCAATTCATATTTTACTTCAAGGGATTTGGAACCATACGGGAATAAATTCCTAAAAAGAAGCATGTGACTTAGGCACTAGTTTTGTTTTAGCCGCCATTCCTCCACGATTGGACGTACGAACTGCAGTCTAACTTCTGGCAACATATATACTTATAAGTTATAGTCCCCCGACGACAGATGTTTAAAACTCCTCGTTACACATACTCATCCTTAGACTCTGAAAACAAAAGAGTGAACTAAGTCACTCTCTAACAGAGTGAAAGGTTTCAATTCGTTCCATTAGAGTGATAATTCACTCCAATAAGAGTGAAATTCACTCCAGGAAGAGTGCCAATTCGAGTGTCTCCAAGGCATCATCACTCTTTTTTAAGTGTTCCCTGTTGGCACCCTATCAAGAGTGATACTTCAATCGCTCTTTTGAAGCGAATTTCACTCTTCTTGGAGTAAATTTTCGCTCTTTTGGAGTGAACTTTACAACATTTACTCTTGAAACTAGTGAAATGTCACTCTTTCATTTCTGGAGTGTACCTTATTGCTACTGTATGTATTGCTGGTTTTGTGCTATGAATTACGCTTTTAAATTATTGGTTGTCAGTTCAAAGAGCGTGCAGTGACTTCTGGAAATTTTTCCCTTTAGCAATATGTATACTTTGGTGGAGCGAATATTTGTCTTGTAGTATCTTATATACTTACAAGGAGCTGTATCCACAACGAGTATTAAAAATATTTTTCGAAACTTCTGTAAACTGGTTGAATGATAAATCTCTGAAAAAAAAAACAATAAAAGATGAATTTCTTTGAAGATAGAACACTGCAGATTACCTGAATTTAAGGTCATCATACCTGTATATACTACAGTAACCGGTATAGTTACGGTGACCGTTACAGCTAAGGTAACCTGTACAGTAACAGTAACCGTTACAGCTACGGCGGCCGTTGCAGTTCTGCCATTTGTTTTTGTTTTTTTTTTTTTTAATTGATCAATTGAATTACCAATTCTACAATTCTGCACAGTCCCTTTTAAGCTACTTTCTATACCATTGTTGACCGCGTGTTTGGTCTAACGGTTAGAGCATCTCACTCGGAAGGCCGGGGTTGTCTTCCCAGGTCGAGTCATACCAAAGGCTCCAAAAAGGAACCTACTGCCGTTGTGCGTGATGCGCCGCATAAGCAATGGGGCAGGGGAAACAAGCCAGTGGGCTGCAACTGGAAAAAATCCTTGGTCGGCTAGACTTGAACCAATAGGTTGGAAACTGGGCCGTAAGACTCTATCTAACTAACTAACAAATTCTGTCCCATTGCTTTACAGATAAATGATATCCATCATACATAAGGTAGCTGGCAGTAACTGCCAGTACTATAGGGTACATCGATCTTCAAACAAAAGAGTTACCAAAATATTCAACTTTCGGCTACATTAGTTACAATTCAAAAATTTTGCATTCTAAAAGCATTGGATCCAAAAGAATTAAAAAGTACCCATTTGGGGTTCAAGATGAACCAAGCTCAGTCAAGTACATGACAGGGGTGGCGCCAGGATTTGCCCGACAGGGGGGGCCAGCAGTTCAAGGCCCCGACAAAGGCGATGGGTTAGTCCTGGTGGGACGAAACTTAACAGAATTTGAGGCGCGCGCAGCGCGCCGAAATTTTTGCCTTTTTCAAACAAATACTTAAAAATCTGAAGTTTATTTTTTGAAAGAAATTTGGCTTCTGTAATGACAATTAAAAATTGGGGGTGTTTATTGAAGAATCTGTCCTTGATATGAACAAATTCCAAAATGTTTTACACGCGACAGCTGAAATTCTGTTGGGGTTATGCATTTAATCGTTCTAGGCCTACGTACTAAGGTCTCAAGACAAGACTAAAAGTTTGCCAGAAAAGTTTTTTATCCTTTTTCGAACCAAAATTTGAAAACTATGATCTTATTTTATTGCAGAAATTGAATTAGGTGGAATGTCGGGGTAATTGACAGAGTTGTCTCAGTTGGTTTTTTGTTGTACTGAGTATCCGTCAAAATTGGGAAATTTTGCCACTTTTAACAATCTGAAACTTATATTATGACAGAGTTTGGTGTTTTTGTGGAGGAATTTGACCTTCCTATAAGAAAAATCAAGTAGGGGGTAATCTGTAGTTTTGTACAGCGTTTTGTCCAGCGAAAAAAGTTTGGCTTCCCATATATTTGAAGTTCTGAAATAGGCGGACGGGAGTGTTTCAGTTTGGGATCGGACAGAATTGTTTTGTTTTTCTTTCGTCCGAAAAATATAATATTGCCCGAAAAACTACAAGTGTAGCGCATAGATATTTTTGGAAAATTAAGAACACCCAGAAAGCAGGAAAAGACATTTCCGCGGCCGGGCCGGGTAACTAGAAACAAAGTACCGATATAGTCATTATTTTGAGCTTTCTTTCGCAATAAAGTTTTCACTTTGTAATACTGCCCCAAAACGAAGAGTAATATGCAAGCATGCATTGTTTTGTTAAGTATTTTTTTCGACCAAATTAGTAAGCGGAGCGCCACCCATCAGTTGGCGCGGAACGTATAGAAAATTGTTACAAAAAACTAACTCCACAGACACCCGAAAATTTCATTTCCCAGACTTGAGCAGTCGTTATTTTGAGCTTTCCTTTAAAATAGAAATTTCACTTCAATAGAAAAAACCAACTTGGTAAGTGAGCAGAAAACTACCAGATAAAAGGTACGGTACCGCTACAATTAGATTTAATGCACTTGTTTCTTTTCGGGGGGACTATGCAAAAACATACTGTTTTTTACTCTACCTGGAATATTCGTTATATTCAAATGAAATAAGAACTAAATAGATGAAATTTTCTTCTTGACTCCCCGAACTCCAGGCAATATCTTACTTTCAACGTATTTGAAAAAATGTCACGTTACAAGGTGGCTTCAAATGAATTTTCAGTCAGACTTAAGTGGACACATATTCAAGCCACTGTTTATCATTATGTGTAGCCCAAAATGGCCTGGCCGATTTTCGTCACCGTTTCTAGAATTCGGCTGTCGGTACGGGCTAGATGGCAGATCATTGGGCAATGCATGTCGAACTCTTTTGCCAGACGGTCGGGAGGACTTAGAAAAAGACCATTGGGTAATGCCTGCGCATGAAAAACCACTTGTCCGTTTTTGTAAGGAAAATTTGGAATTGTCAGTTTCCTAGAAGAATATGGTCTCCTAGTAAGCAAAATCAAGAAGATCGTCAGGGGTGACTGAAGTTATCAGGCCCACACATTTTTATCGTGGCCTTGTATATGAAAGATCCCCGATGAAATTGGATTTTCTCTCAACAACAGGGGGAGGGAAGTCTTTCCCAACGGGGGCATGACCTTGCGCGCACGGATTGAAGATGGGAGGAGGGATAGCAGAGGTAGTAAGAAGTGATTAAAACCGATTAAAGGCCAGGTCACACTACAACGATTTCGGATCTGATTTCGCTCCGATTTTTGTGAGGGTTAATTAATATCTCCTTCATCTTTGGTCGGAAAGAAACAAAAATTTGCCAACCAGTGTAGACTACGAAATTCTAAGTAACTTATAACAACTATTCCGTGGCGCCACATCCACAGACAGCTTTTATCGGATACGCGTAGTTCGATAAAAGCTATTTGACAATGCGACGTCACGAAATGAGTAGTAGATATTTGACTTCCGTATTCCTTTCATTCCCATCGTATTTTTACACAGGATGGCAAATTTTTGGTTCTTTCCGAAAACGACTGGAGGAGATTTTAAATAAAACTCACAGAAATCGGATATAAATCCGATCCGATATCGCTGTAGTGTGTACTGGGCTTAAAATCGATGCATTAAAAATAGGGTTACAAACTAAAAAAAAAAAATAAAGAAAAGAAAAAAAAATCACTATCATCCATCCAGTGATCGAAATTCGATTCCCAATATGCTTTAAAATAGCATTGTAAAACAAAAAAATGTGTTCAAGATCACCCATCCGGTAACTTCAGTCCTTAATTTATTAATTAATTAATTACAATTAATACATTTATTACGTAATTAATTGATCAATTAATTTTATTATTTTTAGGCCTCCCCGACGAAATCGCCTACCTTCCCCGACGGGCGGCCAGTGTTCCCCGACGGGGGGCCATGCCCCCCCCCCCCCGCTGGCGCCACCCCTGGTACGTGACAAGGTATTCAATAAGTGTCTAGGTAAACGGTTCGGGCTATATTTTTTTGACATTCACTGATCAGGTCTTTTTTCTGAATTCTTCAGCTTCCATTGAAAGCAATGTCACAATTAGATCCGGAATTTCGACGAGAGCGTGATGAACCCAGTGATCAGATTTTTTTCATCTTAGGTCTTCGGCTACCAGTGAAAGCAAACTTACAAGAAAGGAAGGTTACACAAGATCCAGTAAGCAAGCAATAACTGAGAAAAAGGCGGTGTCCCGCTCTACTTTAACCAATTTATTAGAGACCGGGACGTAAAATACCATCTATCTACTCACTAAACTACAGTTACCTAGCCTTATAGCCTCTAAGGGATTATCAACATTTAAAAGATACTGTCTTGAAGTTTCAGGGAGGGGTTAAACAGTAAGACTTCAACGTCCCGTTCAGGCTTATTTTGGATATGTTACATAAAACAATGTCTTGGCAAAATTTCCTATTGGTGACACTTCTCACATTAAAGGGAAAGGGAATTTTTAGGGTATGCAGTACCCCGTAGTTAGCGGGAATACGCGGAGACCGTATCTGAGCAAACCTAAGTGTTTTAACATTTTCGATTTATGTGCACTCTTAAAATTTATCTGCAAATGATCTTTTTACCACTATCCCACGGGGTGAACCAGTTCTTAAAATAATCGTCAAAACGAAACCTGGAAAGGGCGGCAGTCACTGAAACCAGCATGCGAACTGAGACTTATCACTAGCAAACTTACAGGGTTACGCCATCGTGATATCCAGTGAAGAAACTTTCTGCAACCTTAGATAGTTTATTGTGCGACAAATACCTGATAATGTATAAGAAATGGAGAAAAAAGGAGATTAGTAACATTTCAATGGAATGTTTTTCAGTGACGGTACACAAACCCAAACTTTCTATGACTGACAGGCCTTTGTAAAAGCTGCAGTGTAGTACGTACAGCCATGGCTGAAAAGCAACCAACGGCCGACCTGTTGAATGTTAATTTGGGCGTGATTTACCAATTTTCGCCATGGGGTAGTTCTGTGTGATGTCACATCAGGGAGGTGTTATTAGGTGTAAATAACACCTCCCTGGTCACATATAGGCATTAGCATACACGTCAAAGGGAAAACCAGTACCGAACATATAACAGTTGCCATCAAACAAACATAGCTGACATACGCCCTGAGAAAATCTCCTCTAAGGTCACTTGAGAACTATCCGTATTCCACCTCAATAGTGAGACAAGTCACTATTGAAGCGACAACGTTTGCGAGGTCCGTCTGTTACGACCTCAACAGCTCAAAGAAGTCACTGATATTGATAGTATTATCGCAGTTATAGAGAGGTCAAAGATCACAAGCCGTGATCGTAAAAAGCCCAATTGGGTTTAACTTTAACGTGTCTCAAGTTCGTGCGACCTCTTGCGAATTCCTCGGAGAAGTTGGGAGTGGACGCTCTAGATCTTTCCGAGGCTGTGGGTCGCAAGAGTTTTCAAGGGTTTGTCGCTAAGTCGGCAGGCGACATCGATAATTTGTTGTATATGAAAAAGGGATCTTCTTACACGAATACCTACTTATACTATATGGAACTAAAATCTTACTTACAGCCCTCTAAAAATACTTGGATGACGGGGACCTGAACCAAAATTTTGCGTGAAGTTGTCGCCAAAATTTGGTCTACCTACCCACCTGGTGCAGGCTTTAAATGTTTTGTTTCATATACAACTAACCAACACTGGTCATGGTTGCTCTACATATGCGTCTGACACCAATCATCATATATTAAAATAATGTGTGCCTGCATGTGCGTCATTTGTACAATTGACTTTCAACCACAGTTAATGTTTTACTTACAAATTTGTCATTCTTGGCAATTCGTAAAACGCCCCTGCTGGAATTTCTGCGATTTGATTGCCTGTAAGGTTTCTGTAATGAAATGATGAAAAATGAAAGAAGTGTAAGTTGTTGGCGTAACAGAAACCAAAAGGAAGTGATAAACACATCCTAACGACTATATTTTCGTGTATAGATTAAGTGTTAAATAGCAGATCTGCTAATTAAGGTCTTTTGCCAACTTAGTTACTCGACTATGTGAAGCGAGGCCATGTTAAAAGCCACTGCTTCACGAACTTTTGAGCAAGCGAAAAAACATTTCCTAGTCATGGATACGAGGAACTCCTGGCAGAAGAAATGACAAATGACTGAACCCACCCCTTCCTGCTGAGTTCTCTTATGGACTAAAACCCAGGTCACACTACAGCGACATCGGGTCGGATTGCTGTCCGATTTTTGTGAGTTTCAGTTAAAATTTGCGCCATACATTGTCGGAAAGAACCCAAAATTTGCCATCTTGTGTAAATAAATGATCAGTATGAGAGGATGACGGAAAGGAACTTTTTACTATTTATTCCGTGACGTCACATTATTGACAAGTAGCTTTTATCGGACTACGCGTATACGATAAAAGCTGTCTGGGGGTGTGACGTCACGGAATAATTGATGCAACTTAGAATTATGGAGTCCTGCGATACAATTCATATATCCTAACAGGTTGACAAATTTTTGTTTCTTTCCGACCAAAGATGGAGGAGATATTAATTAAAACTCACAAAAATCGGAGCGAAATCCGATCCGATATCGCTGTAGTGTGACCTGGCCTTTAAGCAACAATGGAAACTACCGGCTGTAGCTTCTCCCATTAGAAATTTAAACTAGTCCAGGATCAACTTGAATGTATCCAATGTGAACTGCTCCAAAAAAATGAACAGATAGGGACGATTTTTTCTTTTTTTTTTGTTCTGGAGGGAAGAAATCAATTGAATCCAAAACATCAAACAAAACGGAATGTGTGAGGGAGTGTCACCGCCATTCGATGGAAACCGATAAAACCTCGCGTAAGACTTAAATCTGTCGAAAATGGTCTCCTCTTTTTTAGCCAGTTGCTTCAATGGTCGACAGAAGAGATAGTAGCAGAGAACGGTACAACAAAAAAGAAACACAGAAATAAATATTCGATGTGTACCAGACGAGGGTAATACTGCGTGTTTACGTCAGCTAGAAGATTTGAAAAAAAAAGATTGTTTAGATGAAACTTTCAGGAAGTATGATATATGATGTGCAGGCTATATTATACATGCCAAAAACTTACAATATTTTTAACGTTGACAGGTTTGAAAATGCCTTATGATCCATTTCTTGCAGTTTGTTTTCTTGCAAATATCTGTTGGAGAAAAAAGTTGCTGCCAATTGTACAATGGTATATGGAAAACTCCAGTGTTACATAATGATGTGAGTTACAAAATATAAACAAAACTATGATGAAAGTTAGGATGTGGTTGTGTCATTACCTTAAGGTTTATCAAATGGTATTAATTCTGAATGCATTGTTATGAAATACAGTACTTCAAATAGTGGACATGAAAGTGTGTTGAATTGATAAGTGTATTACCATTTAACTGCTAAAATAAAAAAAAAAAAATGCTGGGTGCATATAGAGTTGCATTCAGTCTCAACAGGCGGTGATGTTATCAATTATAAGCCACAAAACCTGGGGCTAATAACGTACATCCCTTTTGTTTGTCTTTATGTTCAACTAGCTGACCTGTTAAATTTATCCTAAGATTAGATACAATTAACATTCAATTAAAGATTGACGCCCATGTCATAACTTACATACTTACAGTGTTTCTAGAGATGGTAGTTCCCTAAATGCGTCATCCCGGACTTCTTTGATTTTATTCTTCGCTAAATTTCTTTAATTGTTAAAGGAAATGTCGTAAACATAGGAGTTTTCATGTGACAGGAACAGAAGTTGGTTATTCAAAAATATGTTTCATTTATAGTTTTAAATCACCCGAAGATAAAAAATGCATCTTACCCCAGGCCCATGCTATGAAGTTTCAAAGAATGGTTTTATCATAAACTAGATTCCTGACATAATGAGTTTACAATATAAACTCTAAAAGGCATCGAAATCTTTAGAATAGTGATGAATAAATTCAATAAAAAAAGACGAAAGTCCTCCATAACAGTACCAAAACTATTGCTAAAGACTAGAGGTAAAACAAAAAAAGCCCAAATTTAAAATTAAAAGTGGTCAATCTGCAATTAATCTACAATAAAGGTATGCGTAAATTCTTTAGTGGAATGTATGTGTGGCTTTGTTGCCTGACTTATATGTAACAATCAAAGATTGAATTAAAAATAAAGTATGACATAATTTCACATTTTCACACAACTGTTCTGGTCTTTTACAACCTCCACGGATTAGCATTTTGGCAATTTCAATTGATCGTAATGACGAGTGACTCGTATACTTACAGTGTGACTAAACTGTCGAGGAAGGCGAAATCATTTTCCCGAATATTTTCCAATTTATTGTTTGACAAAATCCTGAAGGAACAATCAAACAATCTATGAGGTATGGAACTCACTGTAAGTAAATTAAGAGGGTTCATTCAATTTGTGTCTTTTTGAGGGCTTTGGTGTAATACTTATGCATAGGAACCTAACGTACACGACTATACAACTATTGACTTAACCACTTTTATTCTTCGTAGACCAGTCTGTTTTTTTTTACTACATGGTAAGAATAACTCTGATGCTCAGAGCGGGAAGTTTGTAGAGATTCCCTGTTCAGAGTAGGCATTGGAGCTACTGCTGCTCACGAAACCATCTGCAATCATGTACAGTACGTTCCTTTTTCAAGAGTTTTTGAAAAAGTTCGTGAAATGTGGTTTAAAAATTGCACTTGAGTGCACCTAGTCTCTAAACTATACACTTTTAAAACCACAGAGTGAACTTAGTCACTCTTTAATAGAGTGAAAAGTGTGAATTCACTCCATTCGATTTTTGTTTCACTCCAAGAATAGAAGAATTCACTCCAAGAAGTGTTAAACTCAGTCAAAGGAGATTGCAAATTTACTCTTTAATGGATGCCTGCAGGGATGACTAAGTGGTCTCTTTAAGCACTCCATGAATCTTCGCTACGTTGTGGTGAATTTCACCCCTCTTGGAGTGAACTTCACGAACTTTAACTCTTCTTACGAGTAAAATTTCACTCTTAGGCCTATTATTTCAAGAGTGTTATACATATACATAGATATGACAGTATACTCACAGGCTTGTTAGTTTGGTAAGATGTAGAAACACCCCATCGCTGATATCTTTAATTTTGTTGCCTGTTAAGTTTCTGTAGCAAAAGGAATGTAATAAAGTCATGTTTATCATGTAATTACCAAGGTCTTTGCACGACATCGCATGGTTTTGTTCTTATTTCTTACTTCCCCAATGTGGATAGTAAAACACATTTCTTTAGCACCTCCCTCCCTCCCCCAAGCATATGTTCCTTTCTTCATTCCCCTGGTTCTTGATCAAAGAACGAGGTCTTAATAAAACCCCTTCATTATACGCCTTAACCCTGATACAAGGTCTGAATAGACCTCTCCTTTTTTCAAAGGTTTCTTAGTAAGTAAGATGGAGTTTTACGGCCCAGTTTCCACCAATTGGCTCAAGACGAGCCAGTCACGGGTATTTTCTAATCGTGGTTCACCGGCAGACTGGCTTGCTTTGGCCCTGCCACCGCTTATGCCGAGCACCAAGCATAACAGCAGCAGGTTCCGTTTTTAGATTCTTCGGTATGACCCCGCCAGGACTTGAACTCCCAACCTCCCGACTGTAAGTCTGATGCTCTAACCACTTGACCATGAAGTTGGTCGCCCTTTTTTCATAGGTGATCGTTTCTTCATCTGGTATGCGTTCTAAAAAGATGCCCTCCAAATGCATCATTCAACCTCGTCTATGAATATTATAGTCGTAGTCACCCTTATTTGACAAAATTATATTTACACATGACACACTAAATTAACTAGGCTGACACATTTCTACCGTCAATTCTGTCTTACCAACGAAATAAGAGTTTAGTTTAATGGTGCGGTAAAATGTAGGAAATATTTTTTACTTACAAAGTTTTCAAATTTCGAACACTGTCGAATACTTCTCGGGATATGCCTCTCTCATCAAGTTTGTTGTTTGATAAGTCCCTGCGAATGGAATGGTAAATAAAAAGTATTCTTGGTTTGTGATGTTTTGTGTGTTTCAATAAATAAAAACGATCGATTTTTTTATCTTTCCACATAATATATAAATAGGTTCTATTGAAGTAAAACGAAATTTGTAAATATAAAGGGATCGTAGGGGAAAATGCAGTCATACCAGCTTGAATTATTGCAGTAGTCTTTCATGTTCTATGCGCCCCTGCCGGCTGTTTAACAAGGAATTTCTTGATTGACTGCTGTCTTTGTATTGTATCGATTACATTTTTTAGGGTTAGGGGTTAGAGCTTAGGGCTATTTTCTTTTTGCGTCCAGCAAGGGAGGTGGGAAACAACTGCATGGTCCAGCCTTGTACCATCATAGGATTAAGAGGAGTTGCCGAAACGAAACAACAGCCCTCTTCCCACCATGGGCAACTCCTGGAGACTCACTTCAAATTAAAACTGACATACTGTACTAACTGCAAGGATAAGTCTAAAACGAACTACAATTCTGCGTATTTGTAAGCGAATGCAGTTCTAGTTTGCTTTTGCCTTTGGGTGGATGCAGTGCTTACCAAGCTGTTGGTCACCCAATATGACCCTCGGAAGCAGCTTGGGAGAAACGTAGCTTTCGCCCTAGCGCCCTTTTCGACATAACAGCAAAGGAGAAAGGGGGGTACCGTACTTCAAAGTTGAACTATTCAAGCTAGTAGTATGAGAGAGAATATGTGGCTATATCGGAAGCCGTTTAGCTCTTTCTTTCAAGAGATGTCATCGTTTGGTTAGCCACGCCCAGTGCCAGACAAAATGCACTGTGCACTACACTCCATCACCAGATCAGAGTTTTGGGGAGTCAGTCAAGGCAGGGCGATAAACATCTCAAGTATAAACCAGGCTACTTTATTCATTACTGGTTGATAGTATTGCTTTGAAATTGACAAGAAAATTACGCACAGATAATTCAAGGAACTCAAACCGTCGAAAGACTTCTTGGCCACTCTTCCAATGTCGTTGCCTTGTAGAAGACTGCAAGGTAAATAAAATCATAAAAATTAAGAAGGTAACGAAGTGTTATATAAAAATCTCCATAAAGAGTTTCTCGGGAAATTCATACTACAATCAAACATGTGGGCAACATTAAATGTCATATTATTTAACTTTGTTAACACAATTCCAAAGCATATATTGACGATCACTAAAGCTGTCCAAAATAAGGAACTAAAACTACATGTGAGGGTTTCATCATTTTTAAAGTGTTAGTTCTCAAAGTAGTAAAGTATATATCTTCCTGGACATGAATTAATCTCAACATTGGAACATTACCTCATTTTGAAAAGAATCACGTGACTATCCAGAAAATAAAAGTCAGCAGACTGTAGAATTTTCAGATATCTGAATATTGGTTTGAGGGGAAATTCCCCGGTCATTGTAAACTGCAGAGCTGATCGGATAATTTTGCCAGGGTTATGTGGTACCTCCACAATTTCACCAAATCATCGTGTCACCCCCGCCCTCTTTAATAATACCTTCAATCTTCGCTCTTCCCGGGACTGTGGTTCCTCTCTCGCGAATAGAGGGCGCGTTGTAAAAGAGTTGCCAGAGATATGCAGAAAAGGTGCCTTCTCTAGAATTTAAAATTGTTGGATTGGATAAAACTTTAACTTTGCAAAGTCTACGGTCTATCGGGGTCTTCACCCATGTCACACACTGATGACACTTATTAACAGCATTTGTCTGACAATCATGAAATACATTGTATGAAATGGTTTGCGGTGGTTTACTGGCACCATTTATTTCTCTTTTTGTGATTGTAAAAATGATTATCGTGTGAGGCTATAAACCCTATTTTTTAAAGTAACCCATGATGCATTAGAAAATGGAGTCATTGTAAATTAATTTTTCTTTGTAACTGTCCCCCAGTCCTTCGAAAGATTATAAAATATTCGAAGCACCACACTAAGGAAGTTTTGTTACCTTCTGCTGTGAGATATATACAAATAACTCCTCTTAAACTTGCAAAGAATCAATTTTGTTCAAGCTAATGACAGAGTGGCTAGAACTAAGAGAAATTGGACTAGGAAGACGATGGTTCGGGAGTGAGCTCTTTCAAAGGCATCGTTTTTTAAAAATTAGGATATGGAAAGTTGCCTTTAATCCAGGCTCTCAAAACAATAACAAAGTTGTGTATTTTTCCTTATAACTAGGACAATCCCTGCTAACGAATTGCATGTAAGGATCACTTAATATCAATCAAAGCAAAAGAAGAGTTTTTTTCCCGGACCGTGATCCGAAACAGAATTCAGCCTCTAAGCTCAGCATTCTCAGAAACGCCATCGAATCACTCTTATCCTCCCCAAAAGGCAAAAGAATAATAGGGGACATTGTAACAATGCAAAGAAACACTTAATGGACATTTGAAAGTGTAAGTATTTAATCTTTTTACAGCATATTATGTCAATTAATTAACACATTAACGCCTGAACTATGCGATAATTAACACGAAGTATAAATGATCTGGGACTAATACAGTCAATGTGTTTACACTGTGTTCACATCAATGACACCTCAACATGTTCATTGTCTTACCGATAAGACGTTAATATGTTCATAAAGCAATGTTAATTACGTGCTGCTTTGCATTTTTATAATAAAAAAAAAGAAATGAGTAAAAAAATTGTGACACATAAAAATCACAACAGTTTTTACCCAAGCAGACAGTTTTTTTTCTCGTTTACGCCGTACAACCAACATTTGATTACGAAGTTCAACTTACAGACGCCGCGTGGTGAACGGAATATGTATCGGGACATCCTTCAAGTGCCTATAAGAACAGTTGACTTGCTTGTTTGAGCATTCGCATACTGCTTCTTCTATTTTCCCACAAGCCTCTGAAAAAAATGGAACAAAATAGTTGAGAATATTTCAGCAGACTTGAGGATCAAAAAATGAAGATGGTTAAAGGCAGTTATTCATCACCCAAACAGGTCCAATTCTGCTAACCTTCTTAATTCGAGCCCTTTCCACAGCTGTCTAAAACTCATCATTATCGAGACACTCTTCTAGTTCATTTTTCAGGGTGAGTGGACCATTGGGCCGAATGTATATCAGAATACTCACAATACAAATGCGCTGTGAAATACGAGCTACTCTAATATGTTGTGTTTTCAAATTGATGTTAATCAAAGGGCTATTGTGATCAGTAGACTCCGGGTAAAATTGTAGCTTGAGAGGGGGGGGGGCATATGACTGCCTCCAATCCTTAGGACAGTACACGAATATGCCGATGAATGTAAAAATTAATTGCAAGCAAAACACGCTTAATAAGTAAAGTAAAACATTGTAATGCAATTTTGTCGTGAAAAAATGATAGCCAAGTTACGGTCATTGTGCATGGGAATGAGCATAATGTGTGAAGCGCCATTTGCAAATGATCCAGATTGAGTTATATGAAATAATGATTCTGTCATGGTCAATATGCTATAAAACTGAAAGACAGTTACGTGATACAGCTTCACGTGTTATGTTTCAGAATATTGGAACAATTTATAAGGCAAATACTTTTAACACGGAAGGAATGAACTCCAAATTTAACTCTTCACGTCTTAAATTAATATTTAAAATACCTACATAGACGTCAACACTTGGGACAGGGGGACAAATTCCCACATTTTGGAAATACCCCCATCGACTTAGAAATTTAACCAATAAATTTTGACGAAAGTGACCATGATATCACGCCCGAGTAAAGATTGACATTAAACTGAGTACCTTTTGAACCCGCATATACAAGCTGCACCCATGCAAGCAGTAGAACCATAGCATAAGGCACCCAGCTTTGTCCACTCATCCTGTGTGAAAATAAACATGATATTCGGTTAAATTATGAAGTAGTTGTGGTCACAATTTTTTCTTCGTCACAAGTTTATGGCGATGAAATTCGTGAAAGCTTTGTATAGTTGGCAACTCTTACCGCAAATGATGACAAGGGCGTAGCCAGGATTTCAGCTCAAGCCCGGTACACACCGCTACGACTACCTCACACTCTCCATCGTGGACAATTTGCATATATGGTAGACACTTCTGTGGTGGTCGTGGCCCTAGCCTGCGACCCGGAATTAAAACGCACCGATTGCATCCAACTACGATTGAACATGTTCAATCGGACCGACGACTTCTAGTGCTGAAACTGGCCACACCGCCAGGACTACAGCCGACAGGACGTCTTGTCGCTTGGTGTTGTTACTTATCGTGGCAGTGTGTACCGGGCTTTAATGTAGGGGGAACTGATACCCTTGAGAACCACAGTTCCTTGAAGTCTATGCTAGCCACATGTAGGCGGAAAAGGCGTTTCGGGAAGATAAATTACCAAGTGCAACTGGAGGTAACCCAAATATAAAGAGCCATAAAGGAATACTTGTTCTACTAGCCAAAGCAAACGTTTTTCCATTTCACGGATATTGGAAGTATGGGAATAAAGAGAACTACTTTATGGATTGTGGTTTGAGGGATAAAGGAATCGTTTCTAAAGTTTTTCAAAGGACCTGTTCGACAAATGACTGGTCGCCGTCCAGGGGAGTCTATCGTTGTCCCCAACTGTTTGAAAAAATTTTGGCTTACGAAGAATGATGCTAAGGGCTATACCACTGGCCCCCTCTCTCTTCCCTCCGCTAATCCTTTTCCTTTTTTTTCTGATTCCCTGGTCCCTTCACTTTGGGGTGTGTGTGTGTGGGGGGGGGGTCGTTCCTTGTGTCCCTCTGGATACGCCGTTAAAGTATTGTGATTCTTGAAAAAGATTTTAATACAAAGGTTAACTAGGACATGATAACATCAATAGCCGACAGCCTTTTTGCTTCATGTTAAAATATATTTTATAATAACAAAACTCCATTGATTTGGCAGAAACCGGCTATACCCTATTATTGAAAAAAAAAAAACCTTATAAATGTAGTTTAAAAATGTCACTTTACCTCACAACCACCTTTATCATATCAACAATGCTTAAATCAGTACACTTTTCAGGCACGCAGCCAGGATCTTTTGAAGGAGGACCCGGGACTAGAACTCTGAGCATGCAAACACAAATTAGTCAAACAAGGCCTGAACTGACTAATCACCTTAGTCAACAATATTGACTAATATTTGACTAATATTTGACCCAGTTATAGTTTCTAAAAAATTGGCCTATTAAAATCTCCTTCACTGATATATAATGTTTAGTCCATCACTACGAAATTATCCAGATGTCATCACAAATTAGTCAAATATAAGTGCCTAACGTGGTAAGTCAATCTAGGCACCACTTGACTTTTGCGTTTGCAGTGCAGACTATGTAAGCGTCTAAGGAATCTTATGTAGACCTATACACTTGGACATACTCATCGATCACTAATCTAAGCGAATAAGAAATTCCTGAAACTTTATTTTAGCATGCGTTCAATTTCTACTGTTTTCATCTTTAAGACTCTGCCGTCTTTTATTTTAATTTCCAATCTAATTCATTTTATCGCGTATTTATAGTTTTTCACACCCTTTATTGCTACTCTCAGAACCCCTCATTAAAGACATTTTGATTTGTAATGGTGTAAATTATTACTGCAGCGTAGCTGCGTTTCAAATTTACACCACTGGAAAACACTGATTGTTTAGTATTTTACATAACCCCCAGCCCCCACTGCCCACGGCATCCCACTCAAGATAGATTCATAAGGGTTCATTATCTCCTTAACCACGGTTTTTTTTTTCTTTCTTTTTTGTGCGGAATTGAATTTTAATTTAACTGGGGAGAGTACCCTAGCCGGCTTTACATAACGCCAACAATGTAAGGAAAACATAGTTGAAATTATTTTCAAACGTTTATAGCTGTCCTAAATCAAGCAAGCACGTTTGAAAGTTTTCAATTACGTCTTTAATTAGCTTTTCTTTGTTTTGTTAAGTTGGTGGTGTAAAAACATCTCATAACTGATTTATAGCAACGAAAGCGTGGAAATCACCATGAGATCCAATAAATTCAAATACATCAACACAAACTCTGTTTTACTGATATTACACAGTCATGCTACATAAGCAGATTTTAAAGCATTGTTTATATCAGTATATTTAAAGCGCTCCATTCTTTAGATAAGTCCATAGGTCCTCTTTGTGAAATTTTCTAAAGGTGTTTCATATTAATAATGATAGTTTTCCTCTCTCTGTTCTACAAATTTATTTAAACAAAGTGTTGATAACACTTGCTACAATAGACATGTGTTTCTGTTTCATTTGGACTACCTCTTTTAAACAATTAAAGAAAATTAATCATTCACGATTGCAAATTCGATCAACTTTCTTTTCTAGTATACTTAAATTAAAAGAAGGGTTAAAGGTCACAACAGGATTTGGTATGTTAGAGGGGTACTTATTCTGATCATTTTGGTGTAATTTGCATTGAAATCCGATGTGGGGTTCTCAAGATATAAACATGTAAAGTTTCACATTTTTAACAAAAAGTGAACTTGAAGCAAGCACATATGACATCACATCCTCACATAAATGGGCAGTCTTTTGTTTTTCTTTAAACTTTATACTGGATTTTCTCGTCAACAATCCCATATTATTAAAATGTGATTACAAAAGTAGCATGAGGATTTTACAAACTTTGCATCACCACAGGGAGGTCATGCTCCTATTAACTTCAAGGTAAGCACAACAGTCTGATAAAACAAAGGAAAACAAAGCATTCGTTGTCAATGTGAGGAAGTGATATAAGCTCTGCTGCCCTCAAATTAACATTTGAACACAAATCTACTGACTTCATTTTCTGATATCTCAAGAAATACATGTCCGATTCGACTAAAACTCACCACACTGTGTAGATTTTGTTCCTCTTTCACATATGACAATTAAATTGTTGCCTAAACTTCCCCTTTAAGAAAAGACTGACGATCCTAGTAGGCTAGTTGTCGCCTTTGCCCATATAGACCTTATGATGCATTTCACAGTGTAAAAACTACACTTTCCTTTGCGAATAGACAAATCCGACAGATAGGTCGTGTTGAAAAATCATAGGCGTACCGGAGAATTTCAGTTTGGGCCACAGAGCCGAGTAAGTTTTGAAAAATTGCACCTCCCAGATACCCGAAAATGGAATTTTCCGGGCTAAGAAGGAGAATCTAAAACAGTCGCTATTTCGGTCATAAACTTTCCAGATACAGTTAACCGCTACCATTTAATGGAATTACCCTGCATTTCTTCGGAGGAGAATTCTAAAACGGAATTGAAAAACATGCTTGTGTACTTTTACTCTATGGGGAGTCTTTGACTAATTCAATATATATTGATTTCATGAAATTGTATAACTGCCCGAACCGCCGGCTATAAATGATTTTCCTTCCATTAGTTACACCTTTTGAAAAATATCACATCACAAGGTGCATTAAATGAAATTTCAGGCAGACCTATGGGAAGACATTTTCACACTGCATCATTAAGATACTGAAAAGCAAATTACCCAATTTTGATAGCCATTGCGCGAATTTGGCTCTGGGGACAGGATAGATGGCAAACTTTTGCGGGCACTGCAGCTGAACACCCTCCCGTCTGTCCGTTGAGTTAATTTGGCAATTTCAAAACGTGCCAGCAGTTTTCAACCTTCGACCGGATATTTTACCATTTCGGGCATTTTTTTCTCTTGCAACATTACAGTTACGTTGCGACAAGAAACACTTTTCCACAATGCTACCTAAATGTGCTACAGATCTTTGTTATCATAATTTTTATTTTCCATGAAATCTTCATTTTAAGCATAGCGTTTCCCATTTTTCGGATATAAACGTTTGAAGGTATTAAAATATTCCACTGTTTCGGCCATTGAGTTACACAAGATTTCAAAACAAGCTAAAGAATGATTGTTTCATTTAAGCTACATGCTGCCTAAATGTGTTTCGTATTTTATCTTTTTTATTTTTCGTGAATATGTTACTCTAACAATGATACTGTTCTATTTTCGGACAAATGCTAGAAAGAATTTTGATACTTGACCATTTCGGGCGTTTTGTTATTAAAACTGTAAAGTTAAACCCGCGAATAATACATTTTCACGCTGCCCGAAAGTGTAGCGAATTTTTTTAATCTTGTTGACTTTTCGTGGAAATTTTACCACGACTATGACGTTTTTCCTTATTCGGGTCCATGTTCTTACATAGAAAGTTTCAGGCACGCTTAGGAATCTTCTAAAAAAAAAAAACCATGCCCTGTTTTAAAACTTCAGTGGTTGTCCGATTTTTTCCCAACTTCCTGCACGAATTTTGCCCAACTCCTGCTCGAATTATAATACATGCGGATTTTTTTTTTTTTTTTTGGGGGGGGGGGGGGGGGAGGGGGGCAGTCTGCCCCTATTCCTCCCTCCTGTCTCGTACTCCATTGTGAGAAAATGCTGGGATCCATCAGCCTTAACTTTAGTCATAATTTTGATTTTAAATACCACATTGCCGAGAACAATTCAATTTCATTCTGAAACACTATGTGTTAAATTTCTAAACGTGTTTAGAGTGTTAAAGTGCCTTCAACGTTTAGGCTGTTTTTACAGTAAAAGACTAGGATGAATCATGTTCACTCGAATTGGGGGATCATTGTACAATTACGTTTAAGTCTTTGTTTTAGAGTTTTCTGAGGCATTCTATTCGAAGAAGAAAAGGCTAGTTTAACATTACATTTCAAAGAACATCTTTATCCACAGAGGGTATTACCAAAATAGGGAAACCTCCACTGTATTCACCTAATAGTGTGTACCTTCGTTTTGACTGTTTTTTTTTTTATTATTATTATTATTTTTTTATTTGGTTTAAATGTATGGATGCGTCGTGACCGTATAATTTTAAAAGTGATGGGCGGAAAAGGGAATTGTTAGAAGACAAATACTTTCGATCCAGAAACAGAGCGTTATCCGCAACTTTTGCCAGATAGGATCCATGGGAGCACCCTGGGGGTGCCGAGGTGCAAAGCTTCGTTGGGAGTCCAGGGAACGAGCTCCTCGAAGCCCAGGGGATTACGAAGCATATCACTTGGTGAAAAATTTATATCTCAGGAAAGAATATTTGCTTCAGGAATGCGGAACGTATTTGGGGCAAGACTCTGGTGATTAGTAGGCGGAAATACCCCATTACCCCTCCCCCGGTGTCGGGACTGCACGTGTGATGGGATAAACTTTAAGAAAAAATAGACTGGATTGAAGACAAATAAGCAGTAACGTGTGGGTCTAGACAGATCGTCGGAGTTAGTCCTGAAGTCACACCCTTCTGTTATGATCATCAATTCTTGCAAAAATGGTAACATCTGTACCGATTTGGAAATATATTACATCAGTTTCAAATGTGATGAATGTTAGTTTACCAAGATTTTGGTTGTTATTGTGCTTAGCCTATCAACTGGACCGATTTTATTGAAATCAAATTGTAACTGTGTGAGGTATCACCCAGTTGTTTTTATAGCACTGTTGTAAATTATTATTATATATTTATATATAATAAATAATATTATATATTAGTTTATTTAAAGGTAACATACGACTTGTCACACTGCGACAATTTGCATTTTTGCCACGGAACACTGTCTAGTGAAACTTTTAGGTGAGAGCTCGAATATCGCGATTTAAAACAGAGTTTAAAATATTATAAGTATACTGATGATAGAAAGTCAATAAAATAATCACCTAAACTGACAAGATAACTCCCTGATCTAACAAACATGAGATGAGCTATACATACATCATACGGAAATGTACAACTGTGAACATTCCGTTCTTTTTGCTCTTTACCCATAGACTCGTGCAAAATAACTCTTACCTTTTTTTTAATTTTACGTCTGTCGGTCTAAATCAATAGATGATCTTTTATCCACTTTCATCCTCGGGTAATAAAACTGGAAGCTAAACGAAGCTTAGAACTGAGACCTTTCGAACAAATCCCTTGCTAACGAGTGTTAAATTTCGTTAACAAACATAGTGCATGGAGAATAGAAAGAACAGAATGTAATTTGAAAAGTAAGGTTATATAAAAATAGAATATAAAAAGAAAGCGAGAGTACGTAACAGTCTGTCTGCCTGCGTGGTTAACTAGTATAGGCCTATACATTAGAGGGCCACCATTTTCAAAATTAAAGGACTAGATGTTAGGTTGGATGGAGTTTTACCGCCCGGTTTCCAACAATTGGTTCAAATCGAGACGGTCATGGCCTTTCTTACATTTGTGACTCGCTGGGCTCTTTTTCTCTACTCCGCTGCTTATGCAAGTTATGCTGAGCACCAAGCACAATGGCAGTAGGTTCCATTTTTTAAGGACTAGAATTGTGAATTAATAATAAAAGAACTATTACATGTCTGCTATATCAAATATATCTAAAGTATTTGGCCAAATTTACAATCCATCTTCTTTTTATTAAAGAGGTATAGCCCTTCCCATGTATTAAATTAAAGGGACAGAATCGCACCTCAAAGACTCTACTGAACATAAAAGCCGACGACCTCGTTGCTCTATAAATTAAGTGTAAGATGTAGTGCAGCAACAATATTAAATAAAAGAGACGACATGGTCGCTCTATCAAATTAAGGAAGCACCTGGCAGTGAAAAACATTCTTAGCTATTAAATATTTCCCGCAATGTTGCAGACCAGGTACCATTCTTGACACGGATTTCGGTTTCACGTAGGATGTATGATAAAACCCCCACCGATTATTAAACCGACTGCATGGTCAAGTGATCAAAGCATAGTCAGTCAGACTTGTGGTCGGGTGGTCGGGAGTTCCAGTCCTGGCCGGGTTATATACTGGAGATTTTCCAAACTTAAGGAACCTACTGTCATTGTGCTTGGTGCTTAGCATAAGCAATTGAGTAGTGAAAACAAGCCAGTAAGCCACAACTGGAAAAAAGACCGTTACCGGCCCTTCTTAAACAATTGGTTATGAATTGGATCGTAAAACTCCATCCAACCTAAGCTAGTCCAATGATTAGTAACCTAGGAAAAGAATGCTTATAAATGGACACTCTTCTAAACACGATTTTGCCCCCGTTTTTAAACATGTTTAGAGGATAAACAGTAAACACGCGTTATTCCTTGTCAGTGTGTTTAGAAACACAATCAAATGCTAAAAATTCATAGTGTCTACAGATAAGGGGCAAAAAATATTTAATTGCGTAAATACTGAATGTATGCTTTTCATTAGACAGAAGTAGTGGGTGTAGTGGAAGTAGTACAAGACTACAAAATGTTCGTTTTGAGTTTTCGACTTAACAAAAAAATTGAGGGAATGAATTCAACAAATCATACACTGAATAAGCTATTAGGACGGGATTCATCCCAATGAGACTAGCACCAAGTTACCTCTTTAATGCAATGTACTTCGTTTGAACATGAACTCGGAGGTACTCTACACATTTTATGAAGAGAAAGTACCGAGACATTGTTTATTCAAAGCAAGTATAAAATGTGCATGAAGTAAAAAAAGAAGAAAGGAAGAAAAAAGAAACTTTATTATCAACAACTACGTTTAAAGCAGAAAATACTAAAGGTACTTATATTACATTGACATCAGTTAATGCGTATTATTCAGGACAAATTTCTCAATGACATGTGATGAATATGAAAGTATGAAAATGAAGTATTAAACACAAACTTTCAATTTACTAAATGGTTTTTGCATAGTTATCCTTTACTGCTCATGTTACACAAGGAGCTTAATGTGTTTTTGTGTGTTGAACGCCTGCTACATAATGGAAAACTTGCACTTTCAAAACAAATTTTTCATAGGGTTGACCAGATGTGGAAATTTTCGTTTCTCGTCTCCTTTAAAGATCTGTCGGCTACAGGAGAAGACTGGTGGGCATGTCAAAACAAAAGTGGTGGGATTTTGTCCTCGTTTTTGCTATCAGTTAAACAACCATCAAATGGTTAGTCAGCTGCAAAAAATAATCGCTGAAAAATTATCATGATATTGTCACATTTCACCCTGACAAATGTGGAAGGGGGTCTAAATTTTATCGCTTTGTTTTG